>JAOSBK010000001.1:16383995-16396735 GCA_027568895.1 Erythroxylum shatona | reverse complement strand
TTTAAGTAACTATTTTTTATTAATCAATAATATATTATAATTGGTGCATTAATTATATATATTATATTTAATAAAAAATAAACAATATAAGCACTAATTCTTTTTAATTAATTAATGAATAGATTAATTATATTTGAATAAATCAACACTTAATTAATTATTTATTTATTAAAAAGGTTATAAAATTATATAGATGTTAATTGCTCGTAAAAAGAAAAGAGCATGCGCGTCGCAACCATGAATGGCAGTTACCCATGTCAATGTTAAGTCATAGGCTTGACTACTTACCTAAAAATATACGTCAGTTAATTAATAATATATTAATCATTATTAATTGCAACTGAATAAGAATAACAATTAATGAGTAATAATTAATTTATAAATAAATTATAATTTATTAAATCATTTAATTTTTTACATTCTAATTACCATTATTAATCAAGTACCACATTTTATATTCTAATTACCATTAAATAATTGATAATATTGTAATTACATTAAATTATATTTTAATTTACTAAACAATTATAATTAAATTAATAAAAGATATTTTAAGAATATGTAATTAGAAAGGGTAAAAATATTTCAGACGCGTTACTAATAATATAAGTAGCAATTACGTGTTAATAATCAATAATTAATTAATTAATAAGATGTCAATAAATTAATTATTTAATTACATATTGATTATTATGAATTATATTTTAATTAGTTTTATTTAATTAAGGAATTAAAAAATAGATCTTTTCACAAGCGTGACACTTAAGTCATGCACGTGACTCCTATAATAATATATTTTATTTTATTTTAAGTAATTAATTATTTATTTATTTTGATATTAATCAATAATTTATTATTATTAGTCAATTAATTATATATATTATATTTAATAAAATGAAAATATAAGCACCAATTCTATTTAATTAATTAATGAACAGATTAATTATATTTTAATAAATCAATACTTAATTGATTATTTTTTATTAAAAAGGTTATAAAATAATATAGGTGTTAATTGCCCGAAAAAACAACATGCACGAAATATTAAGTCACAGGCATGACTACTTACTTACACATATAAATCAATTAATTAATAATATATTAATCATTATTAATTACAACTGAACAAGAATAATAGTTAATGATTAATAATTAATTTATAATTAATGCATAATTTAATAAATCATTTAATTTAGTATATTTTAATGCCACTATTAATCAAGTGTCACATTTTATAAATTAATTAATTAATTATATTTAAATAACTGATAATATTGTAAATACATGAAATTATATTTTAATTTAATAAATAATTATATTTAAATTAATTAAAGATATTTTAAGAATATGTAATTAAAAAGGAAAATATTTCAAACACATTAATAATAACATAAGTAATAATTACATGTTAAAAATCAATAATTAATTAATAAGATTTCAATAAATCAATTATTTAATCACATATTAATTATTTGGAATTATATTTTAATTAATTTTATTTAATTAAGTAATTCAAATTAGATCTTTTCACAAGGCGTGATACTTAAGTCATGCTTATGACTCCTATAATAATAAATTTCATTTAATTTTAGGAATCTAAATAATTAACTATTTTGCTATTAATCAATAATTTATTATAATTAGTCAATTAATTATATATATACACCTTATAACTAGTCAACTAATTTTTAATATATTATATTTAATAAAAATGAAAAATATAAGCACTAATTCTATTTAATTAATTAATACGAAGATCAATTATATTTGATAAATCAATACTTAATTAATTATTTATTTATTAAAAAAGGTTACAAAATTATATAAGGGTTAATTGCCCGTAAAAAGAAAAGAACATGCACTTCGCAACGGTGCATTGCAATCGCACTTGTGAATATTAAGTCACAACGGTGACTAATTACCTCCATATATACATCAATATATTAATAATTATTAATTACAACTTAATAAGATTAACAGTTAATGAGTGATAATTAATTTATAAATAAAGTACAATTTAATAAATCATTTAATTTATTATATTCGAATTACCATTATTAATCAAGTATCACATTTTTGTAAATCAATTAATTAATTATATTTTAACTAATTGATAACATTTTATTTACATGAAATTATATTTTAAAGTACTAAATAGTTATAATTAAATTAGTTAAAGATATTTTAAGAATAAGTAATTAAAAAAGGGAAAATATTTCATACGCATTAAAAACAACATAAGTAATAATTACGTATTAATAGTCATTAATTAATTAATTAGTTAATAAGATTTAAATAAATCAATTATTTAATTATATATTGATAATTATGAATTATAATTTAATTAATTTTATTTAATTAAGGAGTTAAAAAATATAATTTTTCACAGGCGTGAAACTTTAGTCATGCCTGTGACTCTTATAATGACAAGAAAGCTTGGATTATGAATATGATTTACTATTAGGAAGGGTTACAAATGGCAAGTGTATGAGGCAATAACAGATTCTTGATTCACACAAAATTTTGTATTTCATCACTGAAATTATTAAGAACAAAGCTAAGACAAGTGACTCATATTAGTGTCCAAATTACTCATCAACTTGCTAGTACCAGAAACCTAGAATGATGTATAAAGCAATAACATAGAAGGTTAGAAACTACACTTGAGACGAATGATGAGTGATTTGTTTGGCAGAGAAACGACTTCCCAATGGAAGGAACGTCTGCCTTAAGCTGCTATTTTGAGGATAGAGTTTAAATCACCCGTAACGTTTCAGGGAATTGCAATGGAAGATCCTACGCTCTTTATCTTATGTAGAAAATTTTGGATTAGATAGTAATGTTCTTTTACTAAGGTTTGCTTAAATATGAATTTGTGATTTTATTAACTTAAATTCGAGTTTTTTTGTCAATTTTTAATTTTAAGTTTTTTAAATTTTGTATTATTTCAGATTTCTTAATATATTGTGATATTATAAATTTTAATAAAGACCTTTATTAATTATTAATCAAGTTATTTAAACAGGAAAATTACTATATAATTAATTGTTGTCATATAATAAATTTGATACGGAATAAAGATACTATAAGATATATTTTAAATAGTTTAAAATAATAGTGATTAAGAGTAAGTAAAATTTAAAAAGATGATTATATCTTCTATCTTTAAATATTAAAAGAAATTAATTCATTTTGAAATTAAAAAATTGTAAAATTAAATATTGTTCCCTTTTTTCTTTAATAATTATATTTAATTATTGTGCACTTAAAATAATAAGAGTAATTTCTAATAATCGTTATTATTAGTCAATGATTAGAAAACTGGACTGGATCAGTCGATTATATTGAAATAAATACAAATCAGTTAATAACTCACTCAGCATTTTAACAACATGCAAGTTCCACCAATGTTTTAAAAACCGGACCGGTGACTGAACCGGAGAAGCAACTGATTTAAGGGTTAATGATTCAACCGGAATTCAACCATGGTCGAACCGGTGACTAATAAATATATAAAATTTTATTTTATATATTATATATATAAGATAATTTTTAAACATACTATTTAATTGTTTATCTAATTATAAACTTAACTTAAACCTTCAAACTTCAAAATATACAAGTTTTTTTTTAAGTTTACCAACACAACACAAAATAAGATAACAAAGTTTACTAGTCATATTTTATCAAAAAGATTTTTAAAAACAAGATCACTAATCATAATATTCATTCAAGTTAAAATCATCAAAATCAAGACATTTTAAATGGATCGGCCGGTCCTTTCTTTTTCAGTGGTTTTCACCGGTCCAACCACAAAATGAACGAGCCAATTACTCACAAAAAATACAGGCTAAACCGGACCGTTTAATGCTCCGGGTCACCGGTTCTCCGATCCGACCGACCGGCTCGGTCCGGTTTTCAAAACACTGTATTAAACATACAAAATAAAGTTGACATGAAAGGATGGTATTCAAAAGATGCTGGGAAGAATTCTAACAAGGTTTGAATTAAACTAAGGTCTAAAGAACTTACCCAACATTGGCAGGAAGATAGGACGAAGGATTGATACGACATCGCAATCTTAGATTTAAGTTTGCAGCACTAAACACACAGACAGTTGCATCTAAGAAGCTGGCATATACCAACTGACTATCACAGGAGAAAGTTGCATGAGAGATTGGTGCAGAAGATTCCCGTGGAACCCACTAGATCCAAAAGGCATTTGTTAACAAAATGAAAATGAGATTACTTCAACGAATAAGAGTCTTGGAAACATTGTACCTGCTTTAGAAAGTCAAGTTTTGTAGTCTCATATATGGCAAGTTGAGTTTCATGTACCACTAGGAAGTGCATCTGGTCTTGATGAAATTGTACACGTGTGTCTGACTGTGCTGTTGGCTTCCCAGCTGGCAACTGCAAAAATCTTGTTTTCTGTTTTTCCCATCCATCCGAGTTCCATACACAAAGCTGGAAAGGTCAAAAAATTATGTAAGACCTTCAATAAAAGAAACCTTGGAATTGCTTACCAGTGGCATCATTGAATAAGGAATACCAGAATGACAACGCAGTTCAACTTGTAGATAAATCTAATTCAGTCTAGAGCAAATAATTAATAGCTATAACTTGTTATGCTTCAACCATTTCAGAATATGACGAGGCTCCTGGTAAAGCATTGAACTATTTAAAGCAAGCCCAGAACCAGAATTGAATATATGAAATCAGCTGATTATGACCAATAAACTTGTCTTGAAAACAATAAATTCAGTAATCCATACAGGTATGAGTATACTGAAGCAATTAAAAAATAATATGCTAGCACAATGACCATCAAATAATTGACTGGAAACAATTACCTGAGCATCAGCACCTGAAGATACTAGCACATTCAACACATGGGAGAATGCAAGGCCAGTTATCCTTTTAGAGTGGCCTTTGAGCTTGCTCTTGACCTGTATCGATGGAAAACAGAATCAAGTGTTGCTTCTCCAACCAACACAAATGACAACTGGGAAATCTGATAGAATAATCTTATACCTCATCCACTCGGACATTGTATATCTGAATTGTAGAATCATCCATGCCGATAGCAATGATATTATTATCCTGAGGATGGAAAGCAAGGAATGTTGCTGCAGGTGGTGGAGGCATGAAAGTTGTCATCGTCTGAAATTTGCAGGAAGGACTTCTATTTAGCTATTTTCATTGATATCAACTTAAATCCAAAAACATTTGCATACCTTAAAAGTCATCATATTGAAAAGGGAAATCTTTCCTCCAGATGCTGACATCACATAAGAATCATTTTTGGACAGCGCAAAGCATGGTACAGCTTCTTCAGGATTTGCATCAATAACATCATTTGTCATTAGAATGCCACTTGATGGCTGCCATAGTTGAGGAGTAGAACTGGCAGTTGCCTATAATATGAATAGCCAGTAGTTCAGATGCAAAATAAAAACACTCCAAAACTTGACTCAGACATAAATCCATACATATATAAAGTAAAATTGAATATCTTCAAACCTTGCCACTAGCATTACGTTCAGTTCGTTGCCATTTCCACAGTAAATGAATCGCGTTTGATGCTAATGCCAAAACAGCATTACCTGAATTTGTATAGATTAACCTTGATATCTGGGAGAAGTCAACAAATGAATAGAATGATCAGTAGTTGTTAGCATGTCATAAAAGATTGTTGGCCGAAATAGCTTTATCAACGAGAAGAAATCCATGATAATTAGTTATGCAGTTACGAGGTACTGAGCAGTTATTATACCTTGGTCACTCTCAAGTTCTCAGGAAGTCTCAAGGACCGACATTGAGATGGTTCGCTGATTTCAGTGAGCTTCCAAATCTTTGATTTATCATTAGGTTCTTCAGCTACTCTAGGTTTCACATCTCCCAAGTTTCGAGCATCTCCATTCTGCCAAAAGAAATTTGCCGGTGAATAATACTTGAAAAAAATTATACTAACATGCATCCACCAGAGGGAACATAATGAAAATGATTAACTATAAATAACAATAAGAAATAAGAAAGAACTAACAAGGAGGCATTATTCTAAAAGCTCTAGAATTACAGAAGAAACAATAATACTGTAGGTGAAATAAAGGGTATTTAAATTGCAGAAATCTCAGGTCTCTGACACAAGAAAAAGCACGCCGCACACACCATTCCAGTTATTGAAACAACAGGGGTGCCTCTGTCTGCACTACTCGCAGCAGCAGCAGCTGCTGAGATTGGGTTAATAGTAGGCTGCAAGAGAAACACAATAAGGTTATACGTGTTCACTTTGAGATATTTCATCCCGAAAAATATCTGACAATGTTACCTTGGTAACAGCTTCAGATGCTCGTGAGGCATCATAAGACAAATTCTCATATGTGCGCAGTAATCTAATACCATCTGTATTGGCTAAAACTTTAATCCCATTCTCATTGGCAGAAACAGCCAACAGAGTGCCATCCTTGTTGAAGCGGATACGTGGACTTGCCTAAGAATCGATGACACTAAGAATGAGTAATCCATTGCACAGAAATATCTTTAACCTATACCTAGAATCTTACCGGAAGGCCGCCTTCAGCATCAATTGATGTCAAAAGTTGAACGTTGTCCATATCCCAGAACTTAATGGAGAAATCATCCCCAGCAGCCAAAAATCGGTTTCTTATTGTATCAAATTGCACAACACCCAATGACCGTTTGCGAAAACCTAGATATGCCCGTTTCACAGCCCCTTCACTTTCATTCCATTCAACAATATGTGACTCCCCATCTTTGCTAGTTCCACACGAAAAAAGTCTGAAGTTTTGCCAAAAATCCGGACCAAAGGTTCAAAACCAGAAATTTGTTAGTTAGACCATGCATAAGCTTCAATTGAGCAAAAGACCCATTTTCATAAACAAGATTGTTAAAATCTATTAACCTTGTGCCATCGGCACTGTAGGACATGGTTGTGCACCAGCGGCCAGGGGCCTCATAATCTACTCTAGATCCCAAGTTGTCATACAGCCATGCTTTTATTTTCCCATCCAGTGCTGTTGAAAAGATGAACTGACAAAAAACAAAAAAGGAGAAAGTCAAGCATAGGAAGAGAGTGAATGCAAAGTTGTAAGAAGGAACACACTCGACAAGCTAGGCTTGCATATGTACCTAACATGGAAAGTGAAAATGTGTGTGAAATAAGCAAACTACCTGAATATTTTCCTTATGGTGAGGGCAGACAGAATAAACAGGAGCCTCATGACCTTCAAAGGTATACTGCTTTGTACCAGTATTAGCATCCCACACCTATAGTTAAAGAATAAAATAAGTACTATGCAGTATTTCATGTTAGCAACAATGCAGCATTCATCAGAACACACTAACCTTAATGGTTTTGTCATCACCACATGTTATCACACAAAGTTGCTTATTTGGAGTTGAAAATGCAAGATCATTTACACCCCCAACGTGAGCATCAATCTACATCAAAATCTTCAGTGTTATTCGCACTTGTAAAGTGACACACAGAGAGTTTAATTTGGTCACGTGGTTACCTCCAGGTGCTGCCTGACATCTTCAGCCCCTTGATAAGAATATATTTGCACAATATGCCTCGAGTATGCAACTCCTGTTGGTAGAGTCAAGATACTTATCAGTAAATAATTTTGCACCCCTTAAATTAATGAATGTTTTATGATCAAATACAAATTCCAATGGATGTTCAGATTACCAAATAATGAGCCATCAGGACTCCAAATCACACGGTTAACAGACACACCAGGATCTTTGGCTAGAGCTGCCTGAATTACAACAAGAGTATCAGCATCAAACACGAAAAGTTTGAAAGCTATTCATCACAAGGATTCACAATACCAGGTGTCCCGAACCATCAAGAGAAAAATATACACACCTGAAAAGGCATTGAACATGCACTAAGATCCCACACTTTAAAGTTCCTTGCAACCAGTCGTTCCCTGGAACCAACCTCCCACAGCCCAATATCACCCACGTTGGTACCAACTGTAGCAGGAAAATGAGTTAAAACCCACAAGCCATCTTCTGGCTAGGGTGAAAGATAGTGACAAGCATAATCAATGATATCAACCAAAGTATACCTATAAGAAGAGTTTGCTGAACTGGATGGAAATCCATGCTCATAGGAGATGATCCTTGATTCAGGGTGCGTACAACTGTTTTGGGCAAGTCATCAGGTGCATTAAAAGCCTGACTATGGCCATATCCAGGAAATGACACTGGCAACACGTTGACTGGCAAGTTTACCTGACAAAAGGATATGTATGTAAATTTGGGTGATAAAACATCGCATAGGAGTTCATAATCAAATCAGAGAGAACAACGCAGCAAACCTCATCAGAAATTCCCATAGGCCTTGTTCTTTTAGCAACATGATCTGAATCACCCGATGGGTAGTCTACAGAAGGATTAGCTGGAGGAGTCCTGGGATGTTTCAAAGCAGCTATATATGACAACAAAATGTCTCTTTTGTTAACAAGGCGAACTATGTACTGGACGCAATTCCAGACTTTTCTAGCACAACAAGGAATTTACCAGGGATTGATGAAGCACCAAGACCAATGGCTCCTCCTCCAGAAATCGCTGGATGTGTTACCGTAGAAGGATTAGTCATCCACCCAGCAAGAGGTGCTGGAACTGGTGCAGGTGGAGGTGCAGGTTGAAATGGCTGAATGCATAAATCCAGATGCGTTAAGATAAGCAACCATTCGCAAACAATATTTACAAACCAAGCAGGATAAACCCACCCCATGTGCACCAAGTGGAGGAAAACCCCCAGTTTTTTGTAATGGTCCAAGTAAGGGATTATTTGCTGGAGATGGAGCCCTAGCACCATTTGGTTGCCCACAGGAATGATCGACAAAGAGAGTTTTTATATCTGGATTTGGTCTTGGGTTTTTACACAGTTGATGTTGCCAATTCAAGCTGAAAGTTACAAACAAAGATAACCGTTTGCCCATACCAGAGTCACTAATGCTAACTATAATGATTAAATTAGAACTAGTCAATGAATTGAAGCAGATGAAATTACAAGAAAATAGTAGTAGCATATCATGATTTTTCCAGCATTCAGCAACAGAAAACCAAACTTATTATGAAAAACAATAAATTGTCAGTGACCAATAGAAAAGGGCTTTCTACTATTTCATGCAAAAATCACATAGAGCTAACAGCATTCCCATGCAATTATATGCATGCATACTCATAGTAGAATAAAATAAGTACAATTAATTTACAAGTTCTAGCACTTCTAGACGGATTACCTTTGATTAATGAGGGTGCGTAACCTCGAATTTTTAAGGCTGGGGAACTGCAGTTTATCACGAAACAAAGGATTTGCTTCAATAAGCTTCTTGAGCTCCACTAACATTATTGCTCTTGCAGACTTTGTATCTCCATACTTGGACAGTTGCTCATTCTCCCTGTATCATCACTAAAAATCTTCAAGATAAACTTCCTATTGTTATATAACTCAAAGTTTAATTGTTTCTCAGATGCAGTTCAATACCTAAAGTTCTCCAATGTCAAAAGCTGAGTGATCTCCTTGAAAAGATCCTCATTAAATGTGGCAAACACTTTCAAATCCTTGACTAATATATCCACCGCCTTTGACCGATCGTGCCTGCAGAAATTTCAAACACTTACATTTGCATGTAGAAAAGCTTTGGATTTGGAAAGAAAATAACCAAAAATTCAGGTGCACTAGCTTACTTGTCCAATGCTTCCAAATACTTTTGCTTCCTTATCTCAAAAAAGATTTTCATTGAATATCGATTATCATCAACTTTAGTGAAACCAGATAAGTATTTCTCCACCTCATCCCAGTTACCATTATGCACCTCATCTTCAAAATACTTCATGTTGAAGAAGAACCCAGATTCCTGTTCAAGTCTATGTGACATTTATAGCAATAAGCAATACCCCATCAACCGGTAATCTTCACTAGTAATTTTAACAAAAAATAATGGCAACTACTAAGAGACACAGCTTTAAAGGCGAAATGCAATAAATTTAAAGGTCAAAAGAACTAACTTGTGAACAGTCTCTTTGAACTTTTCCTCATCAAGGAACTGTAAGATCAAGAACACGAGCTCTCTACTGAGAGATGACATATTAAAGAACCCGCTTTGACTTACAATTTTTTGGTATAACCAAAATTGGCACTAGATCTGCAACCAAAAAAATACATAAAGGATCAGATATAAACGAGTGAACGTTTTACAAGAAAAAAATTAAAAAACATAAAACTCTAGATCATTTGACCACCTTCCGAAGACAGTCAACAAAACACCAAATCCAGCATTTCTCACACAATTATCCCCACAAAAGGCAATATATAATATTTCAAGTGAAACCAGAGCCCAAAATAATTTCATTTGCCAAAAAAGTGTGAAAAAACTAGGGTTTTTCATACTTAGAGGGATCAAACAGATAAAGAAAGCAACTTTATAATATTTATGAATCAACTATGGAAAGCCCAACAATGAACAAAACCACAAAAGAAAATTAGGAGACAGGTCAAGAAAAAAAGAGCTTCAGAAATAAAAACCCAGAAAAGAAAAGCTACGGACATTAAAGTGATTGATTCTATAGCAAAAGCATAAAGAGAGATTTATGAGAAGCTCACCCGAGAAAGCAAGGAGAGATCAGAAAGAGAGAGCTGAGAGAGAACAGCTTTCTCCCTCTAGAACTTGAGCAGAAAAACTTATCCCTTTCTCTATATAGACTTTCTCTGTCTAAAAATAAGGTTTTAATATATAGATATATACCACCATTAAACCTCGCAGAAATGGAGATTTTTATAGCGAGGAGGAGACGGATAAAGAAGTTGATAAGTCGGTGTACTTATCATATGATAAGTTCGAGATTGAGTTAAGCAATTTGTTTATACGAGGATGTCCTTATGTATAAGAACAGTACTTTATGGTCCCCACGAAGCCGGCTCAATTTATCTGAGTTTATCGGCGCAGAATTTCCAGCTGACAACTATTTTACCACTCCAGGAATGCTCTTCTATAGTTGAGTACACCTTAACTTCTTGTTCAGAAAAGTTGATCTGTATCCAGAGTCTTTTGATGTCGTTAGGCGAGAGTAATCCAAGGGAGGGGAACTGAGGTCAGGACGGAGTTGAGAAGTATAGTGCAAAAGTCATGGACAGCGATTTTAACCCATCTCAGATCGACACGAGAAGCTAATATAGGATGGGACAGGAGAATTGGACCTCAGATCTCGAAGATTATTACGGTATTGCCATTGCTGGTAAGCTGAAGAAATTCAGGCAATATTTAACTAAAATTTCATTTTAAATATTAATGTTTACGACAAAATATAAAACAACTTTCAAATTTTAAATAAAACTCTAATATTTTTAAATATTTAAAACAGATCTTAATTATATAAACAAAATTAATTTTCTATCAGTTAAATATTACGTTAATACTAACATGATATTTTTTATTTTCTAAAATAAAAATAAATGTGACGATAATATGACAAATAAAATTTACTGTCTAAAATGTATAACTATGAATTTCATTGTCATGTGACAAGTGAGACTTACTCGCTGGAATATATAACAGTAAGCCCTATTGCCACGTAATATTAGGATCTATTTTCTAATTTATTTTAAAATGCTAATTATATGGTAGCGAGGCTCACTACTTATTTTAAAAATATAAAAATAATATCATGTTAGTATTAACATAATATTTAACTGACAAAAAGTTAACTTTGACAAATTTTTTGTTTATTTAAGGTCTACTATGAACATTTTAAAAACGTTTAAGTTCAATTTGAATGCTTCAAAACGTTAGGGTTCAACTTGTAATTTATTGTAAGCATTAAAATTCAAAGTGTACTTTTGACTTGCAATGCTTTAAAAATTAAATTAGAAGTTAAACCGGTAAGACAAAAAATTTAAGATTTAAAAAATTCAAACAAAATTAGACTATCATAAAACCAATTATAACTTGAATAATTTAAAATATGATTGAAGAAAACTGTCTTTACTCATTTAAGAATTTGAAATTTAATTGACAAAGAAAAATGTTAAATGAAAATTAATTAGTTTATTTTGATTTATTAAAATTGATTAATTTACAAAAAATAGTCAATTACTTAATAAATTGATTAATTTTCAAAAATAAAAATTATTAAAATAAATAAAATTAAAAATTAAACGATTGAAAAATTTTTAATCATTAGTGTAGAGATGATACGTAAAGTCAAAATATTAATTTATAGGATAGTGGTCATTATATGAAACTATTTCTTAATCAATCAATAAAGTCATATTTTAATTAATCATCTAATTGACAAGGGTTGAGACCACAATTATGAATACCGGTATATACCAACCGATATTGGTACGGTACAGACCAAAACCAGTACAATATAATGGGTCAGTTGCACTGGGTTTAAATATCGGTCGGTATCAGCTCGTTTCGGATAGTACCGATCGGTATTCAAAATATCGGCCGGTACCGAAAATTTTTAAAAAGGGGAGATTTTTTTGCAAAATTGTCAAAAAAATTTAAAATCTTCCTCCCTTCCTCCTATCTCTCCTTCCCCCTTTTTTCAAAATTTTTTAATTAGTTATTTTATTCATTTCAACTTTTATAATTATTGCGAATTTTTAATTTTTGCTTTTAAAATAATAATAAATATTTTTATTACTAATAATAATTATAAATTAAATAAAACTTAAAAATAAATTATTTTTA
>JAOSBK010000001.1:16357286-16374400 GCA_027568895.1 Erythroxylum shatona | reverse complement strand
ACCTTAATCCTCAATCATCAAAACATGGTGCAAACAAGGAAAATCATCATAAACCAAACTCTAAAATCACCTTCACCTACTAAATCACTAATTCCCACTGAGTCAACAAGCCTGATGAGAGTTCTCTAAGCCCTCGCCACAACTCAAACCTCACTACCACCATTACCACTAGTTGAGATCCCCAAATCATTGTTAATCTTTTTGAATCCATTGAAGAGGTGATGGGGTTCATGGGATGAAACAAAGAAAGGAATAGGAGGAGGAAGGTAGTTTCAAAATTAGAGCAACTTCAAAGTCAAGTAAAGATTTTAAAATTCAAAATTTGAATTTCAAAAAGGAAAGGTTGAGGAAGAAGAAAGATAAGATACATTAAAATCTTCAAGTGCACTTGTTGAGGGGGAAAGAGATGATCATGACTTGTAAGAAAACACCCTCGACACATTCGACGAATAAGAGATTGAGAAGATAGAAAATTAAGAAAAGGAAAAGCAACAAAAGAAAAAGAAAAGCGAAAGGGGAAAAGAAAAGAAGAATAGTAGAAAAAGAAAAAAGAGAAAGTTAAGAAGAGGAAAGAGAAAGAGAGGTTAAAAACAAAAGAAGAGAAGTGAGGCAAGTTGGAAGAAGCCAAATCAACTAAGAAATAGTTCAAGAAATAATCTTAAAAACTCGTGGGCAAGTGTAGAATGAAACAACTTGAGAAACACATTGTCAAAGGTGACGAGGATGACGATGATGATTAGGTCCTCTTTATCATCAAGTGCCTCTCAAAAACATCCTCCTCCAATTGTTGATGAGTAACCACAACCCAAAAAACCTTAAAGATCTTGAGGAAGGCCTCAGAGTGGCTTCGATCAAGGCCATTCCCATGCCTAGTGCATCCACTTCCACTAAGGACAAAGGGAAATGTCATGCTTGATAAGCCTGACTTAAATTAGCTTCCAAAATTGATAGGCTTATTGGTTTTCTAAAACGTGATTAACCCGTGCCCCATTAATTCCACTTTAGTTGGCTTGAGAATAATGGGTGTGACAATTTGATGAAAAGATAAAATCTCAAGGTTAGAGAGGTTGTTAGATTTGAGATCTTTAGGGAAATGGTTGTCGAGTTCTATATGAATTTGGATGGGGATGATGATTTGTATATGATTAATGGTGCTAATGGCTTTAAATTTTCATTCACTCTAATTGCTTTAGGTCACCTTCTAGAGGTGCCTTGCAGTGGTTTTGATATGTACCAAAAGATGGACATGACTCGTTTCTCACACATTAAGGCATATGAGCTTGTTATCAAGCTCATAAGCAATTCATGCGATAAGAAGAAAAAGGAACTAAACATCAGTTACTTTTCTCCTTATTTCAAGTTTCTTGCCACATTGTTATTTGGGGTATAACTCTTAGGGGGATAAAGGAGAAACCTAAATGGTGTGCATTATACATGCCTTATAGAGTTACTCGATGTTGAGGTGCCCATCAATCTACCCTCAATCAGAATTTAGCACATGCTTTATATGCTTGAGAAGGGTAACACCAACCATGCCTTGCCCTATAATATATGACTCAACAAAGTGTTTATCCCATTAATAGTTCCCCATGGTAGCAAAAAGGAAACTGGACCTATCAAATTTCGTTTGCTAAATAGAGGCCTTGGATAGGTTTTCCTTTATGGTAGAGAATAGGGCTTTGTCTTAGAAGCCTAGATATGCACCCAAGTTGCCTACAATAGGGCGGGGAATAGAGTAAGAAATAAGGAGCCCAACAAGGTAGGAAATAAAGGAAAGAACATGCTCTGGTAGTTCTGAGGGCTTTAGTGCTTTGGCTATTAATGAGAGTCATTTATGGACTCTTATGGATCAAAATGAGAAGCTAAGTTAGAACAGAGGTAGATCTCTAACTTGACTAAGCTGGTGCATGGAAAGATGAAGAAACATGATATAATATACTATTTCGATTATTGTACTGTGTAATGTCTTATATATGCATTTTACAAAGTATGCTCTATTTATGGTATACTAAAGTAATTTAAGTGTTTAAATATATTACTGAGGTTATAACAGAAATCACGGATAGATTGGAGATGGTTCTGGACTCGACAGGAAATTTTTCAAAAATTTTTTGTGAAAATCTCAAAAAGCTATAGAATGAGTTTGAACAAGCTTTAAAAGCCCTGAAATATGCTTTGGAGATTTAGTTGACACTTTTGAATGAAATCCATTTCAATGACATTTGATAATTTCCATATTCAATATGAAAATTCTTTCAGGCAACTGAAGAAGTTATTGGACAATTTCAAAATATGATGAAAAGCTCCAAAATTGGGATTAGAGTCCCTAGGAGCTAAAATAGGTCAAAACAGAGCTTGTTTGAATAGAATTCGAGTAATTCGAAAATTTCTAGATAAAAAAACCCGTATAAAAAAATAATAAATTTTAGGGGTTATATGCCCAATTTAATTGTTCTAAGCATGCAATTGAAGGGTTTTAGGTCTTATTAGAGTATATTCAGGTTAATTTGAGGTTTAGAATTATATAGAATATTTTGCAAATTTATTTAAAAAATTTTATCAGTTTAATTCAATAAGGGATAAAATGGTTATTTTCAGATTTAAAGGTGTTTATATATGTGAAACCCTAGACTTAGTACCTTAGGAGGAAAGTTTTGAGTCAATAAAAAAATCTTGAATGAATAGTAATTCCAATGAATAATGTTCATGAACAATAAATTTTTGACGAGCGGACACTAAAGATCAGAAATTATTGAAAAAGATTAAAGAGTCTTAAAAGGACTATATTTGAGTAAAAATATGTCATTCGAATAGATTTCAAGAGATTTGAAATTATTGGACTAAAATGCCCTTTATTGAAAATAATTAGAATTAGTGATTTTTCTCCCATTTAAATTTTTTCAAGCACCCAATTTAAATGTTTTATGCCCAATTAGAGTATTTAATGGTCAATTTGAAGTTAGGGTGACCATATAATGTTTTGGAATTTATTTGGGCATAAAGTGCATTACATAAAAAAAAAAAAAGGTGTGGTAAATGGTCTTTTTGTTGAACCAAATGTATCCAAATTCTATATGTGCATTACATGGGAAAATTTCCATGAGATAAGCATGAAATAATTGGTTTAGAAAGTAACCAATCAAATGGCATGTGTCAAAGTATAAATATGAGAAGTTTTGGTAAAGGTGTAATTATGAGGTGATATTAATGGAAATGGTAGGCAAAAAGTGTGATTAAGCAACATTTTCATCTCTTTAAAAGGGTATAGCCTACCATTGATGGAAAAAGGAAGAAATAGAGAGAAAAAAGAAAAGAAAAGAAAAAGAAGAAGAGAGAGGTTTGGCTAGGCCATAGAGAAGTGATCTAAGGAGTTTTTATGCTCTTCTAACTCCAATCAAACATCCAACAAGATCCTGTGGCCATCCAAGTGAAGGGGAGGAAGAAATTGGGTTGGTAAGTTTACTAATTTTGTTGAAAAATTAGATTTGTTGTGTTATAGATTAGATTTGGATTGATGGTATGAATTGCACTCTTATGATGTGATATCAAGGTTTTATTGCATTGGAAGTGATCAGGAGAAGAAAATCAAGAACACTAGTGTGTGGAACCTTGGTCAAACTTGGTCAAAGGTAAGATCCATTACCTAAAATGTTTTATTTTGCCATTTGATGATTTAAGACTAATGAATGGCATTAGGAAGTTAGTTTAATTATGAAAGAATGGAAAAAAAAACCATGGAAATGATTTGATGAAGTTTCAGCGATGGCTAATGGGCGATATGATCCAAAATTCTATTTTGATATTTTATGATGTTCATAGCATGATTTTGATGCTAATAAAGTGAAAAAAATGAAAAAGAATTGGTTTGGAATTGGTTTTGGTTGAAATTTGGCCAAGGGTATATGATTATGTAAAAATTTGTTAATGAACATTTATGGCTTAAATGTGTGTATTAAAATGTCATGGAAGTGAATTTGGATTGGTTTTAAGTGTTATAAATCAAATGGAATTAAATTGGAAAAGTTTAATGTACAATATGTTAAGTTTAGCCTTAAGGGCATTTTTGGTATAAAAGTATGGTTATAATGTAATGACCATGTGAATGTGATTAAAGATGGTCATTAAGTATATTTGTGACATTAGAATTATTAAATGAAGTGTTATGTTATTATTTGAAAAAAAATTATGGAGTATTTGTGGAAAGTAATGAAGTTGAAATGATTTATGGTCTATTTAGTTGTAAAATGTATTAAAGACTCGAATGTATGTGTATTAGGTTTTCAAATCTAAAAACGAAGTCAACTAAAGGATTTCGAATTAGTGAAAAGGAAACTAGCAAGTCGTGAGTGTACTTTAAATTGATTTTATGCAAATGCTTTTTATTTTATCACGAAATGAATATTTATGTTGAGTTTTATATAAATGATGTATTACAAGTGCATATTGCTAGTATAAGTTTATATTTTAGTAATATGTGAGTTTTAGTTTGAAAGTTAAATTTTATATGATTTGAATTTATATTGAAATTATGTTAATTATTGATAAAAAGGAAATAAATTTTTAGCCTATGGTACATCTTGATGGTATTATAGATTTACCAGTAGGAGTATCCTAAAATGTGCATGGTAGTGTTTGGGAGACGTCAGTTACTGACAGGGATGATATTGTATCTGGTAGTAGTCTAGTGAGTCGCCATCTGCATTTATTACGTATAGTGCTAACCAAAATTATTACAGATAAGTGATGTAGAACTAGCTTTATAACTACCACTTTATAGCAATTAACCTATTGCAGGTAAGTGATGTAGAACTAGCTTCCTAGTGGTTAATTAGTCACGGGTAAGCAATATAGGACCAGTTCCATGAATTTATCCCTAGGGTATTGTGTGGTAAAGAAATTAGTGGTAGGCTATGTTGTGTAAGAAAATTTACAAAAATAATAATGTCGATATTATTTATTAGGCATCGTATGGTACTAATTCAAGTGGTTAGCTTATTTTTAGTATAAAAATCTTTAGAAAACTTATTGCCACTATTGTTTAATGTTTAAGGAAAAAGGGAAAAGGGAAAAGGAAAATTTTATATTATGAGTTTAATTTCAAAAAAGCATTTTGAAATGGTATTTCAAAATTTTGAAATTGTGTTTTACGAAGTGTTATTTTATTACTAGATTTTATAATGCATGAATGAATTTTTGTGATAACTATTTTACCATGAACTTTATGATTATATGAGAATATTTCAGTTACGTTATTATGAAAAGTTTAATTTTTAGTAAAACGATTAATACTTACTGAGCTCGTTTAGCTCACCTATATTTTTATGTTTTTAGATAATATGAATACAAGTGCTACAGTAGTTGGGATTCCACCACAGAATTAGTTGTATAGTCAAGTGCTGTTGTGATTGTGTCATTTTTGTTATATATGTGTTTTCTTGAAAGATGTTGTAAATATTGTTGGAATTGTATATATATTTTACTTAATGAACTACAAGAGCTTTGATCCTCAATAGAAATTAGGTACGTAAGCGTTTGGGTAGAAATCTCAAACTCAAGCCCAACTGTTTTTAAGAAACATTGTATGTATTTATGAAAATATGTATGTTTTATTTATATTGTTTAATTAATATTTATATATTATGTTTTTAAAATGTTGAGAATTATATGTTTGTGGTTGCTTGTGATGTGGACCTAAGGTCTCGTTTCAGAAGTTGAGATGGTATATGAAATACTATGAGTGTTTTAAATCATGTTATGCATGTTTTTAAATTTGGAAATCTTAGAAAAGACAGTCGTTATACTGCTGAATTTTTAGAAAGTAAAAAATATCTCACTATTTTTTGCATTTTTAACTTTCAAAGTATAAAAGGATTTTAAATAGTTGAACGATTTAGTTTTGCGGGAACCCTTTGGTTGAGTTAGATATCGATTGGAGGATTATTGTAGAGTCACTAGGAGGGTTTCACTTGGGTTTCAAAAGGGGAACTCCGTAATGGGTCATTTCACATGACAAGAAATGAACTCGTCCTGTCGCAGACTTAGCAGATTTACAACTAGGACATCTTAGTTTAGCCTTAGGAGCTTACCTCATATTTTCTTGTTGATATACTTGTTCTATTCATCTTTTGGTAACTCTTGCTAATCTAGTACCTATGCTTCTAAGACAGCTTCTTATGCACGCTTGTAAGTATTCTAGTCATCTAGAGGTTGAATTATTTTCTAGATTGTGACTTGTGTGTCGCAAACACCAACTATGCATGTGTTAGCCATTAATGATTCTTCCTTTAGTATTACAACTCTATATTTTACTAATCTTGAATTGTGTTTTGTTTTTATGACGCCAAAAGGGGGAAATAAGGGCATGTACCTATGTGCATGCACACTGGCGGATCTACAGTGCCCCCACTGCTTCCAACAAATCCTTTATAAAAAATTATTGTTTTAAGTTTTGCCCCCGTAAAAAAAATAAAATTTTACTCTTATTAAAATTTTGCCCCCATTAAAAATAAAATTTTGTTTTTAATAAAATTTTGCCCCCACTCAAAAAAATTTATGGATCCGCCCCTGTGCATGCACGTATATGCCTTGTGATGGTATTGTGACCTATGTGTTAGTCTTACATTCTTAAGTCGATTACTTGCTCTGTGGCTATGTCGTTTGGTTAAAGTGATCAAGTGTTAGAAGCTCATATGTATTGGTTAACATTTTTGTTCTCGTGTTTCTTGTATATATATGGTGGTGTGATTGTTTTCACTTATATACTTGACTCAATCATGTTTATATTACTAATTATGTGATTCATGCTTAGGTATATTTAGTTTGTCACCATAAAAAAGGGGGAAGTTGTTGACCCTAATATTGGTTTTGATGATCGAGCATGCTTATTTTGCAAATAGTTTATTGATCACTTAGAGATTTCAAAGTTGTACGATGATGATTGATGCATTGGTGGTCAAAGGTTAGCTTCGAATAGTAAGAAGATCAAGCGTTTATAATGTTTATTTTATTTAGTTTGACCTTTATGTTAAGGGTACACGAGTTTCACATGCTTGAAACAACTCAAGAAATAAGGTAACAGACATGGAATATGCTTACGAGTACAGTAGGGATAAAATCTGAATAATGCACTTTAAGATCTTATCTTTTATTTTCGGATTATTTCCATATTTTTCCTCGGGATTTTTCCAGCTAAAATATTTAGATGATTATCCAAATATTATCAAGGCAAAATTTTATTAAAATAGGAATCCTATTGCTTCCAAAATTCTTAGTGTTTAATGATTTATAAAAATGTGCTTTGATAAGGAAAAGACATTTTATCTTTTGATAATACAAAAAGTTGGAACTTATCTTCCCTTAATTTAGGTTGGACTAGGAGATCTTTTTCTCAGTTGATTTTTGGAAAACTATTTTGAGACAATTCTTTTATTCTCTCTGTTAGAATTCTTCAACCCCTGACCTTTGGTTTAACTTAGACGTGTTACGGTTGATTGGATAACTAAGGTTTAAGAAAAGAGGAGCTCTCATGCGTTACTTAGTGCTACCCTATTTCTCAACATGTTTCCTATCAAGTTTATTACAACATTAAAGTTTTGCGTAGACTTGTGTATTCATTGAATTAATTGTAGCTTTTATATTTATTAAGAAGCACGATTGAGGTAATATAACTTGTATTAAGCTTTTTGCTTACAATGTAGTAGCTTTTAGGAAGGTTGTGGGAGGACTTGTTTTTACATGGTTTAAGAGTAAGTTAGCTAGGCTCGGGGTAGATTATGTCTCTATATGTACTTCGTTTTTTTTTTTTTTGTTGCCCACGAGGTGTCCTAGGAGGGTCCTAATTATAGGAAGGCATCTTTAAGCCATCCACACCCAGACTAATTCCCGTTCGAGCCGGGTAGGTCCCTTGCGGGAGGCAAAGCTCTGGCCCCAAGTTTTAAACGACTGCATACATGAGGACGGTTCGAACTCGTGATCTCACTTAAGCCAGGAGAGCCCCTTACCAACTCACCTGCGCCCTGAAGATTATGTACTTTGTTTTTTTGATTCTTCACTTAGTGAAGCCTCTGAGTTCGTGATCTTACTCTTAACTTAGCTGCAAAAAGTTTCCATGTAAACATTTTGTGTCACTTTATTTCCTTAATTCCACTTTTTAAAAAACAAATGAAGAAATTCATCACTTTCTGTGAGTTGAGTTTAACCAATCCTCATCTATTAGGAATCAGATTCTAGTAAGCATAGGAAACAAAAGCATATTTTAATGTATATAAAATGCTTATGCTTCAAGATTAGGAATCAGTAGCCAAACATAATTTTTTTTATTCGTTTTCAAATTTAAATAAAAATATAGATGTATAGACATTCGAGTTTTATTATTCTCTCATTACATGTTCATAATTTCATTCTATGGCATTCAAACTCTTATAAAAATATAAACTCTTACTTATGGAAGGAAAGAGCACTCTTGGTACTTCATTCAAATGTTGAGAAAAAGGAAAATTATCTATCCTTTAATTAAAACACATATAGGGAATGGAAGTAACTCTTGGTTTTGGTTTGATAATTGAGCAATGTAAAGCCCACAAATCCTTAGGGAGGATTTATTACCTCTAATCTCTGTTTTGAAAACCGGACCGGACCGGCCGGTCCGACCGGTAACCGGTCGGCTATCCGGTCCGGTTCACCCTTAAAAATCAGTTCTCAATTGAACCAGTGAGAACCGGTCAAACCGGTCAATTGACTGGTCGGACCGGTCCGACCACTGGTTTAATAAAATTTTTATTATTATTTTTTTGGTATATTTTTTTATTTTTAAATATTATTAATATTATATATAATTAAATATAATTATTGCATAATTATGACGTCTCACCGGTTCGACCGGTGGTTGAACCGGTGACCAATAAGGCCTCCGATTCGATGACCGATCCAGGTTTCAAAACACTGCCTCTAATAGCCAGAATTTCTATTTAATCTCCATTTATGGAAGTTATTCAGTCAGATACCTGGTCCATTTACTTAACAGGCAGTGGTAGAATTTGAATTTACCTCCCTGATTACTCTCCTAATCCTACAAGGGATGATAGAAAACACTAGATACCTAACAGTGGTAGAGAGTTCACTAATCAATCTTGTCTTAAAGTTATCAGGCCACAGCAACGTAGGATTCATTGGTTTAACATAGTCTGAAAGTGTGCTTTGATGCCTCAGGCCTCATTTGTTACTTGGCTAGCAACAAGACACAGATTAAAAAACAAAGATGGGTAGATTGGTCTAAATGATCAGGTATGTATCCTATGTAATCTTAGGCCTGAAACTATCAACCATCTGTTTTTTCAATGTGACTACACTAAAGTGATTTAGGCCAGGATGCAAAAAATGATGGGTGTTTACTGTTCATATTTGGAATTTTAAGATATTCTCAGTTGGCCAAACAAGCTTTATAGAGGGATGAGAAGAGACCATCTAAGTATTGGCCTTTGCATTACTTGTTCAATCTATTCCATTTGGAGATAAAGGAATAACAGGCTATTCAAAAATTACAAAAAAGAGACAGATATGTGCTAGCATACAAGGTCTACCGTTGGATTAGGAAAATCTTGTAGGCTCACAGGACTAAGTGAATGAGTGACTCAATGAGAAGAAGATGAAGCTTGGAATGAGTTAAATTATTGCTTATACTTTGCTTATGTTGTCTTTAAAGTAGCAAGAGTCTAGAGAGGCAGTGTTGTAGCATGATCCTTGTCCTTCTACATTTTTACTCATTTTTAAGCTTTAATGGATTTCTTTCAATTAAAGAAAAAGAACATAAACTCTTATAAATATAAAATTACTTTAATTTCTTATCATCAAGAAAATAAATATGGATAAAGAAATTTAACTTTTAATTTAATAAAAAATAATATTACAATCAAAGCCTTTTATGTTAGCTTTATGTACAATTTATTGCAGCAAAGTGTACTTAATTCGATCAGAGTTTGTTTTTACTATAATTAATACAAATATATGTTGCTTAATAAACCATATCGATCTAGAGATTACCTAAACGCAGAAAATATAATGTATGGATCGTATTACATATCCATACATAATATTTTGAGCAACCGTCATCACTTTTTTACCACTTAGAATTCTCTGTTCCTCTTAATTATGATCTAAGACTGCGAAATTTTTATGTCTTAAGCAATGTTCTCGAGATTTTTGTGTGGGCAGTCTCGTGACATTATTGTTACATAAAATTTTACAAACCATGCTTTGTTAGTTCTACCTAAGAAGAAATACTTTTTTATGAACGAAATATGTATAAATTTCACATATTAATAAGGACATCAATGGTCATTCTACATATTAATATTAATAAGGGTAAAAAAACTTGTTAGACATATAATTTCAAATATTAAATAATATGATTCTCTTAATTATTAACAATTATCAATAACTCTCTATAACTTTAGTTTCATAACATTTATTTTAATTTCTAAGTTTTAATTGTGGACATGTAACACTAGTTGTTAGTTTTGCTTTAGGTAAAAATTCTGAAGTGGGGTTGGCAAAGACAACGCAAGAAGGGAAAAGTAACAGGACAAGAGCATTGATTAAGGGAACTTTCACGGAAACTCACATTGGAAGTGACCCTTTATCTCTTTCGTTTAATTAAGTAATAGATTAATCCATTGATGTATTTGTGTTTATAATTTAAAAACAAGCATTGGACAATAAACATGTTGTTAACGTCAAGCATCGAATCATAATTTAGTGAAAGCTCCTTTTTGTATTACATGTCATCTTAACTTGGTCCATCTATCTACTACATGCATCTTAAACATTGTCGTAAATCAACGACTAGGGATTGCCTTACGATTGGAGCCATTATCATGGTCAAGTTCGCTTCTTTTGTATTCTTTTGTTTTGATATGAAAACTAACTTCACAATGCCTCTTTATTCATTTTAAACTATCGTGATTTCGTTTTATCTTTTTTTCTTATCTTAATTGGCTAATCAGGTATGATAAACATGGGGTATTAGCATCATTTGTCTTTTCTTAATGTTGGAAGGAAAAAAGATTAGTTCATGAAAAAGTCTTTATGACATCAATTTATGAATCATTTCTTATACATAAATGATCATTAATCTTCGATCTTATTCAATGAATAAGCATACATAATAAGTTAATGATATAAAATATTATAATTGTAAATGTGACGATTATTAAAAAAATATATAATATGATTTACTAAAAAAAAAGTATGTAAGATAAGAAAATTTTGAAATTAGTAAAAACAATTGTGGAATGAGTTCTACAAATTTTATAATTCTGCAAGTCTCTTATCGTATAGGTTAAAGTAAAAATTCGTTTTTGTTCTTAGGTACTAATACAAGTATGTTTCCATCGTATCATGTTGTACACATTTTTTTTTTTTACATTGGTATCAAAGTTAGATTGAACTTGTATTCTAATAATTATAAGTTCTATGATGATTTGAAAATAATTTTTATTCATTAATTTGAATTCAAAATGATTATCATGATCGTATGAAAATCTTAATAAGATATGAATTTTAATATGATCTTAATAAGTCTTATTAAGATGATATTAAAATTCATATCTTGAATTTGTATTTAGATGTTAGATATGATTTAAATTGAATTTTAAGTCTTGAATTTATATTCAAACATTTATTTTGAGATTTATGTCTTGAATATTTGTTTTCACAAAACAAATTTACTTAATATCTCTTAATATATGCTTGATGAATAAAATCCAAATATAAATTTAATAAGACTTGATTTATTATTTTGTTTTACAACAAAACAAGCACTATGTTATTCTTGGATATAGTTTAATATGATACAAAGTAGAGAAATTTGTTATCTTTGCATCATCGTGGAAACACTTCTACTTGCTAACGTGGCCATCTTATAAGCACATGAGATTCTTTGTGCCGATTACGGTGTTCTAACTTTGTGCCATTTAATTTTATCCACACATTTATGTGAATCCTACATAAATTTGTGGATGAGATTTAATAGAACAAAATAATAATTGGTTTATAATAATAAAGAATCTTGTTCCCTCTTAAAAGCATGTTTCTGATATGCTGCATAAAAGTGTTTTTTTTGTAATAAACATGTTTTTTATTTGAGATGTTTTATTTAAGAAAACAAAACAACGTCCCTCTCCTATCAAGATTTGTTGGTCTGAAGTGGATGTTCATAAAATTTTCCATCAAGTTCCAAAATTAACCATTTATGTTTAAAGCACTAAATTAATTTTGATGTAAACGAACATTCATCTTTACCAACAACCTGAAATACCATTATTAATAGGCGGTGTAGTCAACGCTCCTTCTCACTACCGATGGGTGTTGTTACTAGTGGATAATAAGGTGATTGGTTGAAGCAAAAAGAAAAGGAACAACAATTGTGTAGATTTTGGTTGCTTTGTTTTCTATAAGTTATGGCTAGGCTTTTTAAGGTAAGAAGAAGTTAGGTGTTTGGTTGCTATAGTAACTAAAACCTAAAGACAGAATAACCTATGTTTGGACATAAGAATGACTAAGCTTATTTTGAGTATAGAATAAGCTTTCTTTGAGTTATTGCGGGTTAAAACTATAAGTTTATTGGACCCCAATTGTTAAGTCCATTAGGTTCAATATGAATTTAAATCTATTAAAAAAGATGCACATATATTCTTTTGTTTTCCTAGTTCAAAGACGTACTATCCTATGTTATTAAAAGCAAAACGCTTAGCTATTTGTCTACATCTAACCTACATAAAATTAATGTAGACATATTTATATTCGTGTTATAACTTTTAAAAAGATTGAGTTAAAATGGATTAACATTTGGATTCAAATGAGTTATGGCATTGGTTTCAATGTTATTGATGCCTAAGAATACAAGTTAAGACTTATAAATCAAATGATAAATTTATTTATCTAGAATGAGTTTCTAAATTTATTGAAAATATGGATGAATTTAATAATAATTAAAAATGATTAGTTCAATTTTAATTAAAAATGAGTATATAATTAAATTTAAATTATTAATTTTATAAGTTAAATAATAAATTAGAAACGAGTTTCTAATTGAATTATATTAATTAAGTCAAACATAATCTTTAGGTAACATGTTAAAGTAGCAAACCTTAAGTTTAATCCTAAAAATTAAACAAGAGCTTTATACCTTAAATAAATACAAGTTTAATGATTAAAAAGGAATCATTTTTTGTCATGCTCTTTTGAGTGTTTTGGCTTTAATGATATGCTTAGATTATGGGACACATTTCAACTTATTATTCAAAAGTGTTGAATATTATTTTTCCTTGAATTTGTTTCAGGAGAATAGTTGTAATGAGAATCCTGATTTTAATTCAAGCTCCAGCACATTAAAATCGTGTTAAATTCATAAAGGTGCAAATAGATTAATATTGTTTGATGCTTGGGACTAACCTAATGTTACATTTTATATCGGTGAATAAAATGATGCAAAGTTTTATCTTTGTCGATTATCAAGGATTCTCCACTCTCATGAGCAAAAATGAAGCACTTTGCAAAACGCTCATGCCTCAACATAGAGTTTGTTAATTAGAATGTGGAATACTCCATTGGATCATATTTACACATATAGTTGGGTGGTGCAAGCTGTCTTGAAAGAGCATAGGAGAAGAAAAATGTATAGAGGTTTTAGTTTTAGTGGCCTATTAAAGGATATTATAGAACTAATAGCAGATATGAATATCAATGATTCATTTAAGGAACTAATAGACTAAATTCTCTTTAGAGTTAGTCAAATTTCATACTCATAAGATTTATCAAAATTTATAATTTTAGTCAAAAAGTGTTACTCTCTTTTTATTTGATGTTTAATAATACCTATATAGTATTAGTTGTTTGTAGCAACTGTTAAATGTTGAATATTACATGTTTATTGAAATGTATTGTTCTTTCAATTTTGATTCTTTTATATGTATTTGATATACATATCATAGTTGAGATATTTGTAAATAAATAAACCTAAATATAATATTTAATTATTGATAAACTATTATATAGAAGATTAATAGAAAATAACCTTTTGAGTCCATATATAATTTTGAAAGCAATTAAAGTTTCTCTTTAGAAGATTGCATCAAATTCATTGAAATTAATATGGATTAAATGTGTCATTATAGATATATGTGTTTAATAAAAATGACTAATGTATCTAAAATTTTGTCATAGAATTTACTAGAGGTGAAAACTTTAATGGTGACAATTTAAAATTTTGGAAGTATGGAAATTGAATATGTATTGGAAGAGCAAAAGCCTCTTATCTCATTACATGAAATCATGATAGTCTTTAGGAAGTACCCTATAATGAAACATAGAAAAACTGAGGCATGTAGCTTATGTAAAAGAAGAACTCTCTGGCTTATACAACATATAGAATGATGTTATGCTAGAGATAAAGAGGAATGTCCATGTCAAAGACATATGGTCCACAATGGTAACATGTTATATTGGCATCGTAGTGACCATATTATGTTCAGTCGCTATTATGTTTGATATATATCGTAATAATAAATAGATTATAAATGAGAATAAGAGGTAGGAGAATCCAATGCTGATGAGTGTGAAGCTAATGTAAGACATAGTGATGGATATTAGTTATATTTTATCTTAAACTGAGCTAAGGTAAGTTGTTACACATTCTTGTCTCCACATTAAGAGCATATGAAAATGCACTTAACCCAAAATATAAATATCAAAATGATATAGAATGCTATACGATACCAATCAACAAACATCTTGAGGCTTCTGAGCTATATATGGCTAAGTTATGCTCATAAAGAATTAAAAACTAATAAGAGAAAGCATTATAATGAGTCTAAGTGAAAAGTGGAAAGATAGTGCTTTATAATTCTTAGGATTTTAATAAGTACTAAGGCTAACTAAAATAGAAAAAGAAAAGGACCTCCCATTGAGAATTTTTTTAGTTATTTCATATTTTATATAACCAATTAATTTCCATAATAGTGGAAAGGACAATTTTCTTAAAATTATAGTAGCTGTGGTTTTAGTTTGATGGTTTTACGGTATTAGACGTTGTTGATTAAACAAATAAAATTAGTTTTTTTTTTGTTTAATAACATCATCTAGTTTTTATAATATCTATGCTAATTTATAGTATGCTGACTAGATCATAATGAATAAAATTAAATAAATTAATTGGTCAAGCATATTTTGTTTAATAAACTTACATAAAGTAGAAGGGTCTACTTGTAAAAATTGTCTAGCTAACAAAATAGCACAAAAACCATTGAGCATGGGACAAAGAGCCACTAAGCTATTACAATAATTCATTAAGATATCTTAGGGATTTAGGCAAAGAATCTTTAAAACAAGTTTTTCTTACTTAGCCATATTATGATTATGATTATGATTATGATTACGATGATGATGATGATAATGATGATGATGATGATGGTGATGATTGTTATTATTATTATTATTTTGTAAGATAAGACTAATAGAATGATATTCATGTAAGTGAGAGAAATTTAGTAGATGATGAATTAGTTTATGATCAATGACAATTGCAACCTAGTGGGAGTTCTTTACCACTATTTAATTTGAGTAGGCACAATATGAATATAGAGAGATTCGTTGCTCAAATTTTTATTATACTTATATTATAACCAAATTATTCTTCATACAATTTTGAAGTTAAAAGGAGTAACCTTTGTGATAATTCTAAAAGAAAATAATAAGCCAAGAAATATGAAAAGGCTCTATCTAGTCATGCTAATGATGAATAAGTTATAACAATAAAAGAAGAATGAGCTTTAATGAGCTCAATTTGAGTATAAGACTTAAATACTCTTCTAAAAAGATGTGTAGCCATCAAGAATAAATGTGATCTTCAATTGTTAAATAAAATAATGATTGCAACTTCGAAAGATACAAAGCGTGTCTAGTGGTAAAAGGATACAGATATTCGAAGAGATAGATGAAGAAATTCTCATTTATAATTAGGTTTACATCATTTTAGCTGATTCTAGCCTTAGTAATTGGAATGGATCTTGACATATATCAAATGGATGTAAAAACTACATTCTTAAAGGAAGAACAAGATAAAGGAATCTATATGGTACAACTACTAAGTTTCATTTAGAAAGGCCAAGAGTATTACATGCTCAAATTGTTAAAGTCAATTTATGGTCTAACGCAATCTTAAAGCAAGTGGTATATTACGTTAGTACCATAATCATATTGTATAATTTTAGTATGATTGGAAAAGACCATTTAATCCATATTAGAAGATCTAATAGTAAATGTGTAATTTTATCATTTCATATGGATGGTATGTTTTGGTAACTAGTGATAAAAGTAGTTTATCATGAGAACAAATATATTTATTATCAAGTATGACCAAAATGAAGAATATGGCTATGGCTACACACAACTTTGTGATTAAGATTACTAATTATCTTTCAAATAAAGCTTTCTTACTGTTATAAGCTATATATATACTGACGAAATATTTGAATTTTTTGTATGCAAGATAGTACATCGTTTTGTGATGCCAATTGCTAAAAGTGAGCACATAAGCAATATATAGCATCTATAGATGCTATAGAAAGAATAAGAGGTAAAGATGGTTCTTTATTTCGAAAAAATTAGTAGTCTCATGCAATAAAATATTAAAGAGCTTAAATATTAACATAAAAATCAAACACGTAGGTATTAAGTATAGGTATGTCAAGGATATAGTAGTGCAAAGAGAAAT
Source organism: Erythroxylum shatona (assembly GCA_027568895.1). Lineage (NCBI taxonomy): Eukaryota > Viridiplantae > Streptophyta > Magnoliopsida > Malpighiales > Erythroxylaceae > Erythroxylum > Erythroxylum shatona. The sequence goes on along the minus strand of JAOSBK010000001.1, from coordinate 16,357,632 downwards.
GATATGTCTAGTGATTATTCATAATACTTGCTATCAATGATGATAGTTTGTTTATCATCGATAATTTGATGCAATATATGTTTAATTGATAATTAAACAACATTTTTTAGAATAAATTTTAAATGAAAATTTAGTTATAGAAATATGAGAATGTTTGATTTTGAATTAAGCTTTCTATTCTAGAATGATTGTTAAATACGTGTTGAACATTCAGATATAGATATAAGAAATATGTTAGATACAAGATGCCTTCCTACATGGGTGATCACCTCTATTATTTTGTAAGAATCAAAATAAGAGAAGTCTTAAGCAATTTATTTAGGTGATAAACGAAAGATCAAGGCTT
>JAOSBK010000001.1:16321093-16331225 GCA_027568895.1 Erythroxylum shatona | reverse complement strand
TAACTAAGCACTAAAAATCCCAAATTATTTTAACTAAAAGGAATTATTAATCTAAACCTCAAAATAAATAAAACATGTTTAATGTGAATCGGGGCCCAACATGCTACAAAATTCTTAAGTACTTCACATGCCTCTGATTTTTGCTCCAAAAAATAAACACATACCTTTCTACTATAATCATCAATAAATGTAATAAAGTATTTGTTAGCTCCATATAACATAGATCTGAATGCACGAGCTCTAGTGGGCATTTGTCTCTCCATGCCTACTTTGTAGGAAATGCATCTCTATGCTTTTTTTCCAACACATGACTCAAAAATCTGGTCCATAACTTGAATGATTAGCAAGCTTGAAACTTACTCTTTGTTTGCAAGAAACTAATGCTTACAAAATTCAAGTGCCCAAGTAACATATGCCATTGCCAATTATCATTGATAGTAATAGAATTACAGCAAGAAGTATTGCCATAATTAAGATATGTTGGAAATAGATGATTGGATGTCATTCTCGTCTTTGGAATCATGCCCTTTTTTATATCACTTACGATGCATCCATCTTTATTGTCAATAACCCTTTTCTAGCAGTTATCCAACGCATAATAGATTTTGGCAAAGAGTAAGAGCATAGTACACATAAAAAAATATAATTTTAAAACCCATTCTTCAATTTTTTTAACAATCTTTCCTCTTCCCTAAACTGGAATCTGGTAGTTATTGGTAAGCTTTATTGAAGAATGAAAGGATTCATCTAATTTGATAAAAACTTCCTTGCTTCCACTTAAGTGATTGCTGCAACCTGAATCTAAAACCATTGACATTTGTCACTATTACTGGTCTCATGAGTGGCCATTAATAAGTTCTCTGCTAACTCAATTATCTTTATGTTCTTGTCATTAAGCACGACATTCTTTATTATAGTGACCATATTTTTCTACAATTATGGCACTGATAGTAACTAAAAATTTTGCGCTTGTAATATTGAATATTGGATTTATCATGAGGACTTTCACTCTCTCTTGCTCCTAGTCTAGAATTGGTTCTAAAATTTTTTCCTCCTTTGCCTCTGAAATTTGAACTTCTTTGAGTATGCTCTGTTTTGCCTATTGCAGTTTCCTTCTCATTTCTCAGACTTACTTAGGCTTTTAGAATTTACTCCATTGTTTTTGGTGATTATTCATTCAATCGCGTTTCATGGGACTCTAATAAGGCTTGCAAATCATTGTGAGTAACAGACTCTAAACATTTAGACTCTGTAATAGTCGTGATAATATAATCAAATCGACTTGTCAATGTGCACATGATCTTCTCCATGATATCTTTCTCTATAATTTCATGACCATTATTTTTCATCTCATTGATCAATTTACCCATTTGTGAAAAATAATCACTAATACTTTCATCTTTACCTTGCGCTATCAACTCGTATTGGCTTTTCAAATCTAGTAGTCTTGTTTGTTTTACTATGTCTGCTCCTTCATATCTTTTGAGCAGAATATTTCAAGCCTCCCTTGCTATTTTAGCATGAAATATTTTTTCACGAATCGACAATTTAGCAGATTGAAAAATTAAAAACAAGCCTTTTTCATTTAATGAACGATCACGAAACATTTGTTATGATTCTTTAGTCGTTTTTTCTTTTTCTACTAAGCCTTTCTCCAAAATTTCACCATACTCATTGCTTCTCAAATATAACATCATCAAGCGTTTCCACATCGTAAACATGTTTTTGCCATCAAACTTGAAAATTGATAATTGCATTGGATGAACTTGTTGAACTTCAGTTGTTGAACTCGAAATCATCTTGATCTACTTGAGCACTTTAACTGAGCTCTTATAATAGATGTTGACAATTAGATTGCATGGAAATAAACTTGTTTAACAAAATACACACTCACTTTACTAAAACTTCTCACTACACAACTCATTAGAGTTGGGAACCTTATGAAGCCTTCACACACTACACAACCTTTTTTTTTTCACTCACTTTTCTTTTGATTTTGTACAATACATATTTAATGGCCAAATGATCATATGTACAGAGAGAGTTGGTAACAACCGACTATAATGCCAGCCTCAATGAAGCTGTCCAAAAGAGTTCAAAGACAATTTAACTTGGTATTTTGACCAAGTGAAATACAACTCGTTACAACACATAATCTAGAAGCATGTATTAAACCAAGTTCATTTTCTAACACTCGTGAATCCACCTGTTTCTCATGTTCAAAAGTGAAATTGATAAGAAGTCTCATATGTTGTTTTAGGACAAATTGAATTATGAATAATAATCTTTCAAATCTGATTATTGGTGTCCATTTTCAGGGATAACTTAAACCGAATTTTGCATGTGACAACTTATGGTTAAGGATGACGGAGGACCTTAATCTTATTGACACTGCGACTTTCTTTATTTCCTTATTTTCTCTAAGTTTTCAATGTCACTAAAGATATAATGAATAATATAAACAAGTCAAAAAGAGTGATATTTTTGTGAGTTTATACATAATGATGGTGGTTAGTTTATGTCTAGGGGAGATTGTAATCAAAATAGAATTTTTCTCTACTGCTTATATACACAATATCTTTGGTAAGATCTAGGGTTATAAATTGCAGGTCTGCAATTCTACCATTACGTTCGAATTTATTATTATGAATTTTTGTAATTGTGACTACTACCTATAATTAGTAATCTGACATCCGCCGTTTAAAATTTTGGTAAGACCTAAAGGTTCCAAGCTTAGAACTTTTATCAAAGATAATCAAATTATATCTGCCAGTTGCTTTATTGACAAGGAAATAATTCCTATCTAGTTTGAGAGGAAATGCTGTGCTTAACGTTCTTGGGAAATATGTCACCTGGCATCTGTCTGCAATTGTATCCTTTATTTAAAATTGTATCATTTGGTGAATTTCCACTGTATGTAATGAAACGAGTAATGTATTCCTTTTAGTATATAGTTAATTAGTCGCTAACCCTGTGCTTTGCACAGGTGTTTTTAAAAATAATAAGCTTTAAAAAAAATGAAAAGCTAAAACTTTTTAACGTGTCCCGTTTGAAAATATTAATTTTTAGTGTTACTCTTAATAATTATTTACAATTCATCCTAATATTGGGAGAGGATACGGACTAATTCTTCTGATTGTAGATTATCTACTTTCCTTACAATTGATATTTTATTCAATAAGTAAATTGTGGCATTGTAACTTACGAATTAAAATAATAATAAAAATAAACATAAAATTTCAATTATCAAGCCTATAACAATGAAGTGGAACCTTAATGCAATAAAATGTAATGTTTAACTAACATTAATTTTTAATCTTATATAACAAAATCTAATGTAGTATTTTATATACAAAGACAATCCTATGTGGCATGATGGCTAATTCTGGAAGATTGTTGCTTACAGATGGTGGTAGCTATACTCCTATGTTGGTTTCTGGACCTAAACTTGATAGTTTCTTAAGTCCTATGGTTTATGATCTTGACAAAGAGGAGAAGAAGGATGGTGATGAGCACGAAAAATACTGGTCAACTGGTGTTGAAGAGGTCAAGTGGGATACCATGTTCCAGAATTTAAAACCAACATGAAGAATATTGCATTGGCTTTTAACCTTCTTATCCACTAGTTTTGGTTCTCAATTTCAATGGTGAGAGGTAGGGTTTTCAGCTTCTTCCACCAAAGAGGGGTAGATTTTAATAGTTTCTTTAGTAAGAGACAATGTGATATTCTTTTTGATGAGTTGTGGGTCAGATAGAAAGAACATATACTTTGGCATCAAAGGTATAGACTAGTAATGAGATTGCTTTCTGACTGTATGTTATTATGTTAGTCAAAATAAAATAACTAGACTACTACTATAGTAGTGGTGAGTCTAGGTCGATCCCATAAAGAGTACATGTAAAGTTCATGGAATGAAATTAACTGGTGTTTAGGTTTAATGGGGGGTTTGGATTTTTGAAAGAAGAAAATAAAATGAAACTAACTAACCTAATGAAAATAAATTAAAAAAAAACATGTAAAAAATGATAAAAGTGGGAAATTCGATAGGAGCACGGTTCTTTGGTTCAATCTAGGCCTGCACCTTAATTAAGTATATTTTATTAATTTGTTGTTCTCAAACCTTTCCCAGCAACTGTTAATCAAGAGTTAATAATTAACCGAAGTTTCCCTTAGATTGTGTTTAATCAATATGCGATCGTTAATTAAATATAACCACCGAATAACTTAGGATATAATCTTTAAATTTAATTAGGTAGTAGCATTACGAATAAGAAAAACTGATTAATCAAGGCAAAAACCACATAGATGCGTCATTTAACCTAGATCATGTTATCCCTAATGATTACGAATCATTAGTCGCTACACATGAATTTCAACATAACAATTACGGATTATATCGAAATTCTAGCAATGGGTTTGAAATTAACGATTCAATGAACGCATTAAAATCATCAACTCACAATACCCAATGGGTTCATACACAAATAACTGAACAATAATAAAAATTCGATTATCCATACACAATACCCAATCAATTAAATAGGATAACACAATTAATTTCTAATGAGAGAAAGAAACAACAAATAATAAAAAGTACTTAACCCGGGTCATCGGCTTTGATGTCACCTTCGAACCGGCATCGGAATGTCTAGCCCTTTATAGATCTTTCCCGAAAATATATTTCAGTCTCCATTTCAATGTTCCACCGAAAACCCTCTCTTCTATTCTTCACTACCTAAGCTACGCCCCAAAAACTCCTCTTTTGTTTATTTGATGGGACAAATAAACCTTAAGGTTTATTGTCCCACTTCACTGTTCAAACCCACAATGTCGCAACTCTCCTCTCACTTTGCCTGCCCTGCGCCTACTGTTGATTGACTCTTGTTGCGCCCTCTTTGTTTCTTCTACTGTGGCCCTATGTTTTCTCTACTGTTATATGTTGATAATGTAGTGTGTTGTGACCAATAAAGGTCACACATCACTTAAAACTTTGCTCTCCCCTGCGTGCGTGCTCCTCTGCTTGTGCTGTATTTAAAACGCAGCATTGTATGGATAATACTGCCCTAACATCTACACTGTTGATATGTGATGTGACAATTAAGATTTTGCTCCTCTTAAATCCCTTGCTCACGCCTCTCCACTGCGTTTTGATGTTGCCGCCTACTGTAGCATGTGTCCACTGTTGATTGACTTGACAATTAAACATTGCCTCACCCTTTAAAACCTCCCCTGCTTGTCTTTGACGCTGCCTCTGCTTGTGCTCCACGCTGCGTTTAATGCAGCTGTTTGTGTTAAACGTAGCATCTGCCTGCGTAATGCAGACACGTTTTGCGTTTAACGCACAACGCTGCGTTGTAATCTTTTTTTACTTACATTTAAAATTTTCTTTTTCTCTTTGTCTTCCATTTTTCATCTTTTAATTTTCTTTGTCTCACTCCATGAAGAAAAACAAGTATTGATCTTCAGAAAATGTCCCAAATGGAGTGTTTTTGACTCACTTTAATTTCTTTGCTTCTAAATTGTACCTAAAATCAAATATGAATTAAAGTGAGTATCTTAAGAATTTTTGTATCATTAATCGCTAAGTGTAAATAATTAAATATATCAATAATTAAACACATATCAGTATCTCCAAAATGATATAAGAAGGACTGCATGACTCATCATGGAACATATCATATCCAATAGTGTATGATTTCTCCTTTTAGAAACTCCATTATGTTGTGGAGTTAGGAAGAGACCATTATGAGAGAATCCCATTCTCTTTGAAGTCCAAGAAACTTATGGTCTAAGTATTCACCATCTCGGTCTGATTTAAGTTTTTTAATACTTTTGCCAATTTGTTTCTCTATCTCTAGTCTAAATTCTTTGAACTTTTCAAATGATTCAGACTTTTGTTCCATCAAATACATATAACCATATCTATAATGGTCATTTGTGAATGTAATGAAATATGGGTATCCACCTCTAGCATTTGTGGACACAGGACCACATACATCTGAATGTATTAATTCTAGTAATTCACTAGCACATTATCCCTTTCCCTTAAAGGGTAGTTTGGTCATCTTTTCCAATAAACAAGATTCACAAATTTCATATGATTGATAATCAAAAGGATCCAAATATCCTTCTTTATGAAATTTTGTTATTCTAGTTTCATTGATATGACCTAGCCTACAATGCCATAAATAAGATGGAGTTTGGTTACTTAATTTTCTTTTCTTCTATTTATGTTAAGAATTGGCCTTTCAAGATCTAACTCATACAAACCATTTGTAAGCAAACAAATCTGTAATAAACATTATCTTTATAAAAAGAACAATTGTTATTCTTAATTATAAAGAAAAATCCAATCAAGTCCAAATAAGAAATAGAAATGATGTTTCTTGAAATAACAAGAACATAATAACAATTACCAAGTTCTAGTATAAGGCCAAAAGGCAAAGTTAAACTACAAGTTCCTACAGCTAATGCATCAACTCTTTCTCCATTGCCAACTTGCAGGTCCACTTCACCTTTTTTTAATGGTCTACTCTGTGTTAACATCTGCATTTTATTATATAAGTGAGAACCACAACTAGTATCTAATACCTAAGAATGTGGAATAGAAGTAGAAAGATTGATCTCAATCTTAAACATACCTGAAGAGATAGCTTCCTTAAGCTTTTAATCTTTTAGGCTAGCAAGATAAGATGGGTAGTTCCTCTTCTAATGTCTATTGACTTCCCAATGAAAACATATGCCCTTGTCATTACTCTTCTTCTTGATACCTCCTTTGGCTTTTACTATATTAGTAGAAGCCTTCTGTATCTTGTTATTATTCTTCTTAAAGCCTTTTTTTCTTTCTTTTAGAAGAACTGATAACAAGTACAGAACTGGGTTCCTTCTTAAGGAACCCTTTTGCAATCTTAAGCATGTTAAACAGTTCGGGCAATCTCATGTCCTTCTAATTTATGTTGAAGTTCATGATGAACTGTGAAAAGCTTGAACTTAGATACTACAACACCAGATCAATGCTTAACTCGTGATCTATGACAAAACCTAATTAGGCCGAAATTTCAATATACCCAATCATCTTTAGTACATGAAGGTTGGCTGAAGATCTTTCTATCATCTTGCATTGAAATAGTGCCTTGGACATTTGATATCTCTCCACCCTACTTCGTGCACCAAATAACTCCTTAAGATGCAGTATCACAGTAATCCATGTTCTCATGTTGCCTCTGAAGTTTAGGAGATATAAAAGCTAACATCACACATGTAGCTTGTTCAACGTCTTCAATATAATGCTGATATTTCTCCCAATCTTCACCAGTTGCATTTGAACAAGGTTCTGATAGAGTAGGAGTATCAAGAACGTACAATTTGTTTTCTTGCCTAATAACTATTCTTAAGTTTTGTAGCTAGTCCGAAAAATTGGATCCAATCAGTTTGTTAGCATCTATGATGCTCCTTAATGTCAGGTTGGTACTCATCTTCAAATTCAATAACTAGAAAACATAAAAGGAGCATATATTAGTTTATATCCATAAATAAAATAAAATAAGGACTTTAAAATATTTAATTACTCCCACTATCTTCTTCAAAATAACAGCCCTCACTATTAAATCGAAAAATTATCAAATAGTTTCTTAGTGGGCTAGAATCCTATTTAAAATTAATTAATCTTGAGTTTGCTCAACAAACCAACTAAAAATAAATTAAGTAGAAAATAACTTTTCAATCACATCTTATATGATTCCTAGAACTGTTAGATGACAACTTTTGCCAAAAATATATCACATATATATTATTCCTAACCTTGTCTCTAAATTTATATGATCATGAGTTTACTCATCCAAATTATACAATTTTAGCTAAGTAGAACCTATTAATTTAAGATAAAACATAATCGAGTTAAAGTAGCATTGAGTTTACTCAACAAGCCAAATAATAAATAGAATTATGGTTTTGTTCTCAAATAATGGAAGACAACTATCACGTTCAGAACTTGTACTGATTATTTTATTGAGGGATTTAAAATTTGAAAATTTATGATCTCATCAAAATAATATAATCTCATTATATTTATAATTTCAAGCATAATCCAATTATAAAACAAATTATTTAAAACTTTTGCTTGATTCTAATTATTGATTTGATAAAAATTTAATTTAATAATTCAACTCTTGAAAAATTCAATTAAATTCCAAAAATTTTCCTAATAAAATTCCCTTTGAAAATAATTTTCAAAAATAGTAAAACTTTTTTCAATTTTATTAGGAGTTGAAATTAATTTAATCTTTATTAAATTAATTAAATGAAAATTTAGGGCTTTTAAAACATTTAAAAACACATAAAAGGGGTTGGAAGGGTGTCTGGTGCTTGCATCAAATGATGACACGTAGGGAGCGTGCATTGCACGCGCTCCGTGGTCAAAGGGAGAGTTTGACTGGTGTGTGCATTTTTTAACAGACGCTTTTTGAGAATGGTGGGTGTGTGTCCCACATACGCCCATCATCTTCTCCAGAAGCGTTTGTCTTCTTCTTCAAAACCCTCCCACGTTTGGCTCAACCGCACCCACGTCGCAACCTACCTCCCTCGTCGCCTGCTTCATCCTCAACCAATGGCGCTGCCTGCCCTTTATCCGTTGCCTGCATCAGTGCCATCGACGGATTGCCCAAGCGACGCCATTTATGGCATCGACTGTGGCATCACCCATAGGCGTTTAATTGCCCTAACGATGCCAATGATTAGTGTCGCTTGTCGCTAGTGGCGTTGCTAACGATGCCAGCTATGGGCATCGCCTATCGTCAGTGGCATCGTCAGACGCCCATATGTGGTGTCACATATGATGCCTAGCGGCATCACGTTGCAGGGGACCCACTGGGTCGCTAGAGGTGACAGTTCAATGGGCGATAATCGCCCATCTTGTTTATTCATACACAACGCAAAGCCACGCAAAAGCCAAAAGCAAAATAAGGCAAAAGTAGAAAAAAAAAAACAAAATTTCAGATTCACAACCTAGAACCAAAACGTAAGAACACAAGCAATAAACGCAAACAGAAAACACAGGAAGGAGATGTGAAACAATGTTCAAAATAAACCTTTTAGAAACATCATATAATAGATGCAAATTATTTTCAAAAGGCAAATAATAGGGGCGACAGAACTCAAAACACAAGAGAGTGGAAACAATTTCTAGATAAATGTATGCTTAAACACAGAATAACTTATGCAATTTTCAGAACAATCAAAACCAAAAACAGTCGTGGAAATAACTTCAGAAAAAGACAAAAACTAAAACAAAACATATCAAAATCAATAATAATCAAGCAATGAATACAAGTGAAACAATTAAAGGAGGCTCTGATAATACTATTGGAATCCAATCGTGATCGAATCACAGGCACAACGGAAAATAAATTTTTTTACAGATTCTGAGCAGATCCTAATAATTGAATAAACTTGAATAAAAAATTAAACAATTTAGAAATCGTACCTTGTTCACTTTTATGTTGAAAAATCTTTGAACCTTTTTTCTGATTGATCAATCACAAGTTGCTCAAGTGTCCAGCCTCTGATAGTATCCACATAGCAATTCTCAAATTGATTTGAGAGGAAGAATACAAAAGTGCTAGCTTCCAAAAAGCTCTTCCCTTTAGATAGAAAAAATCATAACAATCTTTTATTAAAATTAAATCTCTTTAATTATAATTAAAATCAAAATCAAATTCTAATTAAGTCCAACTTAACTAAATTGAATTTTCTTTCTCAAATTGCCCTTTGATGTGTGACCCATTAGATTCCTAATAAATTGACAATGATTTTAAATTATAATTCTAATTCACAATTATAATTGGATAAATTAAAACTTCTTTTAATTTATCTTTAATTCTCTAATTAAATAATTTTTAATCATAAATAATGATTGACGTCTAGCAATATGTCATGATTACCCAAATATCAAAAATGTCAAAGTGATTGACTTAACCTGTCCATGCATGACTATAATGTATAATTTAATCATTTCGTCATTCAATATTCTAATTGGACATAGTATAGATACAATGTTTACTCTTATCATCCAATCATGTTCATTCTTGCTAATTAGTAATTGATTTATAATTGAAATTTGAAAACTCCTTTTCA
>JAOSBK010000001.1:16310370-16320993 GCA_027568895.1 Erythroxylum shatona | reverse complement strand
TAATACTTCTCGTCCATGAACGGTCACGAGAATATATGCTGTAAGGACTAAGCAAAGGTAAAGAAGACTCACAAACAAGACTTTCTATAGGCACATGAGTAACTTCTACAAGATTTTCTATTTTTTGTGATAAAACACGCTTCACACTCCTAGGTAAAGACGCTAAAGACAAGCTAGAAGATAAATGAACTGGATCTGAAGACTCCATCTCTTATGCAACTCTCTTCTTTACTCCCTTGTTAATATTTCCCCCCTTTCGGAAAAGATGCGAAGGTATGTTTCCCTAGGAATCCACTCAAAGAAATGAAAACCTGAACATGACACAATCTGATGTTCAAATTTATTATTTTGATTTTTTGTAATTGTGTCCACTACCTATAATTAGTAATCTGATATCTGCCGTTTAAAATTTTGGTCAAATCTAAAGGTTCCAAGCTTAGAACTTTTATCAAAGATAATCAAATTATATCTACCAGTTGCTTTATGGACAAGTAAATAATTCTTGTCTAGTTTGAGAGGACATGTAGCGCTTAACCTTCTTGGGAAATATGTGACCTGGTATCTGTCTGCAATTGTATCCTTTATTTAAAATTGTATCACTTGGTGAATTTCAACTGTATGTAATGAAACGAGTAATGTATTCCCTTTAGGATATAGTTAACTAGTTGCCAACCCTGTGCTTTGCACAGGTGTTTTTAAAAATAATGACATTTCAACAAATGAAAAGCTAAAACTTTTTAACATTCCCATTTGAAAATATTAGTTTTTAGTGTTACTCTTAATAATTATTTACAATTCATCCTAATATTAGGAGAGGATACTGAATAATTCTACTGATTGTAGATTATATACTTTCCTTACAATTGATATTTTATTCAATAAGTAAATTATGGCATTGTAACTTACGAATTAAAATAATAATTAAAATAAACATAAAATTTCAATTATCAAGCCTATAACAATGAAGTGGAACCTTAATGCAATAAATGTAATGTTTAACTAACATTAATTTTTAATCTTATATAACAAAATCTAATGTGATATTTTATATTAAAAAATAATCTTATATGGCATGATGGCTAATTCTGGAAGATTTTTGCTCACAGATGGTGGTAGTTATACTCCTATGTTGGTTTCTAGACTTAAACTTGATAGTTTCTTAAGTCCTATAGTTTATGATCTTGACAAAAAGGAGAAGAAGGATGGTGATGAGCATGAAAAATACTGGTCAACTGGTGTTGAAGAGATCAAGTGGGATACCATGTTCCAGAATTTAAAACCAGCATGAAGAATATTGCATTGTCTTTTAACCTTCTTATCCACTAGTTTTTGGTTCTCAATTTCAATGGTAAGAGGTAGGGTTTTTAGCTTCTTCCACCAAAGAGAGGGGTAGATTTTAATAGTTTCTTTAGTAAGAGACAGTGTGATATTCTTTTTGATGAGTTTGGGTCAGATGGAGAGAACATATACTTTGGCATTAAAGGTATAAACTGGTAATGAGATTGCTTTCTGATCGTATGTCATTATGTTAGTCAAAAATAAAATAACTAGATTATTACTATAGCAGTGGCGAGTCTAGGTTGATCCCATAGAGAGTGTGTGTAAAGTTTATAGAATGAAATTAATTGGTATTTAGGTTTAATGGGGGGTTTGGATTTTTGAAAGAAGAAAATAAAATGAAATTAACTAACCTAATGAAAACAAATTAAAGAAAACATGCGAAAAATGATAAAAGTGGAGAATTCGGTAGGGACTCGATTTTTTGGTTCAATTTTGGGCTACACCTTAATTAAGTATATTTCATTAATTTGTTGTTATCAAACCTTTCTTAGCAACTATTAATCGTGAGTTAATAATTAACCAGAGTTTTCCCTTAGGTTTTGTTTAATCAAGATACGATCATTAATTAAACCTAACCACCGAATAACCTAGGATATAATCTTTAGATTTAATTAGACCGTAGCATTACGAATTAGGAAAACTGATTAATCAAGGCAACAATCACATAAATGCGTCATTTAACCTAGATTATGTTATCCCTAATGATTACAAACCATTAATCGCTACACAAGAATTTCAACATAACAATTACGGATTATATCTAAATTCTAGTATTGAATTTGCAATTAATGATTTAATAAATGCATTAAAATCATCTTTCCAATGGGTTCATACACAAATAATCGAATAATAATGAATATCCGATTATCCATATGCAATACCCAAATCGATTAACAAAAGATAACACAATCAATTTCTAATGAGAGGAATAAATAACAAAATGATAAAAAATACTTAACCCAGTTGTCGACGTTGATATCGCCTCCGAATTGACATCCAAAAGTATAGCCCTTTATGAGTCTTTCTTGAAAAATACTTTAGCCCGCATGTTGTAGCCCCCACCGAAGTCCCCTTTAGTTCTCCTTCATTGCGTAATTATGCAGCCAACCCTCTGCTGCACCTCTCCATGCCTGTGCCAGCTCTCATTGCCACACCTCTCTTCACCTTCTCACTGTTGCTTGCCCACTGTAGCGTGATGGGACAATTAAGGTTGGGGGTTTTCTTATTCACGCCATTGTTAGTTCCCCCGTGGTTGCTGGGATATACGTTGCATTTTATGTGCACCCTACGAACAAATACGCTTGCATTCAATGCAAAACGTAGATGTATCCGTTGCGTTCAATGTAAAATGCAGTCGTATGCGTTGCGTTGAACGCAATGCATACGTTTAGTGTAAAACATAGACGCACATGCATTGTGTTTAACGTATATGCATTGCACAATTATGATTGCACTGCGTTTTCTTCATTTGCACTGTCGTTTTGACTCTTTTTCCAACTGCTTACTTTTAAATTTTTCTTCTTTTTTTTTGGTTAAACCACCCGGTATCCGACGTCACACGGGCAATCGACTAATCCGGATTTGAGCCGGGTTGGACCATATAGGCGGCAAAGCTCTCCCTCACGTATGTTCCATTTTTCTTGTCTTTTAATTTTCTTCTTCTTGCTCTATAAAGACAAGTAAAAATTGATCTTCATAAAATAACCTAAATGCAGTACTTTCGACTCACTTTAATTTCTTTGCTTCGAAATTATACCTAAATCCACATATGAATTAAAGTGAGTATCTTAAATATTTTTGTATCATTAATCGCTAAGTGTAAATGATTCAATATATCAACAATTAAACTCATATCACTTTCCTTTAAATTTTTTTACGGTGTAATCTTTTGAATTTTAGGAAGAAAAGAAAGCAGTTGTAGAGATAGTGTGAGTTTGAGGAAATGATTTGATTTAGGTACATGTAAATATGTTATGTTCAGATGTGGAGATAGTGCGAGTTTGAGGAAATGGTTTGATTTAGGTACATGTAAATATGTCATGTTTTTTCTCTTTTATATTCCATTTCTTTTACTTTTCAGTCAATGGGAATAGATCAATAGAAATCTTTTTCAAATGATTGAAATGACCACAAACATAAAATATTAATAGTAGCAAGTACATCCCATTGTTATAGGCGGCGTCGGAAATTTAAAGAAAGATGATTGCTCTTTTACTTTACTTTAATGTCTCATTTTTCAAGGTCATCAAAAAAGATTTAGGGGCACTTGGTTCATATAATGTCCTTAACATACAGATTACTCATCTAAAATATTGTATAATTCATTGACATAATTATAATATTCAACTTTTCATTGCTATAGTCAAATCAAGTAAATAGTTTAATACAATTTGCATTCCACTTGATGATGTTGATGATGTAAAATATCACAGCTATATATAATACCTTAACCAAAAGCTTCAATTGATACAAAATAACTAGGTTAACACTACAAACATTGTTTGCATCACAATTACAAAATTTCCAACTAATAAAAAATAACCGATTTAGGCAACATAAATTGCATCATAAGTTCATAATACTTACAAAAGTGTTTATATGCTCCCTCGCATAATTTATGAACTAGAAGATGGATAGAGGAATCCAAACACAAAAGACCTTTTTAAATGACTTGACAAAGTGAACAAAATATGAACTTTAGTAGGATCATTATTAAATAACATAGTAGCATTACCAACATCCATTTGAGATATGCCAATATCAAGAAGTTCATTGATGAGCTTTTGCATCTTCTCATTAGTTAGGGAATCAAATTTAGACTTCGCAATCAAAGCATTTGTAGCAGCTACATATTGTGATGCCATTTGTTCGCAGATAGATTCAAACTTAGCAGTAAAGTTGTCAAACCTTGAGTCAATAGTTTTATGAAGTATTGCTTGTGAGATCCCACATCGGTTGGAGAGGGGAATAAAGTACGTCTTATAAGGGTACAGATACCTCTCCTTTACAGACGCATTTTTCATGGCCTAACGCACGGGATCCCATCAGAACTTCGAGGTTAAACGTGCTCGGACGAGAGTAGTTCTAGGATTGGTGACCTCCTGGGAAGGCCTTGGGAAAAGCAAAACCGTGAGGGCTTAGCTGGGCCAAGGCCCAAAGCGGACAATATCTGTAAGCGGGTGACCTGGGATGTTACATATGGTATCAAAGCCAGTACCCGATCCGTTGTGTCAGCTAGCTGGACCCCCAAAGAGGGCTAGGCCTTAAGGGGGTGGAGAGTGTGAGATGTCTAGCATGCTCCTCTTCATTCTTAACATGGTTTAGATGAATGAAAAATGTGCTTAGTTATGTCATAAAATGAGTAAGATTGGATTAAAGGCATTAAATGCCTTAGGAAATGCAAAAAAGGAAGCTAATGTGATGGTGTTTAAATATGAAATTTATGTTTAAGTAGTATTTTCATCGTATGTTGTTTTTATGTATAAAGGCTCGGGAGCTGTGAATCGAGAAGCTCGTACTAAGGATTGTTGAGGTTAAGAGAGGGTATACCTTCTTTTAAGGTGAGTAAGGAAGACCATATTTCTCAAATAGGATTAGAACATCCTAAGACAAGCATGATGACTTGTATGTGAATTTTAAACCTAGGCAATATATGATAGAATTGAATTTCAAATAAATGCTAATATGCATATTTAATTGATAAATGGCATTGTTTTGAAACAACTATGCATTTAGAGTACAAAAGATGGCTTTTATTTATTGGAAAATGGTTAAAATTTTACATATGTATAAATGAGTCATAGATGCTATGTGTATGTTTTCTCTTTTGGCTTATAGCCACAGTAAGGTTTCATTTTATCGGTTGGACCAATAAATAAAGACATGATGCCTTACTTGATTTTTTTGATACTTAAATGTTGTATATTTTTTGTGATTGGTGAGGAAACGATTGGCCAATCGTGTGCTGGGCACACCTGATTATGATTAAGCAATCCCCGTACCCTTGACACTGGTACATGAAAGTCGAGTCGCTGCATCGACACTTTTCTATGGGACTCGCGAGTGATTCCACACCTAGGGTCTGGACACTGACGAGGTCATCACCTAGAGTCATAACGCTCTTGTCGACTATCGTCTGGACTCACCACGGATGATTGTTTTGGCCGACTAATGGTGCCACACATGATTGTTTTGGCTTATCCTAATATTGGTTTTCCTATTGAGATTTGATTGATACATATGATGTTTTTTTGCTTTTGTGTACTAGAACTGGGACCTATGTCACTGGATGAGTGAGTTAACATGTTAGGCCTTTGGTTCCTAATGAATATACATTGAGTCATGGGCTAGGCCTATGTGTTTTCCATGTGATATATTTTCACTTCATAGGTTATCTACACAGTCTTGGAATGAATAAATTCTATCTGTGATATATGATTTTCCTGCTCATTGAGTACCTAGTGTACTCACCCCCTCTGCTTTCCAACCATGCAGGTTAATTTAGTGAGCTTGAAGCTATGTGAGGATCATGCAGCTTTTTGATATTTTCAGGGTATTTTTACACGTGGGTAATCTCCCATTTTGTACTTTTATTGTCTAGTGGCTCATGGATTGTGATTACGTAAATACATTTTTTTTGGGAGTTAACTTTTGATTTCCTTGGGTTTTGTAAAAGATTCTATGTATGAACTTTTGATACTGTTAATGTGATTGCCTTGAGTTGAAATTCCTTAGGGTTGAGATTGCCTTGAGTGGACTAGAGAGCCCTGAAGTTGTGGTTGGGTGTGCACATAGAAGTTTGTTTGAATTCATTTGCAGGTTTTGGGATTTTTAAAATACAATCGTTATGCTGCCCAAATTTTTTTCAAAAAAAATATTTAGTTAGCCTTGCATAGTCGGATTAAGGAGACTGCGAGTGTCCTTAGCCCAAGTTTGTGGCGGTTGTCATGTGCCCGATGTGGTACCGGGTCGTGACATATATCATATAAGTAAGCCACTCCTTACCATAGTAATTAATATATTGGAAATAATAATATTTAAACATGAGCTTAACTAGTTTTGTATTATTCCATATTAGTTGAGTTTGAATGTTTTATAACAAAGCTTATGCTTAATAATATATTCTATTAGTCATAAAATATAATAGTAGGAAATATCGTTATATGGAGCAATTATTACCACATATAGTATACAATTAACGATTTTATAAATCATAAAATCCATGTATTAATTACTATAGTAAGGAATAGCTTACTTATTAAATAATGTATGAAATGTCCTATGTTTATGTTGCAAAGTATGATAAACTTATAACTATACATCATATATTATAAATGGTATATGGCAGTGGTACATACGTATAGTAATGATCAGTTATAGTACTTATCTACTATATATTATGTAATTAATGCAGTATACAATATACTATATGACCACATAATATTATATAAGAATATATAATAACCACATACATAGCACATATGTGGTTATTATATATAATACTGTACATAACTTGTAAACACTATATACACTGTGGATATATATTATAGTTACTGATATATTACATGTATCATATTAATATATACCAATATATGACTTGGGTATACTATGTGTTATTTATTAATATATTCATTATATTAATAAATATGGTTATCAATATGTTAAGCATATGTACATGCGTATAAACCATAGCGTTCAATTACTAATAATACCCTATAAATAATATAAAAGTTGTTTATTAATATAACATATAATGGTACACATTATCCCTATAATTATGCAACACATATACTGACTAACAATACCTATGCAATACATTATATGATAATATATCACTACATAATATATTATGTATACAAATAATAGTACACTAGTATTATACATAACCTACTATACCATAGCTTATAATGTTATGATATACTATACATAATTACATGATGGTAGTCACATAACATATGTATATATTTCATGTTTAGTACCCTTTCGTATAACTTATATTTACAGCATATAATATAGTAATATATTAATATGATACATAAATGACTAAATATTATCATGGTAGGTGTTAACATTAGTTGTGGCTATACATATAGTGTAATACCATATAGTTTGAATTACACATATGTATATGTACATTATGGTGCTTAGTACATACCTATTACAGACTACTAGGTTAGTATGTTATATACACATACTATGACATTGTATACATAGTCACTATGTCATATTATAGTACACTAATGTTATGTACTATTGTATAGTAACTATATATATTACCCATGTTATAATAGTAGTATTTAAGTATTATAGACCATACAACTCATGTTACTACATAATATAAATGGCATAATATGGTAATCAACAGTGATATTATATCTAATTACTTAAAGTATATATCTAATATATGGTATATATCATGCTTATTTAACATTACATGGTATATTATGTACTATTATGTTATTCCATTATAATTACAGGTTATAGTAAAAATGTATTGCTATACTTATAAATAGCTACAAGTATATATTTATAAGCAATGTAATATATGATGTACATTAATGGTATATACTATGTGATAATATATATTACCTATAATATTAATATATACATCATTACCAAATATATGTAACTATTGGGAGTATATAGGTACTATATAATATACCATGGTATTAGGGTATACCATAAGTACATAAGCATAGGTAATTATATGTTGTTAATAGATAATGCATATATGGCACTATTAACTAAATTATATATAATCATTATGTTATACATATGTAGAATGATAATCTGGTATAGTAATACATTTTGTGTATGTAGGTACATATGGTTATTACATGTATAATATTACTAAATAGATGGTATCTAATACTTTATTATATAATGTATATTATGTATATTATATAATGGATAATGTATATTATGTATATTATATAATGGATAATGCATAATATACATTATAATGTATATTATATAATGGATAATGTATTACTATTAGTAAACTAACATATAAGATATACTAATAATTATATGCATACATGATAATATTTTACACTAATTGTATAGTTATATAAATAATTATATATAATCATTAGTTACATATCAATATATAACATAGGCAATATATTACATATGTAGATACTATATACATACTTACATTACTGGATGTTGGGTGATCATTATATAATATGTCCATACATAATACAATATAATATGCTTTATTAATTTAATATAGTAATGGCATATTATAATGTATTATACTACCGTGGATAATATACTAACATATTACTGTAACTATATATTGTAATATTGTACCTATTATCATATACTTTTATATATTATTATAAGTGTATAACACATTAAAAGACATAATAAATATATTAGCATGTAATATATTATACTATGTACATAAGTATATAATGTGTATAACCTAATGTGTTATACACATATATATGTATGTATAACAATACTATGTAGTTATTATCTATTTGGTACATAATATTACCATAGTTAATATTTACACATACCAAGTGCACACTGGGTACAAATATAGTATATAATATGTTATTAAAACATATGTAATATCTACATGGTACTATTATGATATAGTATTGTACATAATATAACAGATACATTGTTGCACCCTGTTTTTGGAGCCCAACATCCGGAGTCATAAACCTTGGGCTTGCGTATTACCTTGTAGGGTTATTTCCAATAACCCTAAATAACCATCATCCTATAAGAGTGGAGTGCCCACACTAGACAAACACCAGAATTACAATTTGACTTCATCAAAGAAATTGCAACTATGAATCTCTAGTTCGTTTCGAAGCAAGAATCATCTAAATTATAGCCATACATCTTGAGATAAACTTAAAAAGCTAAAGCATGTATATACCCCAATTATGCTCTCCCAACCGACCCTTGACTTTCTCTCCATGAAATGTATTCAAGTCAACTCTAAAAGATACAAATTTTCTTGGAGAGATAGGCAAAGATGTTAGAAATCCATTGTTGGACACTGCTTATAGAGCCCAACTTCGGATCATGAAACTTGACCCTCGTCGGTTTATTTTCTTGCTCTGATATCACTCATGTTGGGCCCCGCTTGGTTTCGAAGCCCTACCGCTTTCTCTGATACCCAAAACAATGTCGGATCTCACTTGATTTTGGAATCCAACTCTTGCTTTGACATGAAACATGAGCCTATTCCCATTGAATGTCTGTAACCATCATCGATTAATCTTCATTCTCATAGCTTCCCAATAATTTTCCTCACAATTTGTTAAAGGGCGTGCCCACGTAAATTAGTCACCATACTCAAACTCATTTCTCCTATTTGCGAAGAGAATTTGTAAATCTTCAAACTAGGATTTCAATTTGATTTCTTCAAAGAAATTGTATTTTTAAGTCTCTAGTTTACTTTAAAGAAAGAATCACCTCAATCGGAGCTCTATAGCTCAAAATATCCTTAAAATTCCAAAGTGTGTTTATACCTCAATCATGTTCTCTAAACTGACCTCTCACTTTCTTACAATCAAAATTTTCCAAATTAAATCCAAAAGATCCCAATTTGCATGGAGAGATAAATACATGTCTTAGGAATCTATCGCTTTAAGAATCACTTCATTCGGAGGTCGGATGAGGAAGTTATGGACAAAAGAATCCAACATGTTTAAGTCCTCAATCATGCAGTGACATGTCTTGGCGCGATTGCCATAACTTTCCCCAAAAATGTCTTATTGATTTCGTTTTTGGACAATTTCAAAGTAGACTTCTAGATATACAACTTTAATGAAGACTACAAAGTCATATTCTGCTTCTAAAATGGTCAAAAATCGTGATTTCATGAAGCTGTCCTATGAATGTCCGTTTAACGGACATGCATGTCCGTTTAACGGGCATTGTCGAGCCAAAGTGCACTTTCTCACCCAGGAAGGTCCGTTAAATGGACATCAAGTCCGTTAAATGAATATGGGTGATGCTAGGGGTCCTTTTTGACTCGTAAAGATCCGTTAAACGGACCTAAAGTCTGTTAAATGGACATGAGGGTTTCCCAAACCCCTCCAAAGCCCCTCCAATGCTTCCTACATCCAATCTAACATCATATTCGCTCATAATCTTCCCCATTTCACTTATTCTAGTGCAAAATCACTTCATAACAACTCAAACACCAAAATTATCTCATAAAACTCTCACATCTTAATTCATTTAGTTAATCAAAACCACCATTTCCTATCATTTACCAAAGCTGTCATCCTACACAAATCCTATGCAACATTA
>JAOSBK010000001.1:16293520-16307445 GCA_027568895.1 Erythroxylum shatona | reverse complement strand
AATATATTTGTGGTTATGGAGAGTTACACGCTTGTGTATGTTGATATACAAGGTCATATATGTGCCCCTATAAGTCTCTATGCTCATGTGAAATTACAAATTCAGGTGTTTTTGGAGACAGTCACTCACACGCCTATGTAAGTTGATCGTATATAACCCAAAAATCCTAGTTTTTAACATAAAAAGATGTGAGTGGAAGAGAAATAGAGAGAACTAAATTTTTAAGAGATTTTAAGTCATGAGACATATTCAAAGCTGATAGTTCTGATCAACGAATGAGGAAAACACTAAGAATATATCAAGCGATTTGTTAGATAATAACATCAAATCCAAACTTGCAAGAACATCTAATAGAAGAAAAGGGAGATTTAGAATTATGATTTCTTTATTATCTACTAGTTTTTCTACAGATTTATCTCTATACGTTGTGACTAAACATGTTATTGTTTAGGTGTGATCAACCCTAATTTGTGATAACAATATATTTTTTATCTTTTATTCAATGCAATTATATTGATTGATTTATTGCGATTTAATTATACGTTTTATTCTTATTCTAATATACTTGAAATATTAGTGCATGATTTGAATTTAGGTAATTGAGATTGAGAAATCCTCTTATTGAATAAATCTATCATAATTGGAAGGAGTTGCCTGTAAACCTAGAGATAGGCCAATAAAAAATATCTATATTAGGGTCAAACTTCATAGTAAAATTCACAAATCGATAAAACAATCCTAGGGGTTTTAACTAGAAAGATTTCTATTAACCAGTTGATGGATTAGTTGTTAACAGACTTAGAAAGATATTAACATAACATAGGAATTTTTACGATCAAATAATCAATAATATAATTGCATAATAAAGGGTTAATATTGAATGATTTTTAAGGGAATTCATCACCTAGACAACATTATTTGATATTGAATTTTCTAAGTATTTTCCTTTGTCTTACGAGAATTTGTTTGTTTAGTTTAATTTTTAACTAATAACCAAAAATCTTATTCATAGGTAGATAATAAAAAAAGATAATTATTAGTACTTATAGTTTTCGTAGGATCGACCCATACTTGCATGTGCTAACTATAACTATGTTATGCACTTGTGATAAATTTTAAATATTAATATATAAAACAATATCAATCATAAGGTTTGTTGATACATAAGCCTACCACCTTTTGTGGTAGAAGAACCATCAAAGTTTGATTCCTTATTGCGATTATGCTATACTCAAAAGGGCTCCTTCTGGTTAAAGATTGTTCAATTTTTGACTTCTACCAATAACTTTTACGACTACATATTGTAAAATTCTAAATGTTGAAGGTAGAGAAGAAGGAAAGACTACTTCTCATAAGGAAGCGACAATGACTAGAAAGTATAATCCTTATCATCAAGAGATAACTTAAAAAGAAGCCTCCATGCGCTTTAAGCTCTAAGAAGGCGAAAACACCAATTACTAAGAGATTTGCTAGAAAGTCCATCGTTTCAACCACCAAGCTACTTGAAGAAACTAAAATTATGGAACTTGTAATTAAAGTCACCGCCCCTGTAAAAGAAACTTTGTCCACTCCTAAGAAGATCATACATGAAATTACTGACACTATCTTACTCTTCCTAGCTTCTATTACTTTTATTTCCTCTATGAATTCTTACTTTTGGTTTTGTTTCATAAATGACACAGTATTAGACCTTCCACGTTCTACCCTTTCTTATGAGCCAGAATCTAGAAGAGTTAGAAGTTCTCCCTAGCCAAAGATTATTGACGGTTTTTCTAGAGTAATATATGAATTCCTTTCATTCTTTATGCAAATCTAACCAAAATCTTGACAAACTCTTCCTCTTCTTAAAGGTAAGAGATGTTTGGACTATAAAGACATCCTCAGAAGAAGTCTTTGATTTAAGTTGCTTAAATGTTTCTCAAAATTCTCTCTCTAGTGTTATGACAGTAGTTAGTTATAAAGAGATGTCAAGAGTTAAAGACAGTTTAAAACTCACTACACAATAAGAGCTTCAATTCTTGACTAAAATTCAGCGTTGCTCCTTCCTAAACATGTTATCCTATATTGGTTATGCAATACATTCATTTGTTATTAGTGTACCCCTGAGAAAAACTAAAAGAGTTTTCTGTTCTTTCTAGAAGTCCTGCCATAACCAATTTGTTTTATCTGAAAATTTCAACCCCTCACAATAGCGCCAAATGGATTATAATGTAGAAGAGGCTAAAGATAAAAACTCTTGATGCAAATTCATGAGCTAAAGAAAAAATTTGACTCTTTAGAGAATTAGGTGGTTAAGTATGAAAGAGCTATTAAATTGATTAGAGACAAGTAAGAAGCTCTAAGCCAGGATGAAAAGTGACTTAACTAGGAATTCAATAAAGTCAACTAGACAAATAAGGAGTTGGGGAAGTCACTAATGTTGTAAAAGGATGAATTCAGCTTATGGAAGTAACAAGTTAACACGCTAGGGTTTTTAGTATTTGGGTCTTTTCATTTTTTAGCCATATAAGCTTAATTCTTTTTAAGTTATCAACACTAACAACTTCATAATTAGGGATTTACGCTATGGGTCTCTAATGCAATTTTTTTTGGATAACTTCACTCTAAGAATGACATTTCAAACTTATCATCATCTGCCACATCCAAATTCGAGACCTTACCATCAATCTCAACCCAAGAAAAGCCTTAAGTGTTGTCCTTGAGTTTATCTTCGTAAAATGAGTATTTTATTCTTTTTTTGGAAAAGCTTTGTAAAATGAGTATTGTTCGTTCACAGTAGCAAATTCTATTTGAAAATCTTTTTTAATTGAATAAATAATTTATAAAACTAACTCAAAGAGTTGTTGTAAAGTTACATTCTTAGTATCAAAGTAACATAAAGTATTAAACTAGAGAAAAGCTCTCAACTATTAGCATCATAAAAGGAGAACAATGAACAATTGCAAAAGCATTTTAGTGAAGCAAAATTGAATACTTATCCCTACTACAACTTCTATAGACTAACAAGCACTTGACTTATGGATTTACCAATGCCCCTCATAATAACAACTATTCGGATCTTCTCTATTAGCCTTTAAATAACAATTTCAACATTAAATTTCCTATTGTTGAAGATCCTTTGGTTTCTTTCAATCCACAATAAACCGCTACTCCAAACAATAGCCTAAACATCTTTAAATCCCATTTAGCTTGGTATTGGATTTTGGTAGTCTAGTTGATGATATTAAACCATTAATGGAGTTTATTAAGCTTGAGGATGTAATTCCAGAGAATGGAGGAAAAGATGCATATGAAAAATAAATGGTCCAAGCTCTCATTATTGGCATGATAAGCATATAAATTGGATCCACCTAGGGTAATTTAAGTGCATCCTTAATTCGCAATTGTCCTTTAATTACAACCCGTAAAATAAAAGAGGTACAAGGGATCAAATTGGAATCCTAGACTTGTTTAATCCGAAAGGTCTTTGTTTGAGGTCCTAAAAGCAATACCCTATATGAAGAGTTTGTAAACTTTATAAAATTGTTATGCAGTCATAAGACTGAGTCCTGTTTAGAATAACTAGGGAATTCCTTGGAAGATTCTTCATCATTGCCTTAAATCATTTAATAGAGTGAGCAGGACAACTACATCTACTATTGTTGACGATTGTTTCCAATCTAATGTTAATTGGAATGCTTGCTTTGAGAGTTTGGAACTCTTGTAATTTGTACGTTATGTCAATTATTAAATCATAAATAGGTATCCTTTCAATTCCAAATTGTATGCTTGATGATTTTGATTACTAACTCCTTTATCAGAAGTATTTGTCTTAAATTCTATAAAGTGTTAGAATTTGTTGTCATATACCATATGGCTTTCCCTTTTAAGAAGTGTAAATGCACCCATTTGACCTATAGAGGCTCTTTGTTTATGCAAAGCTTCCAAAGTCTCTTGATAAGTAATTTTTTGCTCATGATCCTAAATGAGATGATTCCTAAACCTCCATTCTTCTTTGATAAACATACATCTAACTACTTCACCTTGGGTTATTTTATTTTTTTCTTTAATCCAACCTAAAAGAAATTCTTGAATATCTTGTCTATGATCTTTATTATCTCTTTTGGAAGTGTTATATTAGAGCACCAATACATTGGAGATTACTTAGTACTAAAATTATAGGTCAAAGCCTCCCTCCATAAGATAGGGTTCTACTGCATCAGTTGTTCAATATTTTGTATATAGACTATATAAATGGGGAGAAATCATAGTAAGTTAGCTTCCTAGTAGTTATAGGTAGCCTTAGATACTTGAAAGAAAGTTGTTCATGCTCGAATCCTTGGATATGGCTAGAAGTTTTGCCTTGTCTTTGGTTTTAGCAAATATATAGAAGGAGCTCTTACTTGGATTAAAGCACAAGCCTAATAAGGATTTAAATTGCTCAAGAGAATTGATTAGTAGCTCAACTGATTTAGGTGTAGCACCACAAAATAGTAATAATCATCTACAAAAGAGAGATTAAAATGCCAATTTTGCTATATTTAGAATTGAATTTGAACTTGGATTCTTTTAAGATGTCCAATCATGTAAGTCTTGTAAACAATTTCTTTCTAAGGAAGAATAAATGGCAAGGATGGAGGGCCAGGCCTAGCTCAGGCACAAATTAATTATTTTTTTAAAAAAACAACATAAGTTTGCCTTTACCCATCTGGAGAAAACCAACCACAAGATTTGGTCAACCCAGGCCTGGCCTATTAATTTTGGGCCCTTCTTCCATCCCTAATAAATAGGGTGATAAAGGGTCTCCAGGTCGTTATCCTGTAGCTATTGTGAAGATGTAGCACCACATAAGTAGTAACAATCATCTACAAAAGAGAGATTAAAAATTTCAATTTTATTGTATTTGTAATATAATAAATTTGGTTCTTTTAAGATGTTCAATCTAGTGAGTCTTGAAAACAATCTCATTTTAAGAAAGAATAAATAGGATGACAAGGAGTTTCGCTGGCTTAGTCCCCTAACTACTTTGAAGATGTTTATAGATCCCTATTCACTAATGTGTAGAAGGAAGTAGATAAAACACTTTTCCTGACTCAGTTGATCAATTTGAGAAGAAATCAAATTACTTCCATTGAACTAAACAAGAAATTCCAATTCAGAGAGTTAAAAGCCTTAATGAAATCCATCTTCAAGGCACAGCTCCTAATTTTTTTCTTCTTATGGTATCTTTTGAACAATTCTTGAGTAATCAATATGTTATTCTTAATGCTTCTTCCTCATATATAAGCAATTTAACAAGGATTGATAATATATGTAAGCATTCCCTTCAGTCTAATAATTTATATTTATTAAATGACTTTGTAAATAATATTACAAAATAAAATAGGTTTGTAATCATGTAAGGAGAATGGATTTGTTACTTTAAGAACTATGCAAATGTAAATTTCGCTCAGCTCCCTTAAGAGGTTGCTACTGCTAAAAACTTTCATCCTTAAGAGGTTGAAATGCTTATGTCATTTGCTTTAATCCCTCCTGAACATCTGGGTGGGGGTGGATTGTGGCGGGTTTGTCAATATTTTTGGTGAGCCATCCACTGTCGAGGAGCGACAGTTTGAGGCTGAGGAGGGAGCCGTCCTATTTTTTTGGCACATTTTACAGCAAACTGTCTTTGTCATGAGTTAAGAGAGTAACGAAAGGAAATATTGTAACTTGAAGAATGGAAAAAAGAACTCGGTAATTCCAGAAGCAGAGTTAATGATAGTCCTAAAAACTCCAACAAGGAGTAAACTATAAATATATGATACTCAATTTAAGATTGTGTTGATCTGGTTAAGTTTATAGAATTTGTTGGCGTCATTTTCTATTATTATTATTATTTTCTTGGACATGACTAGTTGCGAGCCATGACCATGATGCGTCAAATGTAACGGAGAGATAACGAATTCCTCGAACATTGCCGTTTGACATGGTAATACTAACACACGCTACATTACTATAATGGGTTACATTTTCTTAGTAGGCCGTGCGTGGAGAAGCATGTAAAGAAACCATTGGATGATTGTAGCGCAGTGGGTGAATGATGACAGTGACAGTAAAACCAATGAAAAGCATTAGTTTAAATCATTAAGCTTTGTTGTCGTCTTAATGACATTGGCCATTACCTGCTCAAACCCATCTTCATCTTGTTCTTGTTGTCCAAAGGTGAGATTATTTTTCCATTTCAAGGCTCCATTCCATTCCCTTCTTAATTACAAACCACCAATCATCCACATTATATATTACATTTCCATGCATTGTTCCCTAAATTTCACCATCACAAAATATTTGTACAAGAAAACAAAAACAAACCTAAATCATGAAAAAACTATCGGTTAACGACAAAGGCAGTCAAAAAATAAATCCCCAAAAATCAAGATTCTGGAAATCTTCATAAATCCTCCGCTTTACTCATCATTGAGAGCCGGCTCGGCCTCGGTTGAAAATCGGCGCGTCGTCGGAGCTGGTGAGAAGACGGTCGGATCAGAGCCGTTAACGCTCTTTTCACCAACTCACCTTCAACTCCTCCGATCCTAACAAGCGAATTCGCCATCGCCGATCTTCTGAAGTTTAGAGTACTACTCGAGTGATACGACTGATGGCCATTTCCGTTACTGCCCTGCCGATTCCTTATCAGCGCTCTGTGAAACGCGCACCGGAAGGACCCCGGATGTGTCGTCGGAGAGCAAGCGCACGTCCTCTTCTGATTGGAGACCGCCGCATTGGTGCCGTGGTTCGATGATTGTCTTCTCATTGCGATCGAACGGTTGGGAGAGATCGGGCGGTTGTCTATTGAGAATCGGAGCGACGAAGACGAAGATTGATTAGGGTTAGAGCTGCGGCGGTGGTGTGCGTAGACATTGACACGCGTGGGAGAGGTGGCGCGTGCAAAAAATGTGGAGGCGGAGGAGACAGCGGCCGCGCAGGCGGAGGAGCAGGAGCCGAAGCCGGTGGCCGTCGATGACGCGAAGCCGGAGGACGACGGTGGAGACGGCTGCGACGATATCCATCGTTGTGATATATGGCAACACGTGGAAAGATGTTTGCCGTTGGATTTGTTTCTTGACGAAGCCATTATAGTAAGAAAGTGTCAGTTACGCTCAGAGAGAAAAAGGAGAACTTTTCTTTATTGAATTTTTTAAGAAGGAAGCTTGGGAGGTGAATCGCGCAAACCTAGAGCGGAGCAAGGAGGGTATTTATAGCAGTGGTGCGGGAAGTAGGGGAATTGTGAATAAGGTGTGAAGATGAGGGTATTTTTGGACATAAAAGTTAGTTTTTGAGCGGTTGTTGGTTGGGGTTTCTGGGGAAAATGCTAAGGGCTCTGGATCTGTGTGCATGATCAGCACGCGCGTGAGGGAGAGAGCGTTACCTGCTTCTCTTTTTTTAAAATACTTTTTTTAGGCTGTAGTTCCATCCAAGTAAGTTTTCACTACCGAAAAAGACAGTAACCTAATTGATGCGAACAAAATTTAAGTAGAAGTTTAATACACTAATTAATAGAGAGTAACTCTTGTAGTAGTATTTTATTCGCTCAACATAAATAGGGACTACTTGAAAGCTCTGGATACTACGCGCTTAGAGTGGAGTTTGGAGTGACACATTAAAAGTTGGTGGCTTAAAGCGAAAGCGGGGGGGTCTCGTTCAACAGATACCCTATCCTAGTAATACCGGGAGAGAGTGCCACGTTCACAGAGATACTAAACGATTGAATTGGAAACCCCGAAAGATATGTTTTCCATACTTTTGGTGTCTCGTCTGTTTTCGCTCGTCTGATGCCTCGATTCGTTCAATCACTAAACCAACCTTTCAACGCCAAACAACAATCATCATGTTCATAGGTGTTTGGCTCTACGCCACAAACAAATCAAATAAAAAAAAGAAAAACAAATAAAGGTTGGATTTATAAATTATAGTGTGTGCCGGCTAGTCTGCAAGAGACAATAATTGGGATCATGGGTGTATAAGAATGAGAATACCAGTGACAAGCATGATAATGGGTCGGGCATTTGAGCAGCTTGTAGCTAGTCAGATCAATAACTTCCGGCCTTGATCACAGGTTGACTGGTCAGTTTCATTTTATATTTTCTTTAAAATTGATAAAGTGATATAATTTTGTATCTTTCTTTTGAGTTACGAATTATACTAGATCAAAACAATCCAGCCCTATAATTCGATTAGGTCAAGCAATCTCAACTCGTAGCCTAATAAGTCCTAACCAAAATCGGATATAAGCCCGATCATATTTGTCATCTTTGAAAAAATGCTACACAAAATTGATTATTTTGTAAAATAAAAACATACAACAGGTCTAATTGACCAAATAGAAAGAGTCCACTCAAGATTACAGATAACACTCTTTTTTTTTTGTTACACGGGAAGCTAAAACCATTAAGACTCGAAAACCAGAGGCACAGGGTCGGGGATGCCTGAGCGGCGGCCTCGAGGATGGCGCAATCCAGATGAATCCTGGATTAAAACTTCGTGGATAAGCGACGGCGGGTCTCGTAAGTACTGAAGGCCCGGCCTGGATGTAGCTGCTAAAGAGGCGAGGAGATCAGCACACTGATTACCCTCGCGATGGATATGCTGGAAGTGGACCTCCCACGGGCGGTGGAGCAACCCTCGTATACCTGTCACCAAAAGGGAGATGTCAGTCGAGTTGGCAGTGGATGGGGAGAGGATGTTGATTACCTCAAGCGAATCCACTTCGACAACCACGCGGCGATAGCCACTATCCCACGCCAAGCTGAGCCCTGTGTGGACTCCCCATAATTCGACCTCGAGGGGGGTACCGCGTCCAAGATAATGAAGAAAGCCGTCACACCAAAGACCATGACAATTTCTCAAAAGACCCCCAGCTGCAGTCTGGAGCTACCCAACGCTGGTAGTGCCATCTATGTTCAGTTTGATCCATCCCTCACGGGGTTTCGCCCAGTCCACCAGAGTACCCTGAGGAAGCCTCGGGTCGGGAAAAACCTGATTAGCT
Organism: Erythroxylum shatona; assembly: GCA_027568895.1. NCBI lineage: Eukaryota > Viridiplantae > Streptophyta > Magnoliopsida > Malpighiales > Erythroxylaceae > Erythroxylum > Erythroxylum shatona. The sequence goes on along the minus strand of JAOSBK010000001.1, from coordinate 16,298,444 downwards.
AGCGAAAGAGCTTTGACAAGCCAATCGCTGTATTCCAGGACAAGGAGCACCCCTTCGGGGGGCCAGTTAAAATCAGGATTGAAAATGCTGGCGTTCCACCACTTCCAAATGAATCAGCAGGCAACGCCAAAGAGGAGAGTCCAGTCAAGGTGATGGAACTGGAGATGCTTGCTAAGGTGGGATCTGAGCCAACTCCTCGCATCAAGAGTGAAAAAAGCCCGATCGATAAGGTGGGGAGGGAATTGCTGCCATACAACGGTCACCCTAGGGCAATCCTGAATGACGTGCAGGGTAGTCTCCTCTTGGCCACAAAAATGGCAATTGCTATATGGGGTAAGGGAGCATTTAGCCCGCTGCTGGTTCGTTAATAATTTCTTGTTCGCCAAAAGCCAGAGGAAAGCCCGAATACGTTAAGGACCGGGCCATTTCCAGATGACCTCCCAAAGCCGGCACCTCTCAGCCGGGCGGGACTGCTAGATAAGGTCATAAGCGGAAGCAACTGTAAAATCACGAGGGTAAGTGGGACCCCAGACCAATTGGTCAGTGCCCCTCCCTGTGCTCAGCGGGCAGAAAGAAACAATCCGCAGACAAACAGAAGCAGGGAGGTAGTGTTGGAATTGATGCCATTGTCACTCACCCTCCTCAGTTAGATAAGCAGCCACGGTAGAGGTAATGTCGCTAGACGGCACATCAGTGGGGGTCACTAAATACAGTGGACCCACGTCTTCAATCCAGTTGTCCAGCCAGAAGAGAATCCGCCTCCCGTCCCCGAGCTTCCAGACCGCTCCTTGCCGCATAATAGGCCACGTCGCAGCTATCCCCCGCCAAGTCGAGGAGGCACCAGGACGGTCCAACATTAGAGGGAGATGAGTAGAGTCCAGGCGATATTTGGCCCGGAAGATCTGGACCCACAGCGCATGAGGTTTGGTAAAGAGGGCCTAACCTAGCTTAGCGAGGGACGCATCATTGGACGAACGAATCCGCTTAAGGCCCAGTCCTCCTGCGGTTTTGGGTTTACAGACGGTGGTCCAATTGACAAGATGGATTTTCCGCTGACCGTCATGGGCTCCCCAGATGAAGTTCCTCATCAATTTTTCCAGTCCATCGCAAAGCTGGCGCGGGAGCCGGACCATCTGCATGGTGAATATGGGAAGTGCAGCAATGACGGATTGGATTAAAGTAACGCGACCTGCCAATGTTAACTGACGAGCTTTCCAACCTGAGAGTTTTGTCTGGGCCTGATCAAGAATATACTGATAAGTATGGCGAGTAGTACGCTCATGTAACAACAAGACCCCCAGGTATTTGCCAAGATTAGTCGTACTCTGGACATGTAGGGCGTGGCTAAGCAGTCGAGCGATGGCTCTAGGAACATTCTTAGAAAAGAACAGCCGAGTTTTAGCTTTATTGACGCTCTGGCCCGAAGCTGCACAAAAGAGCGCAAGTGTGCGATCCAGGAGCTGGGCCTGCAAAACCATGGCTTCCGCAAAAAGGACTAAATCGTCCGCAAAGAAAAGATGCGAGAGCGGGGGTCCCCTTCTACTGAGTTTAAGCAGGCGACAATGTCCGTGGCCCACGGCCCGATGGATGAGAAGCCCCAATCGTTCCATGCACAAAACAAAAAGATAAGGAGATAATGGGTCCCCTTGACGGATACCACGAGAGGGAGAAAAGGGATCAGATAAGGTACCCTGCCAGTTGAGTTGCATGGTAACTATGATAACACACCGCAGGATGACCGAAATGAGAGTAGGGGGAGGCCGATATCGATAAGGGTGTCCTGGATGAAGTCCCACCGAAGGCGGTCATACGCCTTCTCGAGGTCGACCTTGAGAGCAAAGTACCCCGTCTTGCCCCTCGTGGACCGCATCGTGTGGATGACTTCCTGAACAATAACAATGTTATCCGTAATATGCCGGCTAGGAATAAAACTAAACTAGTTATCGGCCACTAGGTAACCTAGGTGGCTTTTCAACCGATTAACCACGACTTTGGTAATAATCTTATAAAGAACCGTGCAAAGGCTAAAGGGTCAGAATTGGGAAATATGAGTGGGGTTAGGGGTTTTCAGTAGTAAGACCAGGATAGTGTGGTTGATGTCCTCTTCCCACTTCTCCAAACGGAATACAGCTTGGACCAACTCCACCACAGTCGGGCCGATAGTGGCCCACTAGGACTGATAAAAAAGCGCATTAAACCCATCCACTCCCTGGGCCTTATGGGGGTTCATAGAGAAGACAGCCCGACGAATTTCCTGTGCATGGATGGGGGCCGCGAGCTCGAGAAGACAATAGTATTAAAGCTAGATTTTAATTCTATAATTTGATTAAATTGATTGATTGTTATTAGTTACACTTTTGGAATTGAATCACAAAAGGTTTGTGACTTAAATATGAAAAGGTTCCAAATTAATACCAGATAAACCCTAATTCCCTTATCGATGCTTTCGTTTGTTCTTGTTCCTATATTCTGGAAAGTATATATCACAATACATTTAGCCGATACATTAAGAATATTAAACACTAAACAACTAGAACTACTTGTCGAGTCTTTTAAAGGCATACACAAGCACGAACTCAACATGTAGAGATGAACATAGTAGAGAGCTAAGATGGCTAATACTCTGTCATAAAAAGAGAAGTGCAGTACTTTCCATCATACATGTAAGCACTGTTGTTAATCCCATTTCGCTTGCTCGGTTGGTCATGGAGAAGACTCCTCATATGTTTGATGAAGCTAAGGCTTTTGTAAGGAAGCAAGTAAGCAGTGTCTCTTAACGCAGTTGCAAAGGCGGCATCATCATGGAGGCTAGGTTTTCTTTATGTTTTTAGGTTAGTGAAGAGTAGGGTGTGTTTGGCTAGATGGTTAAGTGGAAGAAGATCATCTGAAGCAGTAACATGAGATTGAGGGAGAAGGGAATAATGGTCTGTGAATAGTATAGTGGACCACTATGTTTAATTGTCACGTCATGCCTAGTAAATTAGAATAAGGGATTGTGCGGAGAAGTAAATGAAAGGTGTCTTTTGATTATTTAGAAAAATGTTTTCAAGGGTTAATTCTATTAAGAATGTTTTAGAAGTGAATTTAATTTTTCAAGTTATTGAATTATTAAATTAAATTAATCATTAAATCAATTCCAAAATTAGCATAATTATTTTTCTTAATTTGATTAAGATTAGTAATTATATTTATTCCTAAGTAAATTTAGAAAAGTTGTTTATAAAATTAGAATTAATTAGTTTCAATTAGATTGAAATTAATTAATTAGAAAAGTAGTTTATAAAATAAAGATTAATTAGTTTCAATTAGATTGAAACTAATTAATTAGACTTCGTAAAATTAAGAAAAATGTTTTCATAAATAATTAAGAAAATTATTTATTAATTAAATTTATTTATTTCAATTTGATTGAGATAAATTAAATTCTTAAATTTTATTTGTTTAGAGAATTGTTGTTTTATTTATTTAGAAATTGTTTCTTTATTTATAAATAATAAGTTTTTTTATTTATTAGAAAGAATATTATCTTGATTAAAATTTGAAAAGTTTTTTCATTTATTTATCAAGAAAAAGAGTTTTATTTAATATTTTTTAAAATAGTTTTTTAATCTATTAAAGAAATATTTTCTAATTTATTAAGAAATCAATCTCTAAATAAATAATATAAAGACTTTCTTAATTAAATTTAAAAGTTTTTTATTTAATTTTGAAAGTAGTTTTCTTTTAGTATTAGAAAATAGTTTTCTAATTAAAGAAAAACAATTTCTAATGAGATTAGAAATAGTAATTCCTAATTAGATTCGAAATAGTTTTCTAATTGGATTAGAATATGTTACTTATATAATTTTGAAAAAAGTTTTTCTAAATTATAATAAGTAAGAAGTATAATTTATTAAAAATTGTTTTCAATTAAATTTTATCAATGGAGTTAGCATAATTGGAAATAGTTTTCAATTGGATTTGAAAATTATTTTCAAATTAAATTAAATTTCTATTTAGAATAGGAATTTAATTTATTTAGGAATTAATGGTGTTAATATAATTTAATTTTTCCTAGGAGTTGGAAATGTCATTTTAGATTATAAAGATCAATAACTAGAATCAAAGGAAGCTTGATATTTTATGCATATAATTTGATTATGAGTGCATAAGTTGCTCACTTTATTTATATGGTTGATATATGTATTGAATGCATGATAAATTGTATGTTTCATATGTGTAATATTTTACATGCAATTTGTGTTTGATGAGACATATGAAATTAAAATCTCTCGTTAAAGTATTAAGTATACATTGAAAGCATGATTGTTGCCTTCCATTATTATAAGAATAAATTAGAGTTTTGTTTATTGTAAGGCTTGTTGAGTAAACTTAAGGCCCTTTTAACCGAATATGTTTAATCTTATAATAGTGGATTTTACTTAACTAAATTTGTGTTATTTGGATGAGTAAATTCATGATCGCATGAATTTAGAGGCAGCAAGAAAATCCTTTGCATTGTTGGCCTCGGGAATACTATCACGAATGAATTCATCCATGTGATATCTCATAATCATCAAACAACATTGATTAGAATTCCCCCCACTCCTCATAAGATTTCCTTTCCTTCTCAGTAGCATCGTCAACAGGTTTTTGTGGTGAATCAATTCTCAAGGCCAAGTCCATTCGCATGATGGTCAAATTCATCATGAGAAATTCAACTCACTGCTTGTGGTTTGTTCCATTCAACGTCAGGATAGCAAAGACTCTCGGATTGCTCAAATCTGAATGAGAACCAAGAACAATAACTATGATATGCATGTTAAAACACAATCATGCAATTCATGCTCTTTTTCTCAAAATTAACCATATCATTCATGCTAGAGTTCCTTAAATAAATATAGAACTCATTCACAGGTAAGAACAATTTATTAAAATATCACAA
>JAOSBK010000001.1:16282036-16293420 GCA_027568895.1 Erythroxylum shatona | reverse complement strand
TTGACTAGATATATAATGCTCACACAAATAAAACCAAACTCTTTTGTTTTATTAATAATAAATATTTTCATTACAAAGCTGTAACTGAAGAAGATAAAGTTACATGTAAATATACTTGCTTTCCAGGGCACTATATTTACATAACTCCAACAAATACAATATTTTAGTTTTCTTAAAAACTATTCATGATTATATTGAGTTAAATTGATATATACTAGCATTTTGATTCAATTTAAAATTCACACATTGGGATTGAGAGATTATATATACGAATATATCAAAATATGAATAGTGGGAGATATATTGGTCACTAGAGAAAGTACTATATAAATTTTCTTAGTTAAGGTCAAACTTATTATAGGAATTCATAAAGCAAGTTTATGTGTTTTTAGAGGTTTTAATTATAAACATATTTCAATGAATCAACTTAAGGATAGAAGCTATATTTCTCAATAGAGAATATAGTTATAACTTCGGAATTTCTACCAATCCAAGTAACTAGTATTAAACTTAAATTAGGATAAATTAAAGCATAGGAAAAGTTCCAAGGGATTCTTTATTTAGATCCTATATATCTATTGGTTGTTTATTGTTTATTATTCCACCCAAAACATTTTGAGTGAATTGAGTGAATCCTTTGTAATGTTGTGAAAATTTATGCTTTGGGTTTTGGAAAGATTATCGATTTGATTGCTATTGATATTGGTTTATGAAAGTTTGTTCTAGGAATGCTAGAGTGTAATTGTATGTTGACGCGATTCATTAGATATAATAATTTAAAGTATGGATGGATGGGTTAAAATTAAAAAGAGATTGATGTTTTTAAAGTTTAATGATTTGAATTATAATTTTATTGAGGTAAAATAAAAGTTTAAGTGTGGGGATGTTTGATAAATGCTTAATATATTATGTTTTATTCCAATATTTAATGTGTTTTGCTTGATTAATTGAGATTTTTTATTGTTTTTGGTACTTATTTTGTTTTTAGTGTGCTCTTAGGTCTTAAATGCCTTTATGGGTAAAAAAGAGAAGAATTAAGGCAAAATCAAGACATAAAATGAAAGAATTAGTGCTATTTTAGGGGGGACACGCCCATGCTGATGAAGGACACACACGTATAAGTTATGTACATGGTCGTATGAGGGACTATGTATGTCTATGTGAGCATTTACAACGTCAAAGACATTGTTTCACCCATATGAAGATCATTTATTTTGGACTAAAAATTTTTTGACATACTTTTTATTTTTTTTATTATTATAAGAATCAATTCTAATACTTTTAGTCTTGGGCCACACTTGAAAAAAAGAACCTAAGATGTATTGACTCCAGAATCTACAATTTTGACTACCCCAATAGTGTAGTCCATTGCCCCGTTTTCCTATAAATTGGTTACTACCTGAGTCTGTGTTAATACACAACCAATTAATGTTTGGATATAAATTCTTTGTTGATATGCCTGTGTTGGTGGTGGACACAGTGTGTAAGCTTTTAGGAATGTGACTATGCACAATTATTGAAGGAGATTGAGGGACATAGTCATGCACATAATCATGTGGGTGATTGCATTCACTCTAAAAACCCTAATTTCACATTATAAAAGAAAATTATGAAAGCTAATCAATGAGGGTTAGAGTTTTAGAGTTGAATCAGAGTTTAAAACATAATTTTAAATCTACGATAGTAAAGAAGTAAAGATTGATCATAAGTCTGATAGAGGGCATTCTTCCATCGAAGTTTCAAGGGATTATATTAAAAAAAAAGGGAATATAAAATGAATTCTTTTATTTTAGTTCTTCTTTTGAACTTTTGTTTATGTTTTCTATGTTTATAAACTAAATTTGTTTAGTGCCTACATAGGATGGACCTTGGGATGGACCTTGTGATTTGATTCTTTATTTAATGCAATTTGATTATTGATTCATAGAATTCAATTATGTGCTCTAATTAGTCCCTGAATTAATATTTCTAGTATACTAATTCATATATGATTTCATGTACTTAAGATTAAACAATTGATAAATGCTTAATTGACTATATTTATATGCCCATATTTAGTATGTTTTGCTAGTTATTTGAGAGTTTTATGATATGTTTGATACTTATTTGACTTCAATTGTGTTTTTAGGTCATAATTTCCTTCATTAACCAAATGGAGAAGAGTTTGAGAGAAATTGAGTTATAAAATTAAAGAATTGAAGCAAATTTGGAGATATATGGTTGCAATTCAAAGGATATTTTAAGATACATGGCCACTTACATGGTTATTTATACTCCAGATACCCTAGTTTTTATTATAGAAAGAAATTATGAAGGCTAAAGAAAGGGAGAAGCAATTAGAGTTGGATTAGACACCATAAAAGGAAAAAAATAGTAGTTTTAAATAGAGGATGAGAAAAGCACAAAAATTACTTTTAGAGATCTGATAGAAAGCAACATTTTATTCAAATTTGAAGAAGATTTCAATAGGGATAAAAGGGGGATATAAATCATAGATTCTTTTATTTTTAATTTTTACTCTATATACTTGATGCTAGATCTTAAGTTGGGATGGATATAATGATATAGTCTTTTATTATATACAAAATTGATTAATTTATTATGATTCAATTATGCATTTATGTTTTTGAACTAATATGTTGGGGATATTAGTTTAATGTTTGATTTCATACGATTGAGATTGAGAAATCCTTTTGTTTGAATAGATCTACTATAGTTAGAAGGAGTTGTATATAGACCTAGAGATAGGTCAACATAAATACTCTGAATTAGAATCAAACTTAATAGTTGTAGTGCAGATTATATTATGTTTTTATAGGTGTTAAAGTTTGTTTTTAGTTGTTTCCTTAGATGATTATCATATGTATAGGTTTAGAATTATGATCTTGTTAATGTTTATATGTATTCTAATGGCATGTTTGGTTGAGTGGAATAGTTATTCTATTACTGATATATTTCTAATAAATAGTTATTCCTTTGTTTGTTAAAAAGTAATATACAGAATAACTAATATCAGGTTTAGTTATTCCTACACTTTCGAGAATAGCTAAAGATACCTCCCTCCTGTCTTTACCTTTTCCGTGAAATAGGTAAAGACAATCTTTTTCCCTTATTATTATTATTATTATTATTATTATTATTATTATTATTATTATTATTATTATTATTATTATTGTTATTGTTATCATCATCATCATCATCATCATCATCATCATTATTATTATTATTACTATTATTATTATTATATCATGATCATCATCATCATCAACAATAATTTTCTTATTCTTATTAATAATAATTTATTATTATTATTATTAATTTTCTTCTTCTTCTTATCATCATCATCATTATTCTTCTTCTTATTATTGTTGTTATTATTTTTATTTTTATTTTTCTTCTTCTTCTTATCATTCTTCTTCTTCTTCTTCTTCTTATTATTATTAATTTTCTTCTTCTTATTATTATTATAAGAAAATTAATAATAAGAACAAGAATAATAATAATAATGATGATGATGATGATGATGATGATGATAAGAAGAAGAAGAAGAAGAAGAAGAAAATTAATAATTATAATTATAATATTATAATAATAAAAAATAATGATAATAAAACAAAATAAAATATTAATAATAAGGAAATTAATAATAATAACAACAACAACAACAATAACAATAACAATAACAATGATGATGATGATGATGATGATGATGATGATGATGATGATGATGATGATGATGATGATGATGATGATGATGAATTGGTAACAATAAGAATAATAAAAAGTACAAAAACTAAAATACTAATTAATAATAATAATAACAATAATTAATAATAACAATAATAATAATAATAATAATATAATTAATTGCATATAATAAAATTAATAAAAATAATAATATTAATAATAATAAGAATAATAATAAATAGAAAATTTAAAACAATAATTAATAATAATAATTACAAATAATAATAATAATTACAAAATTTATAACAATAATTAATAATAATAATAATAATAATAATAATAATTTCGTGTAATAAATTTAATAATAAAAAATAATAAGTACAAAATTTATTATTATTATTATTATGACAATAATAATAATAATTTCTAGAAGTTGTTTATCTGTTGTGAGAGAGGTATTTCTGAAAGTTATTTATATGTTTTATTTTGGAGACAGGAACAAAAAATTTTGTCCTCCGATTTTGGAAGGAAAAAAAATTTATGTTTTTGTCATCCAGAGACAGAACAAAAATAAATTGAGTCAGCAGCGAAACACTGCGAAGTACAAGATTTTTGTGTTTTGTTATCTATCTCTGCCAATGGAGATAGTAACCATACGCTACGTAAGAAGATACCTTTGAATAGGAAGGGCAGAAGGCTCCTTTCTAAGGTTTCCTAGTAGGAAGTATGTAGACCTTTAAAGGGAAGGGGACTTGGAAGTACCTGTTGTGCGGAAACGTTAATAAATTCGGAGTGAAAATAAAACAACAACAAGAACACCAAGATTTTTATACTGGTTCAGCAATACCTACGTTCAGTTTGGAGACGACCGAGTATTTCACTATAATCAATGAGAGTATACAATAGTGTTTGTCACTCAATTTCCTAAAAGACCCAAATTAATCCAAACTCACACACTACTACTAGAAAAGAGAAAATATATATATATATATAGATTTTTTTTCTCTCTCCCCTCACTATTCTTCTATCTCTTTTCTTCTGGAAATTTTTCTCTCACACTAAAGAACTCTTTCTCTTCTCACACCAGAAACCTTAAGCTCTCCTTGTGCTCTCTCTTCTCCTCCTTCGTTTGCTTCTCTTTTATAAAGAACTCCATGGATGAATGTCAACATTAGCTGCACCAAACTCCATCAGAAATTCAAGCCACCATTGTTGATCACCGAGAGCAAGCTTCAATTTCTGACTTTGAGAAGGTAAGATGTCTAACTTTGCAAGCTTCCATTTCTGACTTTCTTTGAGACAATATTCAACAGTACCCAAATAAGCAATAGAAACAAAGTACTACTTAAGAAAAGGCTTTGAGATTCAATGGACAATAGAACTTCTCCATGGATGAAATGGATGGAGGCATACATTTTGAAAGGTAGACCATATGGGAGTTGGAGATAAGTCCCTCCCTTTCATGGTTCCTTAGAAAGTTATTGAATCTAGAAGATGAGTTAGGAGGCCACTTCGAATGTAACATTGGAAATGGAAAAAACTGCCTCCCTCTTCTATGAAAATTGGCGTAAGCTAGGTTCAATACAACACTATGTTGTTATCTCTCAATAATAGATCCCTCTAAACTCTAAAGTTAAAATGTAGATAAGTAATAATGAATAACAAGGAGTTCCATAAGATATGTTGCAGTATTTACTAGAACATTAAATGAACCATATGAGATAAGATAAATACGTACGCTTAGGCATAGTTTTAGTGGATAAACTAAACGGGATCGTGCAACAACTGAAATCACCTTCAATTCAACCATCTTCTAATTGTGGAAGGAGCGGAACACTAGATGCTATAAGGGAATTGAGAGAGGCATTAAGCAAATCAATAGAGCTTACTAGATGGATCGTAGAACAACGACTTGTAATTATAGATATCAAAATCTATAGCTAAATAATCCTGAGAGTTTGGAGAATATAGAGGACATTCCATATGTAGATGATGAAAATGTGAAGGTTCAAACAAAGCTTGAAATCTTGCCACCTCCATTACCAAGGCTCTAGGCCAGTAGAGGTTAAGGTATTAAATAAGTCAAGATCAGTCCCACTAGAGAAAAGAAATTTGAATGTCAGAACCTTAACAGACTGCTTGGAAACCTTCAAATTGAATTCATTAACGAATTAGATTCAATTATATTAATGAGATTGAATTGAATTCAATTTACACTATTTAAAACAAATCTATAAATATTAAAATTGAATTCAATTACATTTTTTGGAACACAATCAAAATAAATTCAATTATTTCATATGATATTTTTACCCTTGACTAAAAAGTAATCTTATTAAATAATAAACATTTTTACCCTTGACTAAAAACTTCCAAAGGATCCCGAGTAACTCATGATCATATCTTTACCATCAACCAAAAAGTACCGCAAAAAAATGCATAATTCAATGGTCCATATGCGTAAGAACAAAGAAACTGATTCAACCTCGTGAGAATCTATGGATCCAAAAGAGAATGATGAGAAAAAGGAAAAACCTGTGAGAGGTGTCGATTCCTAGAAAAGGTGATGTTGTTTTTCTTGGTGGGAGGGGCACCTTAAGGCTACGTCAGTTAAAGAGTAGTGAGAAGGGAGGGGGCTGCATCAATTGAAGAGTAGCTGCGTTAGTTAGTTGAAGAGATAAGATTATTGCATGAGTATTATTGGAAAAGTAATTTTCAACGTTTAAAAGAAAGAGTTAAAGTCAGTTTGTAATTCATTTCTTATAATTTTTTAGCTGAATTGAATTTATAAAGAATGGTAGATTTCAATTACATATATAAATTAAACTTATCTTCTTCTTTTTTCTGTTCTAAACAGTTAATTGAATTCAATGTTACAATTGAATTCAATTCCTATCCTTTCAAACAGGGTGTAAGTAAAGTTATTGTAAACAGTGCTTGGGATTGGCCCTTGATGTCCTAGGAGCACAAGTTTGGAAGAATTTCTCATTCGGCACCAAGAACATGAAGCCTCGTTGTGTGATTTTCTGGTATGTCTCTGTCGACAATTGTATGTGCATGAGCCTCACTCTTAATACATAAAAACTGTGAGAATAAGTGTAACCCTCAAAGACTCGCTTCTTCTCATTCATGTTGCTCAGGCGATAGCATGATAAATTCTTTGGCAACCAACCGGTGCCGCTTCTGTCTTGTATAAAACACCCATACGATCAACAAAGTCATAGCTGCTACTGAAACCATGATCAACCCGATAAACACCAATTTGGTATAGAGCCTTAAGCCTGAGCAATGGTGCTTGATGATGACACTGAATGTCTCTCGCACAGAGCTGCAATCTACAAGATCAACAAGGAACGGACTGTACCGGTACAAAATATTGCTGACATTCACAGTAGACACCATCTGCATGTAGATTTCTGGGGTCAACCTGCCAGTGGATGTGCACGTACCAGTCCTAGAAACTTGACAGATATGCTTCCTCCATTCCTACATAGTGCATACCAAGAAAAGGATTCCATTTCTTGAAAATCTACTATATAATCGATTCCCTTTTTAGCTCAGAAAGCATAGGGACTACACGCTATTGGACATTTCTTACCTGGGATGCATTGTCCAAGTCTACTTCAGTAGCATGACATGTTCAATCGGTGAGGTCAGCATTAAAGGGATTACAGAGGACAGGCACCTTTGGACCAGATTGATTGTAGTATACTACTTCAGGTTTTGGCTGCAAGTTGAGTGGTGGGTCGATATTGGACACAGTAGTGATGAATAGGTCAACAATACCAACAGCCTGGAATGTAACGTTCTTGCTTTGTCTGAATATTTCCTGTGCGGTATCGTGATCTACACAGGAGAGGATGTCATCTAATGCTGTATGTGCTATGGGGTTTTGGACCTATTCCTCCATTGCAACACACGTGTCTCCCACCACACTGAAGTTGAAAGAAGAAAGACATGTCATATACAGAAAACAGTATTTGACCAGATCAATAGCATCTGTTGATGTCTAATGTCTCCTTAAGTAGCAAGAGATTGGACTTACTTATACAAAAGTAGAAAAAAGCAACATAATATGAAGGAAAATATTCCAACTATCCATCCTATAAGAGCCAGCCTGCAAAGCAAACAGACCGAGAAATCACAAGGTTACTGTACAGGGGAGGAGGTACAAAATTTTCTCCCCTACCATCAGTTCCAATTCTGGTGAAATTAAAATTTTACGTTTTTCTGATATAAAAACGAAAAATAAGCATGTGAAGAGCATGGATCACAATGAGAGTGGACGTCTAAGTAACTCACATGTACAAAGCAGTTTCCATTCCCAAAATTGAAAACACTGCAGCCATTCGCATGATCAGTTACAAATGTTTCGAAGTCAATTGTCATTATCTCTCTCTATCTATTTATATAAAGGGATATTACACTTACATAAGCCAATGAAAGCCAATAAGAGGAGCAAAGCAGCTAAAATGAGCAAAGTCAACCTTCTGCAATGCATGTGAAGAAAATACTTGAATTCCTCAAAAAATTTTGCAGCTTTCTCAACCAAATCCTAATAAAAGCATTTACTCACAAAGAATCCAAAGAGCTCTGTATTTTACGTGAATTTTTGCTAGTTTCGCTTTTCAGGACAATAGATGAGGCATTTATCATTTTTTCTACCCTGCTGATGCTATTGGTGAAACTTGGGGAAAGAGAAACTGATCCACCTCGACCATCTTAGCAGCAGACAGGTATTTGGACACACTAGTTAGATTCCTGACTGTGAACTCTGCCTGGTTTACCACATAATCTATTGTACTTCTTGTACTCCTGTGGAACATTTCCTCTCCAGTGTAGAGAATAACACATCCAATTCTGAGGTAAACCATATAAGAAATAAATGCTTGGAGCTAATCGGAGACATAAAACTCAATAAGCGCATTAAAGAAGAGACGCCGGGTGGACGTACATTGCAGCACGGGTAAGAGAGAGCGCATAAGCGAATCGAGAATAGCCATTTTTCCTCCGTGTATAGCAGAAATGACGAATACATATGAACAGTAAAATTACAGCTAATCCCGCAATCCAGGTTATGGGAACTAGCAGCAGAGGAGCAGCCGTAAATGCAACAGACTGTAACAAAAACACGTTTTAGAGAATGAGCAGATCATTGTCTCATTAATCCCAAAGGTAAAGGCAAAACTACTTAATCATAACAAAATTGAGAAAGTTGTGATAATCCATGTAGCTCAAGGAATTTATTTATCACACAAATCTGCAATTTAATAGAAATTATTGCTACGAGAAACCATCTTAATATAAAAGTTTAAGCAAGATCATTGAATATTTTAATTTTGCTCCATGGAAACTCACGGAAAAGTAATGCCCTTCGCTAATATTCCAGCCACCTTTATAGTATCTGAAATCGTCAAGAGGGTCTCTCCTTTGTGTTCTGTTTGCAGCTAATATCATTGGCGTACTTCTATTAAGTTCGGCGTTTTTCACATCAAGAACATAGCTGTTCATTCCCCATGAAAATAACATATCATGAAGTTCCTCGGCCAACCCTGTATAATCATTTTGAATACATCATTGAAAAGGCCAAAATGCAACGAAGAAAACACTTTTCTTGAATTTGATCATGGAAACAATATATATGGAGAAAAAGAAAATGAAAAGGATCAACCCATTTGAAAAGAACTTAGCATAGTCTTGTGTGGCAAGATTTCATTTCAGGAATTGTAACTAACAAGATGAAGAACAAGTACCAGGAATTTGATGAGGTTTAGTCCTGGAAGCCCCGCGAGAGATGGTAAGAAAGCTCGAAGATATTGCGAAGAGTATAGTTGGAAGAAGGAGGAATGGAACTGGCCTGCCATTACTGGACATATCCTGATGATCTTTAGTCTAACTGGATTGTGGCAGAAGTTAGAACAAGGTAATGCATGCAATTCTGATCTATGGGACTTAGCATTGATTCTACCGAGAAGATGAGAAGTTACGTTACACTTGGTCCTATTGAAGTGAATGCCTTTTGTTGTCAACACTCTTATGATTATCATGTAATTCGTGTATTTCTGTGGAGAAGTTAAAAGAGGTACGGCATCTCAATTTGGCGTTTCTAATGTTTTGTGTACATCTTCAGATTAATTTTAGACATAGTCCTCTAAGGATTCATCTTCAGCTTAAGTTTGAAAAATCTTTTGGTCCCATTCATATAAAGATTAATAAATACAGTTAAAATTTTATTGTTACCAAAAATAATATCATTAGCAACAACTTGTTAAACTAATTTATTCAATTCATTAATTTAATCGGTACGATTACAATGAAATTATTATTTTTGGTTAATTTACTGTAGGCTATTTGTTTAATTAACTTGAATATTTAATTAATCACATTGGTGAAATACAATAAATTTTAAATTGATTAATTGTATGCTTATTGGGTCATGATAAATAATAAATTCATATATTATTAATTTATCTCCTAATTAATATATTTATATGTTTTAATGAATTCTTTAAAATCATTATTGACCTTCGTAACTTCATTATAACAGCATACAAATTTTCTTCAAATAAAAAAGACAATTCGTAATGTGTGATCATCTATCTGACATTTTATATTGAAGAAATGAATAAATAACGACTTTTGAGAAGCTTCAAGTCTCAGCAGTAGAAAACGAATCTTTTAACATAAAAAGGAAGGGATGATTTTGTAATGTAGACGTTGATTGTATTTACACTTTAACAATTAATGAAAACATTAATAAAAAGAAAGAACTAAAATCTTTTAAAACATACGATTATCAATTTATCTTATAAAGTTATTATTAAAGTAATTGAGGGGTTAGAATGTTACGTTTTAACTTTTTTTAAAATATAAAATAATATTTGGTTCTCGGACATCTCATCCTTGCCACGCATATACTCTCACATTTGAAATGGCCACAACTACTATCAGATATATCCTTACATATTTCTTTCCTTTACACTTTAGTATCTAATGAACACTGAATTTGCATAAGAAGCCCGCCCATCATGTCAGCCTCACTCGTAGAGTCCAAGTGTTTTCCTATTTCGACACTTCTAAATGTCTTTTACATAACAAGAAGATTTGGCACCTCAAATATAAATTTTATTGTTTAGCGATTAGATCAGCTATGCTTTATAAGATAAATCATTGACCTATCAAATAATTGCATAGTCATTAGCTAATTATGGTAGTAGAGATGGGGATGCTCCGTTGGATGTATAACCTTACTAGTAGAGATAAAGTTATGAATCTATTAGTAAAAGACAAACTGAAGGTAGCCAATATTATTGATAAATTAAGAATGACGAGCCTTAGATGATTCAGATATATTAAAAAAAGACATCTTAACACTCTAATGAGACGATGTAAGAAAATAATACTTAAAAATATAAAAGAAAAAAAGAAGGCCTAAGAAGAAGCGGAGAAAAATGATCAAGAATGATATAATTCTGCTAGAATTTATAGAGGAAATGACCTATAATAGAAAATTTTTGCATACTAGGATACGAATCAAAGATCTCACTTAGAGAGGTCTTTTTCATTCTTATAAGTCTTTTAAATATTTTTCTTCGAGTCTTTCATTTTATATTTAGCTTTTTTTATTACATAGTACTTCCCTCCTAGTGTTTTTAGCCTAATCAGTTTCTTACTTAGTCTAGTTGCTTTCTTATAAT
>JAOSBK010000001.1:16249641-16273932 GCA_027568895.1 Erythroxylum shatona | reverse complement strand
AAAGCTTCTACAGAAAGCAGACAACTCCATGGATCCAAACGGCAACGTTCAGCCTCGCCAGAATCCGGCAGAACCAAGTTCAAAATTTTAAGAACTAGACTCCTAAAAATAATTCTAAGTTCAGGAACTTTAGAATCAAGTTATGTTTTAAGGACGAGGGATGCCAACGACTGAATTGGAATCATTTCAGGAATTAAATTAAGATTCCAAAAGGGTTGGTTATCCCACTCTTGAATTTGAGCAATGCAAAAGAAGAGAGAATGCTACTACTAGTGCAAAGACTCATATCGCTTAAACTGTGAAGAACCTCTTTATTATTTATTGAATATTATGTTTGATAACTTGAAATATATGCTCATCAATTTAATTCTAATTCAACTAAAATAATTTCTTTTGAAACAACTATATATTGAAAATAACAAAAATAATCTAGTGCAAGTAGCGACACCACGAATTGGTCTTTACACGGGGGAGGTCTTGGCTGATCTGGCCAATCAGCAGATATGTCCTTTTGTCTGCCAGTTCTTTACTTATTGTTTCTGTTTTGTTTGCATTATTTTTTTTACTTGTTATATCTGCATGTGGGTCTATTAGGAAATAATTTCTTTACTATGTAAAAATAAGACTACGTATAATATATATAAGATTTTTCTAGACTTTGTCTCAATACAAAATTTTAAACTGAATATGATAATGAAAATTAACAATACAACTTAAGGAACCAAGAAGAAGAAAGTCGACAATACAACTTAAGGAACCAATTAAAATAATTTGCAACAGAAAACGACGCAATGTTTCAGAAATGGACATGACTTAAATTTCGATGTCGATGTAAAACTAGCGTTATAAAGAGTTGTCATGTCAGAAAAAGTCTGGTCCTAATAATTTTCCAGACAATCGCGTCTACTTCTGTACGCCATGTTTTAGACTTTTCGTGGATGCTCTCTGCGCCACACAGCACCTAGGAGGATTGGTGACCGGTCGGCTAGGTTTGGGTAGCTTGTTACCCGAATCTAACTCAAAAAATATTTTAGTCCTGACTCGTGCAACACATGCAGTATAAGAAATTTTTGTAAAAAATGATTTTAACCAAATTTTGCCATTTTGAAGGCATTTTAAGGAGAATCGCATATTAATTGTTTGACCATATATATAAAGCTCCTTGTTCTACTAACGGAACTATAATTTAGATTAGGAGCTTACAATTTTAATCGGAGGCTTATACTTTTCTGTACTCTTTTTGTTTGTCATCATTCTTGTTCATGAATCCTCCACTTGTTTAATGTCGCTTTCCCAGAAGAAAGGAATATCTTTCTTGCTACAGTAGTTGAACTCGTGCGTAAACAATGTAGCTTTTGACCTCCACCTTAAACTTATTCACGATCGAGGACGATTAATATAGGTTGATTATCTGATATATATACTGATTATTTGACTCATTCTATGAGATTAGAAAATTCATATCTTAGATTTCTTGACAGCCCATCATACTAAATTTTGAATCTTTCATGACAGTTCCTTTTTTAAAAAAATTATCTCTTGATATAGTGTCACTGATATCTTTGGATACTTTTAAGAAAAATGAGATCAAATATTGAATTTTAATTAATAAAATTTCTATCTATCCAATTTAAAGGAAAGATGGATAAATTTAAACACAAAAGTTAAGAGTCTTTATTAAAAAAATTGAATTTGAGATCAAGTAAAATAGGGAAAAATGTTTATAACCCTATTTGATTCGTCTAAGCAGTTACTTAAGTTTGAAAAAAAATTACAAATATGAAAATTTAGATATGAGTTAAACAAAAGTATAGAAAAAAATATAAAAAAGACTACATATTATCAGACCTCCCCAGACTCCGCTTCACTGTGAGATTTCAGTCTGAATGTGATGATGATGATGATGATTTAGGATTTAAAACAAGTATCTAAGTAATGTGGCTTTAGTTTGCTCTTTTCCCATGGTAGTGAATTCTTCTAAAGCAAAATTTTGAGAAGGATGACAATTATAGATCTCCTTTCTTTTGATCTTAGCTCATCATCATCATTGTCTAATTAAGGGTTCAGACATAGTTCAGAGTTTGGTTCATAGATGGAGAGATCTACATTCCAGACTTCAATTTATACAAGTTACATCTGTTGGATTACTTAGAATAATTCATAAAGAGTTCATTGGTAATTTTCAACTCATAGACAAATAAGTCAGACAAGAATATTTTTAGATGAAGTGTCGTTCTCTGGACAGAAGAGATTTACAGAAACATTTTTAACGTATGAAGGAATGTTATTATCTTATTTAAGGATTAAAATAACATAAAAGAGATACCTAAAATATTGTCGAGGGATGTAAAAGGAAAATTTAGTCTTTGATTAATTTCTAAAAAAAGAAAGTTTTTAAAAATTCTAATGAAATGGTAAGTGAAAGAAATGGAAAATACTGGACTTATCAAAAAGGGGGAAAACTTATTAACTAAAGGAAAGGATCATTATTTCATAAAAAATGTTGCCCTTTACTTAAAAATTTTAAAATTTAAATTAATTATTAAAATAAAGAAAATTTAAAGCTAATTAAAGGCAATTGTCTAACAAATTTTAAAAAATTCAAAGAGGATAAAATAAAACATTGGGTGATATAAAAAACATTAGCCTAAACTATAAATGTTTACTGCTTAAATAAGGATGTTAGCTTAGTACGAATTTGACTTGATCTAGTGCAAAATTAGCAGTTCATGTCTAAGTTCATTAAACTTTTGAGTTATGTTCTAGTTTAGAGGGTGGCCTGAGGCACAAGATTATTTTGGAAATATTTTTTAAATGATATCATTTTAGGCAACTCGAATAAACTCAAGTTGCATATTAAAGGGATCAAATAGTCGCGACGACGGTCCAGATTCTCTTAGCGCACCGACAATTCGTCCATACTCATATCGAGTGGGGACCTTATAACTTTAACTTCACAGCCATTTACGTCAGCCCTACTCCTTCCATGCAGCATTATTTGTGGGCGTATATACGTAAATTTGCTACTATCACCTACAAACCTTGGATCCTTGGGGGGATTTCAATGCTAAACTTGAGCATACTGATAAACGAGGTGGCTCCAGACTACCCCCGATAGTTAATCGGCACTTCCAGGACTGTGTTCACCACAGTCATCTCCATGACCTCGGTTATACAGGGCCCAAATACACCTGGAGAAGGGGACGCATTCTCGCTCGTTTAGACCGCGTCCTCTGCTCCACATCCTGGCATTCCACTTTCCCCCACACCTTGGTCCAGCACCTCCCTTTCCTCAAATCGGACCATCGCCCTTTGTTAGTGAACATCCACACCACTTCTCCGAGACGGACCATTCCGAAACCGTTCCACTTCCAAAATGCCTGGTTGACTTATGAAGGATTTGACCAATTCATCGCTCAGACCTGGCAATCGGACAACACGAATATCAGTGACGCTTTGGACATCCTCTCACATTCTTTATAGGAATGGAACTCTACCACTTTCGGAAACATCTTTCATAAGAAGAAAAGGCTTCTGGCCCGCTTCCAAGGCATCCAAACAGCTCGGGAGAATCATGACTCGCATTCCCTCTGTGACCTTGAAGACCATTTAAGAACGGAACTTGAGCAAGTTTTGTCCCAGGAAGAGCTTCACTGGCACCAACGCTCTCGATGTCAATGGCTCAGTCAGGGCAATAGGAACACGCAGTATTTTCACACCATCACTACTACACGTCAGTGTCGTACCCGAAACTTCTCCCTCAAAGACGAACACGGTCTCATGCGGTCGGACACAGAGATTATTTTACGGCTCGCGAGGACCTTCCTTGAACAACTCTACTCTCCGGACCGTCCTACCTCCAGGCCTTCCTCTATTCCGAGTAACTTTGCCCCTCTCTCCCTCCCGGTTATAGCCGCTTTGCAGCATCCTATTAGCCCCAACGAAATAAAGAATGCTTTCTTTGCTATGGCTCCGAACAAAGTCCCCGGAGTTGACGAATTTCTAGCGCTGTTTTACCAATCTCAATGGGACACAGTCGGGCCGTCTCTGACTGTGTTTATTCAAAAAATCTTCCGCCATGAAGTTTGGGACACAGCGCTCAATCGGACAATTATGGTCCTCATTCCTAAATGTCCGAAGCTGACCCAGATTTCCCAATTTCGACCCATAGCTCTATGTTCTGTCATTTACAAAGCCATCACTAAGTTGCTCGTTCACCGCATCAAACCCCTCCTCCCTGAGCTCATCGCTCCGACTCAATGCAGCTTCGTTCCGGGTCGCCAAATCACGGACAATATCATTATAGCCCAAGAGGTCATCCACTCTATGAACCGGAAAACCGGCAAGACCGGGTTCATCGCGATTAAGGTGGACTTAGAGAAAGCCTATGATCGCCTCTCTTGGGAGTTCATCCTAGATACCTTTATCCAAATTGGGCTCCCGGACTCGCTGATTAATCTGATCATGAAATGTCTTCCTCGGTCTCGATGCAAATCCAATGGAATAGGGCCTTAGGTGACTCTTTCTCGCCCACTTGGGGCATTCATCAGGGGGATCCTCTCTCCCCCTACATTTTTGTTCTTTGCATGGAAAGACTCAGTCACTTAATCCACGAGTCGATCAATAACGGCAGTTGGAAGCTGATTCGTTTAAGTCGAGGCGGCCCTCCCCTCTCTCACCTATTTTTTGCTGATGATCTTATTCTATTCGCGGAAGCATCCAAAAGACAGATCCACGTGCTACGTGACACTCTAGATACTTTCTGCACCGCGTTCGGACAACGGGTCAACCACGACAAATCTCGCTGCTTTGTTTCGCGTAATATCCCGGCAACCCTGGTGCACTCGCTCAGCAAGGACCTGGGCTTCAATTTGACAAAGAACTTGGGGCGCTACCTCGGCGTGCCACTTTTACATGAGCGGGTCACTCGCGCCACTTACCAACATATTCTGGACACAGTCCAACAACGTCTCTCCGAGTGGTCTGCGAACATGCTTTCGTTAGCCGGCCGTCTCACGCTGATACAGTCAGTCATTGCGGCAATTCCCACTTACACGATGCAAACCATGCGCCTGCTGCAACAATTGTGTGATAAGATGGAAAAAATTATGAGCCAATTCTTGTGGGGCACGACCTCGGAGACAAAGAGGATTAGTTTACTCAACTAGGACACAGTCTGCATGCCCAAAGATATGGGAGGTCTGGGCATTTGCAAAATCAGGGAATCCAATGATGCTCTCTTGACCAAACTCGGCTAGACCCTGGCTTCTCAACCCGATGCCTTATGGGTCCAAGTTTTATCGGACAAATATCACTTTGACGCTATTAATCCTCCCCTTTCCTTTTCTATTTCAGGTGGCTAATGATATGGAGGAGTATCAAAGCGACTTGGCATCACGTGTTATAAGGCATGAGATGGCAGATAGGGGACGACGCCTGCACGAGATTCTGGCTCGACCCGTGGGTCGAGGATTGGGG
This sequence comes from Erythroxylum shatona, assembly GCA_027568895.1. Taxonomy (NCBI): domain Eukaryota; kingdom Viridiplantae; phylum Streptophyta; class Magnoliopsida; order Malpighiales; family Erythroxylaceae; genus Erythroxylum; species Erythroxylum shatona. Next base: position 16,268,454 of record JAOSBK010000001.1, on the reverse strand, counting down.
CCCACTCGCCTCTCATGCAGTGGCAACGATAACCCCAACAACGCTGGAGTCCCGAGTGTAACAGTTCACGACACGGACTCCACTGGTAACTGGAATTGGTACCTTTTTCAACATATGCTTCCTCCGACAATATGTTTGACTATTGCAGGTATCCTTCCTCCGTCGGCTACCCTCGGGCTAGACAAACTCATTTGGGGACGTACAGAGGATGGTCACTTTACGACGTCTTCTGCATATACCATGATCTTACAATCCGATTCCACTCCGCACTCTACCCCCTAGTGTACTATTTGGAAGTGGCAGGGTCCTCCTCGCATCCGGGCTTTTCTATGGTTACTCTTACATAACAAGATGCTCACTAATCAACAGCGAGTACACCGAGGTTTCACTTTGGACAATACTTGCTACCATTGTCACCAAGAGGAATCCTCTCTCCACGTGGCGAGAGACTGCTCTAAAGCACGCTCATTATGGCGTCGATTTCCCTCCCAGGTTCTCACAGCCGCCTTCTTTTCCATGGATCACCATGACCTGGAAGCTCGGAGGACTCGACTGGGCTATCGTATTTGGCACGGCATGCTGGTTTTTTTGGATTTGGCGAAATCAGGCCATCTTCGACGCCTCCTTCTCCTGGCCGACCTCACCGGAGCACCCCGTTTTGACCTATGTTCACCACATCCACGTGGCTACTACCTGGCAAAGTCGGACCTAGCTGGCCACGGTCACCAGACGAGTCATTCCTGTAGGATGGAGCAAACCTGCTCCAGGCTGGGTAACCCTTAATACTGATGGTGTAGTCAAGGGTTCTCGCAGCTTTGCCACTGCAGGAGGGCTACTGCGCGACAACTCCGACAACTGGCTACTAGGCTTTGGCCAGAACATTGACAGATGTTCCCTGTTGATAGCAGAATTTTGGGGGGTGCTTTCAGGCCTTCAACTCGCTTGGTCTCTGGACTACCGCCACATAGTCTTGAAAGTCGACTCACACACTGTGATTGACCTCCTCTCTTCTACACAGGCGAGAGCTAACTCCTTAAACCCTCTTGTGTTGGGCATCCATGAACTGCTTTCCCGCAACTGGGTTGTTCAGATCCGGCATATTTACCGCGAAGGTAATCATAGTGCCGATTGGCTCGCAAATTTTGCAGGCCAGCTCCCTTTAGGTATCACTACTTTTGAGCACCCACCTAGGGGTTGTATCCCTCTCCTCGTAGAGGATGAATCGGGGGTAAGTTACCCACGATACGTCATGTAACTTGTCTTTTCATTCCCTTATATATATATATATATATAAGAAAGGCTACTTTTATACTTTATTGAAAAGTGGAGAGATCCAAAATTTTTCAATGAGCATAAAGGCTTCATGCTAAAGACTAAGAGGCTTAAACTCAAAGGATAACAATATTAAAGGAAAACTTTCTTAACAAGCTTACCTTCCTGAAATGAAAAAATTAACAAAAATAAGAAGAAGATATTCTTGATTGGTTTGTAGGCTTAAATTAGAAATAATTAACACAAATAAGAAGAAAACAATCTTAATAGATAGCCAAAACTAAGTTTCTGTTAAGAAAATCTAAATTTTTATTTGTGATGAGTTTTGCTTAATCTTTATTCTTATTAAATTTGAATGAGATCTCTCCCTCACCATTCCAGCTCTTAGTAAACCGCATATACACATAAACAAAACAAAAACTTAAATCTCTTTTTGAGCTAGTTTTAGGGTTTAGGATATAGTCCTTTTGAATTAATTCCATTGTTCGATTAATTTTAAAACCATCATTTAGGATGTAGTCCTTTTGAATTAGGGCTCAAATGAGTATGTTCTAATATGCATTCTAAACAAAATGGTCTAAATTATTTGATACCAAATATATATGTTTACATTTTGATCTATATAAATAAACAAAACAATGACTAATAACAAGAAACAAGATCAACCTACCCTCCTGTCATAACAACAACCACTTTTTTTAGCCAAAATAATTTAAAGATTTTTGTAACAAAAAAAATGTTAAATTGGATCTAAACCCATCTTCACCTAACAAATAAAATAAATTAATTGACATGTAACTCAAATAGAACAAACACACAAAAAAAAGAAAAAACAAATAACATAGAGCTTAAATGGATCATAAACAAAATTGATGAAAAAACATAAACATTTTTAGAAACTAAAAAAAAAATACAAACCTTGACTCGACTACATTCTTAATTCCTAAAATTATGAAATCTTTAGTATCTACAAATATGATTTAGTAAATAAGAACAAAATATTTAAAATCATAAGATTAATAAGGTAACACAAAATAAAATTAAAAAAACACAAGCGTAGACTCAAATATCTTCCCTAATAAAAACCTAAGCTTATACTGCACAATATGGTACTAAAGCACCTTAGCATTTTTAGGAAGTATGAAATGAATAAAAAAAGTGAAAAAAAGAGGTCTAGAATGTAAAAGACAACATTTTACCCTATGTTCTTTGAGTAATACGCTAAGTGATTTTCCTTCATATAGACAACTTTATTTTTATATGAAATTTGATGTTGATAGATATCAACTAGTGTGCTCTTCTTTCTATTACCACCTTTTACCTCTTAAGAGTGTATAACAACTTTTGGACACTTATGCCTGATAATGAGACTACTTGTTGAACTTCCATTGGTGCATTGTTCTAAGCTAATTTATCAATAATAATAACCCCCCTTAATTCTTATTAGATATGCTTCTTTCATAAGATGCTACACTTAGGGACTTCTTACTTTAACTGTTCCAATAGTATCTGCTAGTTAAACCTCATCCAATAGTCTCCCTGTATAGCTTATCTCCTTCGTTATCAATTACTATTACCTACTTTCCAACTAAATTTGGAATGAATAGGATAATGCAGGTGGTAAGTATTAATATACATTGCTTTAACCATAACCGCTTCTCCATCTTTCAAAAAAATGTATGGAAATCATCCTTAGGGGGACTTATGACTGTATCAAAGAATTATACCGTGCTATGTGTAGCTATTGTTATTGATCCTGTTAGGCTTACCCAATGGCTATATGGAGCCTTTTCTTTCTGATACTTTCCTTTCCTAGTTCAAGTTGAAATTCTTTACTAAAATTAAAAAAGGGTAGATAAAGCCTCAAGGTTGCTATGTCAATAGGCTAGTACACGAAATGAGGTTAGGGTCCAGCAATCATACCATCATGTTTAAAAAATACATTTAAATAGTATGCATTATAAACCATCCATGACCTTCTTTGTTTTTGACAAAAAATAAGGCTTATTCTTTCAAAGCTTTTCCTTTCCTTATTGTCTCCTTTGACGAGCCTTTCTTTTAATGGTTGAGAGAATCATTCCCTTATAAGTAAAAAAAGGAAAAAATATTGGACAATTACAAGAAAAACAAAGTATGATAAATATTAAGAAAAGATATATTGCCCCGCCATTTTGAGCTTCACAAAAGGAGATTTAAGAAATAAAAACCTTTAATTGAGAGTGAAGAAGAAAAAGAATCTAGGTTTAAAAAGAGACTTTGGATAAAGAGAATGAAGTTCAATAAATTCCTACAAATAGTTAAAATTCTAGGTTTGAAATTCCTGATTTTGAAGAGTATTTAAATAAAATCTAGAAGATGTGCAATGTAGTGGTTCTAATAATTTTATTAAATTTTGATGGCGATGTTCAATAACAAAGGTTAAAATATAAAGAGAAGGCAGAGAAAATCAAACTTAAATAGAGAGAGAGAGGTGCATTGACTTCAAAAAAAGGAAAGAAATGATATATAAACTATGAACAAAACAACTAAGCTTAAAACATTATGTTTTAGGAAAAAGAATACTTGGATTCAAAGAAACGTTGTCGTCTAATTCAAAATAAGTAACCGATCTAAATCATAGTAAAGTATGACTTAAGGTAATCTCAATCATTTATTTTTTATTTAGGGACTGGAATTTAAATATAAAATAAACGATAAAGATAAAAGTGGTTTAAGATTAATGATCGAGATCATCTGGTTAAAATATAGATAACTATAACTTTGGAGGTGTTTAGTTTAGTTTGAATAGAAGATGGAGATAGCACCATTCAAAGATATAATTGGTGATCACAATTTATCAATCCATATGAATGGGAAAAAAAACCCACCATTTTTGGCCATATGGAAAGTTTGTTTATCTAAAGAAACAAAAAGAGGTTAATTTTGAGAGATCTAATGACGCGTATCCAATGACCTAGAATTGTCAATCCATGTCAGATGGAAAGGAATATATAAAAAGAAGACATGGAGGAAGATGGCCGAGTTTGTTCTCGCATATGCCTGCAAATTTACAATGTGTTTCCGAAAGCTTATGATTCTTCTCCTTTTTAGGAGTCAAATTGTGCATTAATTCCATTTTTTCCTTTCACATTTTAGTTCTTATCATTTTCCACTTCCTTTATTATTTGGCAATTTATTGTGTTTTTTTCACTCATTTTCTTATTGTTTTATGTTTACTTTGGACTTGTCATTTGATTTTTTCTTGTGCACTTTAAACTATATTGAAACTTTATGTCTTTTGGCTCTTTTTCTAACATTTTGATTTTTGTTTTTACCAACATAGTCCTCCATTTTTCCACCATGCGATTTAGTCCTCCCTACATCTTCAAATAAATGCTTATGCAATTTCTTTGTACCTTTTTAGCTTTAAAATCCTTACTCTCTAGATCTTAACCAAAATTTTAATTATGCCTCCATATGATCTCACTATTTCTTAAAATGCAAACAATATCTAGGAAATTAAACTATTTTATTTAAAAATCAAAACTAATCAAATGTGTCAAAATTTAAACAAAAGTTATATGTCATAAAACAAGGTAATTTTAAATGTAATTAATGAAAATTGCTAAAAACATAAAACTAACAATTAGGATGAACATTTTTATTAATAATATACATTTTATTTTTTCAAAATGTAAACAAAAATAACTAAATAAAATATGATAAAATTGAGTGTTTACATACAATTTTCTCCCCTAATGGATTCATATCACTAAATGCCTCTCATACTTATAAATAGACCATTGATGCTTGGATACGTATGGGTCTTACTAATATAAATCATATTTATTTAAGAAGAAAACTTTTAGGACTAAGTAAGTGAATGATACCACTTTATTATACCTCCATAAAGTAAACCAAAGACAAAATTTAACCTCATAGTATACATCGGGGTAGCCTCTGACACTATTTCATGGGATTGCTTAAGGTACTAGCACAAGGATACGTTAGGTTTATAGTCATATTAGAAGAAAGTTCAATTAAGGAATACTGCATATGTGGACATATATTATTAGCATTGTCCATGGAGAATCTGAACAAGAAGTCATAAATTAAGATAAGGAAATTACTCCATTTATAGCTCATAATGTCATATATTGTTATCAGTTAATATTGTTTGAGTTGAAAATGAAGGGGTCACCTACTAAAGGTTAGTCAATAAGGTGTTTAAAACTCTTTGAAAAGTGTAGAAGAATAAAATGTCAACATGATTTTAAGATTAAGGAAAATAGGGGGATCATTTTGCAAAATTAAAAGTGCTTTGAAAATGTGCATGGATATAAGGTGAAACTCAATGTGTAAAAGACTATTTTTATGTTTTCAATAAGAATGTTCCTCAGTTTTTTGGTAACTAAGCATGTAATAGAAGTTAATCTTGAGAAGATAGAAGTGATATAGATAATTAAACTACCATGCTCTATTAAAGAAATTCAAAGGTTCATGGGAAGAATAACAAGTTTCTTCTCGTTTCTATACTGGTTAGTTGACTATTATCTAGCTTTATTTCATATGTTTAAAATATGAAGAGCTTTAGTTAACGATTAAAATGTCATTAAACTTCCAAATAACTCAAAGCTAACATACTAAAGCCTCTATTACTATTTACCCTCTCTTTAAAGAGCCCTTATTTCTCTATTTAGTCATCTTAGATTGAGTTGTTAGTTCAATTTTTGTTAAGAAGGAATAGAGCAACAAAAGTTTATATATTATAGTAGTAAAATCCTTAGAGGAGCTAATGAAAGATACATAAAGTTAAAGAAAATAACTATAGCTCTTATTGTCTCTTCAATAAAGCTCACACCGTACTTTCAAGCTTATATGGATATGGTTGTCATAAAGCTAACCCTCTATTATACCTGGTACAAACTTGGCTCTATTTGGTAACTTGTTAAATGATCCATATAATGCCAAGAATTTAAGTTGTGCCTAGAATGACTTTCAAATTCCAATTGATTGTTAACTTTTAAATGAATGCATGTGTAGACAAATGGATTAGGTATAAGATCTTGATCCTTAAACAATATGGATAATGTTCATTGATGGGTCTTATGATGCTGAAGACAGTAGGGTAGGAGTTATGATCAAAGGGCCTTTTAAGATTAAGATCAAGAACATGCACAAGCATAATCTTAAAGCCTCTAACAATGAGTTAGAGTAAGGAGAGTTGTTATCTAGGATTAGGTTGGTGTACCATCTGCAACCAAAAATCGTATGAGTATAGTTTAACTTCCGATTGGTAATGATCTAAATGTTTGGAACCTTTAAGGCCAATAAAAAGAGTATGTGAAAGTATCAAGTGAAATATCTTTAAATTTGTTAAACTAAGTGCTTGGATTTTTATTTAATCCCCTAGAGAGACAAATCAATGGAAGATTAATTACCTAAATGTGGAACATAAGGAGTTTAAAAAGGAGGAATATTTTTGAAAGTTAGATTTGTACCTATATACCTAAAGTTCCCAGGCTAATAGTTTAAACCACAATTTAACGTTTCTTAAAATGTCTAAATAAGCTCTTACAATTATCTATAGTATCATACTGCACCTCAATATTTTAAAAATAATGCTAGTAATATCTTAAATCCTAACAAAGGTTTCAATCAACTTCTTATAACTGGGTTATTAAGGTATCATATATGATACCATAATTGGACAATCTAGACCTAGTAAAAGCTAACATAGTTTTTTTTTTTAATTTCAAGCAATGTTCAAAGAGACAATCTACACCTTAGAATTATATTGGTTATTGTTAACATAGTAATTTGGTTAGAAAAATTATTAAAATCTTATAAACACCCAATTCACCCTCCGTTTAAGCTCCAATAAGGACTGACACATTGTTTCATAATATTTCCCTTATATGAATTACAAGCCTATAATAACTCATAAGGCAAGATTTTACCCTATATGGAAGAAAGTAATGATAAAATAACTATAGGCACTTACTATTACCGACACTTGAGATATGATTACTTTACCTTTAGAAAAATCTATTATTAGTTCCAAATAGGTATATAAAATCAAGACTCAAGATGAAAGATTAGTTGAAAGACGCAAAGCCTAACTGATTGTTGAATGATTCATGCAAAAGTATGATATTGACTCTAAGGAGACATTTGTCCCTATAACTCATGTAACCTTAGTATGTAGTCTTATTGTAGTTGTTGCTAGCAACCATTGGCCTTTATTTTATATGTACATCAAGGATGCCTTCCTTAATAGTAATCTTACAAAAAAGTGTACATACAAATTCCACCTAGTTATGATTTCATTCACATAATAAAGTTTGTCACTTCTACAGAGCCTTATATAGAATAAAACAAGCTCTTTAATCATGTTTGGCAAATTTAGCTCCTGTATTGGTCTTCTTAGCTTTGAGTCCAGCTCCTATGAACATGTCTTGTTTATTACCAAAACTTCTCAAGGGCACACTCTTCTTCACCTCTATGTTGATATGATAATAAATTACGATGACACTCAAGAAATTTTCACTATCAAATCTTTTTACATTTTTAGTTTGAGATAAAGGATTTAGACAATTTGTGTTATTTTTTAGGTATTTAAGTTTTTTCTAATGCATTTGGATATTATCTATCACAACAAAAATATGACACTGATATATCTCTTGTGCTAGTATCGATGATAGTAAGACTATTATAACCCTACTCAAAGCTAATGTTCATCCTTTTGCTGCTAATAGAACTCTCCTAACTGTCAATACTTTTTACTGCCAATTAGATGCCAATCTTATATACCTCACTATCTCTCATTCTAATATTGTTTGTGTCATACACACAATCAATCAATTCATGTCAGTACCTTATACTACTCACTTTTCTATTATTCTTTGTATCCTTCACTACATTAAAGGAACTCATTTCATGATCTTCACTTATGTTATTCATCTCCACTAGAGTTATTAGCATACTCTAATGTTACTTGGGTTGAAGATCCAACTGATCGCCACTCTACTACTAGTTATTATCTCTATTGATCGCTACTCCATTACTGGTTGTTTTTTCTTCTTTACATCCCTTATTTCATGGTGCAACAAGAAATAAATAGTTATCTCTCGACTCTAGCATGAAAGCATAATATGGAGCTCTTATAGACACAACTTTTAAACTCCTTTAGCTACGTTGGTTGCTTCAAGATATGAATGTTTCCTTTTGTCATGCAACTCTTCTCCTTTGTAATAATCCTAGTACTATATAAATTCCTTATAATGATATCTTTCATAAGTGTACAAAACATAATGAGATTGATTTTCACCTTGTGTGCTATCGTCTTCTTCAAGGCATTATCTGACTTATTCTTACTTCATCATAGTCACAAATTTTAGACATTTTTACCAAATTACATCTACCTCGGTGATTTTAATTTTTTTTAAAAATGAGGACATCCAACTCCTTATCACCTTGAGTTTGCACAGAAGAAGGGTGGTAAAACTATATAATGTATAAAACACACATGTAACGTATGCAAAGGAAGCACGTAATCATTTACAACATATTTTTAAGGATGTAAGTTTCCTTAATTGTGTAGTCACTTCATATGTAATAGTTTAGACATAAAACTATAGAAAATTCTTCTTTTTTGAAATTGTTCTCTTTCTACATTCCACATACATATACGTTATTTTAATCCAAAATAGATAAGAAGGAATGAAAATTCTTCCTATTTGACCTTAGGAGTAATCAATGGTAATGGATAGATAAAAAAAGTTTTATGTCCAATATAACATCTATTTTACTTTATTTATATATTTCTTAAATCGTAAATATAGCTAATAAAATTCTTGTCAGCATGGATAAATCTTTTGATTCTTAGATGTTGGGATTGGGTAGCTAATAAAATTCTTGTCCGCATGGATAAATCTTTTAATTCTTAGATGTTGATTTTGGCGGCACGGTATGTTGAGATGAGTTGTCTTGGGCAGCCTGAAGTGTTGAAGAAGAACAGAACAAAGAAGTGCAGGAAAAACTGCAGAAATTTAGAATTCCAGTTAGTTACTTAGAAGGAAGTAATCAGGAAGGAAGTAACCAAAATCGCAGAAGGAAGTAACCAGCAGAAGGCTGAAGCAAAGTTCAAGAAATTTAATCAGCAAAATCAAGTTTAGTTAGAGCTAATCAAATGCATGAAACTGAAGCTTTCCATACCTGACAATCTGATTTGGAGCATCAGTTTTTGTTCCATAAAGAATCAAGTAGCAGCAGCAAATATCAGACCTCTTTTTGCAAAAGCCAATCTGATCACTTTTGTGTTTTGCCAAATGAAGAAACTTTTGTCCAGCAAGTTTTAAATGTCTTACAAATGTCAGATTCAGTTACAAATAGGACAAAGAGAATTGCTTTTATGTTTTTTTACAAAATCAGAAAAGATTGTACTAGCCTAGTCATTACTCATCAGTTTATGCTTTTGTTCTCTAGTTATTTCTTTACAAGTTGTAGCAGGAAGCTGTAGAGCCAATATAAAAGGCTCATCATCCTCCTTATTTTCGTAGATGCAGTAGAGATGTAGAAGAGAAGAGAAGTAAGTAGAAAAGTAGATGCAGTAGAGATGTAGAAGAGAAGAGAAGTAAGTAGAAAAGTAGAAGTAAGTAGAGATGTAGAAGTAGCATTAGAAGTAGATGTAGAGTTAGAAGAGTAGAAGAAGGTGGAAAAGTGTAAGAAAAACACAGAAAACCTTCAATACAAGATCATTTTCTTTCAAGTTTCTTTTCTTTGTTACATTGTTGTTTTTGTTTTCCAGTAGCAAGTTCAGAAGTAGAAGTAGAAGTAAGTGTAGAAGAGAAGGGGTGTAAGAAAAACACAGAAAACCTTCAATATAAGATCATTTTCTTTCAAGCTTCTTTTTCCTTATATTTCATAGTTGTTTTTGTGTTCAATAGCAAATTTCAAGTAAAGCAACAAAAGTAGGAAAAACCTGCAAACACTTCATTTCTATATACACCATACATATACAAATCCTTGTGAGGAATCATACTTCCAATTTTCATACATTATACATTTAGCAGAGTACAAAGTCAAGAACAGAGGAGGAGTTTAAGAAGTGCAGTGCAGCAGATTTTTCCTTGTATTACAGCAGACGTGAACAGTACCCAAAGTGTTCGATATTTTGCCTCAACCATATTTAAGCTCGACAAGTTGTGCAGTAGAGAGGCCATCTTCAATCCTTCAAGGGAGCATCTTTCAAGAACAATACGCATGGCTCAAGGAAACAGTACTATGATGTTGAACTCTCTTGGCTTGAATTGTATTCAAAATGTACTATATGCTCCTGATTTTGATTCAAATTTGTTAAGTGTGGAGCAATTTAAGATGGGATGGTTATTCACTTGTTTTTTAAAGATATACTTGTTACGTATCTAAAAATAAAATGTTTTGATAGTTACTGCAAACCATGGTAAAAAAATAAGGTTTTTCCTTACATTGAAAATTTTGATGAAAAACAAGCATTGAAGGCAACGTCGACTAATGAGAATTGGCTTTGGCATAATAGATATGGTCATTTAGGTTTTAGAAATTTAATTCCCATTTTAGAAAAGAACTGTGTCAGTGGGTTGCTAGTAATTAAAGATGTCCATAAGATATGTGAAAGTTATGTAGTTGGGAAGCAACATCGCGACTTTTTTCCAAATGCAAGCAAGAAGATCTTCAAAATTAGAAGAGCTGATTCATGCAGACGTTTGTGGGCCCATAGGGACACTTTCCCTCAACAACAAAAAGTATTGTTTTTAATATTTATTGATGATTTTTGTTGAATGAGATAGGTTTTTTAAAAAGAAAATTAGAACCTTTTTTTATCTTTAAAAAGTTCAAAACATACATTGAGAAACAAAGTGAGCAGCCAATAAAGACCTTGAGAATAAATCATGGGGGAGAGTTTTTTCTCTTGAAAATTTGATAATTTTTATGATGAATATGGGATTGAAAGACATCTAATAGCCAGCTATACACTGCAACAAAATAGCGTCACAGAAAAGAAGTATCGCAGCCTTATAGAGATGTGGAAAAGTTTGTTGAAAGCCAAAAATCTTCCAATCAATTCCTAGGCAACCTACATTCTAAATCGATCTCCACTAATAAATACCATTTGAAGCATGGTATGGTTGGAAGCCTAAAGTAACTTAAGAGTTTTTGGTTGCATTGCATTTGTGCACGTTCCATATCAGAAAAGAGAAAAATTAGATGATAATAACATCAAATGTGTTTTTTGGGTTATATTAATGAATCAAAAGGATATCGATTTTGTAATCCTCTCACCAAAAAATTAGTAATAAGTCGTGATGTTGTTTTTGATGAGAAAAATAGTTGGGATTGGAAGAATATGTAATCAATTTTCGAAGCATTACTTGAAGACAGTGAATCCCTTTATGCTCCCGGAAGAGAAGAAGATCAAAATGTAGGTTCAATCTTTGTACACCAAGCAACCCTTAATCATCAACATAAACAAAAAGCCAATCTAAAACTTGTCCTATCAGGCTCTTCCTCATCAGATTCACCACCAAGAAAATGGAGATCCTTGTAAGAAATTTATGAAAGCATAGAACAATTCCAGCTTGCTTAAATTGAAGAACCAATCTACTTTGAAGAAGGAATAAAGTCTAAAGAATGGTGTGCTACGATGGATGAAGAAATGAGAGCTTTAGAAAGAAACAAGATGTGGGAGTTACATGATCTTACAAATGGGAGTGAAGTTATTGGGCTTAAGTGGATCTACAAGATTAAGTTCCAAGCTGATGGAACTATCCAAAAATACAAAGCAACACTGGTTGCATTTGGGTACATGCAACGAGACGGCATAGACTTTAAAGAAATTTTCTCTCCAGTAGGAAGGTTTGATACAAACACACTGTTTTAACCATTACTGTTAATTTTAATTTGATAGTTTAACAGTTTGATGTGAAGTCAACATTCTTACATAGAACCTTAGAGAAAGAAGTGTATGTTCAACAACCAAAAGGATATGAGATTGGAGGTCATGAAGACAAACTCTATCATCTAAAAAAAGTGCTATATGGACTAAAACAAACACCTTGGGCCTAATACGGAAGAATAAATGGACATTTATGTAGAAATGGTTTTCAAAAAAGTCCTAATGAGCTAATTTTGTATGTGAAAATTAGAGGAGCTTTATGGGACGCTTACTATATCTAACAAACAGTAGACTTGATATTATGCAAGCAACAAGTCTCCTATCCAGGTTTATAGAAAGTCTTAGCAAAAAAACACTTAGGCTGTAAATTGAACCTTGAGATATTTAGAAGGGACAAACTCTTGGAGAATATGGTATAAACGCACAAACAATTTTAGGTTGTATGGTTTCTCAAATAGTGATTTTGGGAGCTACATTGAAGATCGAAAGAGTGCTACAGGTTATATGTTCACTATAGGCAAGGGTGGTATTTTAGAAAGTTCAAAGAAACAGCAATCTACCACTCTGTTATCTTTAGAGGCTGAATATATGGTTCTTACAGCAGTAGTTTGTCAAGCTCAAGCAAAGGCAACTACAATCTATTGTGATAATCAATCAACTACTGTCATCATCATCATCATCATCATCATCACCCAGTTCGAAATCCCGCAATGAAGCAGGGTCTGGGGAGGTCTGATAGTACGCAACCTTACCCTTACATAATAGAGAGGCTGTTTCCGGTGGACCCACATATAAATGAGACAATATACGAATGATGCAGGTAACAGAAACAATTCATAAAACATAAAATAAATGAAAAGACAAGTAATGAAGAAATAAAAGCACTAAATAGAAATAATAATAAAAATATCCAAATCTCAAGATATAGATAAAATAAATGCAAATAACACTAAGAATACTAAACACAAATAATAATAATAATAATAATAATAATAATAATAATCAATAGTAATAGTAATAAGGACAAAACCAAAACTAATAGGAAACACCAAAACTAATAGAAATAAGAATAAAAATACCAAAATCTAATAGATATAAATAAAAATAAATGCAAAATAAATACTAAAACAAATAATACTCAAAGGTGCTAATAATACGAATAATAGAAACTAATACAAAGACGCAAATATAATAAAATAAAAAGTATTAAAATAAGAGTTGAAAAGCAATGTTATTGAGAAGCACCTCACACTCAAAACCTCCCCCAGCTATGAATAAATCATTGCAAAGAACGGACTATTGATCATGCACACACAAAAAATCCAACGAATCTTGACCCCCCCAACCACCAAGCACAAAAACAATCAACTACTGTAATGATGAAAAATCTAGTAGAACTAAGCGCATAGAGACTCGTTATCACTTACATAAGGATAGAAATAAAATGGAGTCTTGTAATACCGATGATCAAGTTGCAAATTTATTTACCAAGCCATTACCATTAAAGAAATTCCTGTATTTGAGAGATATGTTAACCATTAATGATTTCTACATTAAGGGAGAGTGTTAGAGATTAATGTAGAAATGTGTGATCATTGTTTGAGTTGTTGTACCAGATTTTTAGGAGATTAACTTGTGTTAGTTGGTAACTAGTTGGTGGGTTGTTAGTTGTGATTAGTGGGTTGTTATTAGGTTGTAGTGGGACATTTTGTTCTCATTGTTTGTTACATTCTCTAGTGTATAAAAGGTTGGTTCGTGGATGAACGCTGTGAAGTTTTTCCAGTTTCATTACATGCTAACCACTTGTTTGTTAAAAGTTCCCTTATAATTTTATTCTTATCAGTAGCTTATTCTCTTTCAAGTGTCTTGCAAAATTTAACAGTTGAGTTTTCTTCTTATCTGTAAAGGAAGATAAAGCAGCTGATTTACTCCAATCCGTTGATGTAATATGAACTCGGTTAGCTTCATATCAAATATCTAAACTATATAACTAATATGAATCCTCGTCTATTACAAGTACAATTATGATTACATGTTTAGAAGACAAATGATTCCTTTGAACCTCCAATAAGATTTAAGAATAACAAAATGCAAGTCTTCAGGGTGCATACTAAACCAGTTCAATAACACGATCATGAGGTCCTAAAACACTCATACAACTCGTGTAACAGTGTGCATTAGATATGGTAAAAACATATAACCGGATTAAATTTGAGTTGATTTGATTTTTGTTTGATTTCTAGTTTAGATATTTAAATTTGATTGAATTTAAATTTAAATTTCTAATATTACTATTTTTCTCTATTTGTCGATGTAATAAATAGTTAATTCCTTAATCAAATTAAAGAAATGAAATTTTCATGCGATTTAATTTATTTTTAGAAATTATTAAAAAGATTCTTTATAATATCTAATTTTAAGAAAATCTTCTTGATACGTATATATTGTTGATATCATATGCATTTTATTTTTAAATAAAAATTAATTTTTTTGAAATTTAAAAAAATTAATAATTTAAAAGATTAAAAATCATTTTAAAACACGTCTGCTAAATGTTTGATTGGATGAAAGAAAAGCGAAGAGAAAAGGCGAAAAGGAGAGTTACATGTTGCTTTCTTATTTGTTACTCCCTTCTTTTTCTAAGGAGATTGGCATCTGACGCACTACCTAATTATGATTCTTATCCCCTTTGGCTCCCACATCCCCCATAATCGACATTTACACAAATCTTGTGGAACTTTTGGAGATGCTTCATCTGCCTTTAGCTAAGACACTATTATAATTAGGAATAATATTTTTTATTCCTGATCATTAAATAATAAAGTACTTTAACAATTTTTGACAAACCTGTTGACTATAGGACCATAGAGGTATATGATATTACTCGTGTAACTTGCGTGAATATTCATTGATGGAAACGTTGGCAATGACCTAAGAAACTAGTACCTTGCTTCGAAGAAAAGTCTCCGGACGCCATGTCCCCATTGCGTGGTGACTAAGATGGGATTTTATTCGAGACACACTTTTTGACATTGGAATGTTGGATCGACTTATCGCGGTCATCACGAAGTTGAAGAAAAGAGGGGGGAAAAATATCGAAAGTGTAACTTTATTCATATCAGCATGAACAGTACAAAACAGAGTATGCGTACATATAGCTACTGAAAACTTACACTAAGCGGGAAATGAAAAAGAATTTGAAAACTTAAAAAATTGACTCTTATCGGCACGTGTTCCTCTGCACGCGTATGCATGGAACCAACACCCCCTCCTCAAGATGAAGTGCTTTGAAACAACTTCATCTTGGCTAGTGCGGAGTGCATCTGTGCAGAAGTTAATGGCTTTGTAAGTAGATCAGCTAATTGGCTGTCAGAAGGAATATAAGGTGTACTTATGAATCCCGAAACCAAATGTTCTCGGATAATATGGCAATCAATATCAACGTGTTTCATTCGTTCATGAAATACTGGGTTAGCGGCAATGTAAATAGCAGCTTGGTTATCACAAAACAAAGGTATAGGCAAGGTTAGCGTAATCTGGAACTCATCTAGAAGATATGCTAACCACTTTAATTCACAAGATGTTGTAGCCATCGCACGATATTCTGCTTCCGCTGAACTTCTGCTGACGGTATTTTGCTTCTTTGATTTCCATGAAATCAATGAAGGCCCAAGAAAAACGCAGTAGCCCGTGACCGATCGTCTTGTAAGTTTACAACTTCCCCAATCAGAGTCACAATATGCTTGTAAATCGAAAGTGTTGTCAGCTGCGTAAAACAACCCCATCATATCAGTACCCTTCAAATATTTAACAACATGCAATGCTACGTCCATCTGGAATTTTGTGGGAGCAGTCATGTATTGACTTAATTGTTGAGTCACAAATGAAATATCCGGTCTGGTAAAACCGAGGTAGAGCAATTTTCCCACCAACCTACGATAACGATCGGGGTCGGTACATAGTTCAGAATCGGCAGTCAGTTGTGCTCCTGACGGAAATGGGTTAGCCACGGATTGTGCATGTATTAATCCTGCTGTTTGCACCAAGTCTCGTATATATTTTGTTTGTGAAATCAACATCCCTTGCTGTGATCTGGCCAGTTCAATCCCTAAGAAAAACTTTGCCTCTCCCATATCTTTGATGGTGAAGCAATCATTCAGCAATTGTTTCACCCTTTGGATTAGCTGAACAGAGGTACCCGTGATGAGGATGTCGTCAACATACACTATAAGAGCTATGAAGTCTGTGGACGTCTTTTTAGTGAAAAGACAATAGTCGTGTATAGATTTTACAAAACCCATCTGTAAAAGCTTATCAGTGAAGACTTTATTCCATTGTCGCCCCGCTTGCTTTAAACCGTATAAAGATTTGGAAAGCTTACACACCTGATTCTGCCGAGCTTTTGTGTAACCATCTGGAGGAAGCATGTAAATCTCTTCGTCAAGTGTTCCATGCAAGTAAGCGTTATTGATGTCAATCTGATGTAATGGCCAACTCTTGGCTGCTACTATGGCTAAAAATAATCGGACTGTAACAACCTTCGTAACAGGGGAGAAACTGTCATGATAATCAACTCCAAATTCTTGATCAAAACCCCGAGCTACTAATCTGGCTTTGTAGCGGGAGACAGATCCATCAGGAGCATATTTGATTCTAAATACCCATTTGGATGTTATCGCTCGCTTCCCTTCTGGTAAAGGAACTAGTTGCCAGGTCTGATTTTTTTCCAACGCATCCAACTCCTCTTGCATCGTCTTAATCCAATTTGGATCTGCCTGGGCTTCAAGATAAGTTCGTGGCTCACGAATTTTCACGATGTTGGCAAGAAATGCTGAATGATCCTTTGTGTATTGAAAAACATCCGTGAGAGAGTTATCGCTAATCTGATTAACGACAAAATCAGATAGCCATGGTGGTGGCCTGCTTGTTCTGGTGGAATGCCTGCGTGTAACATCCTGAATGATAAATTGCTGTGGCGATTGCCTCTCAACTGGAGACCCATTAATTTCTGCTATCTGGGAATGTAGATGAGATGGCTCCGGAACTTGTAAATCACGACAAGCAATTTCTTCGGTAGGTTCTGTTCCTGCAAACTTTTGTAAAGAGTCAGCAATAAAACTGTTTGGCAAAACAGTATCTGGGTGAGAATCGCTCTCCTTTTGGTGGGAAGAAGAAAAGCTGGGCTGATAAGGAAATTGGTCTTCGTAAAACTGTACGTCACGCGACACACAGATCTGGTGTGTTTCAATGTTGTATATCTTCCACCCCTTCTGCCCAGGAGAACCGCCCAAATATATACCTGGAGATGACCTATTATCAAACTTATCTTTACGTGGATTAGTGTTCAACACATATCCTAAGCAACCAAAAATTTTGAACTGGGCATAATCAGGAACCTTGTGGTACAAAACCTGATGCGGACTTTTCCAGTTTAACACCTTTGTGGGAGCAACATTGAGCAGGCAAGTAGCATGAAGTAGAGCTTCGCCCCAGAATTTTGTAGACAAGTTAGCCTGTTTTAATAAGGCTCTGGCAGTAGTGATGAGGGATCTGTGTCGACGTTCAACAACCCCATTTTGTTGCGGGGTATACGGACATGTCTTCTGGTGAACCACTCCATGATTCCTTAAAAGAAGTTGCATGTTGTGTCCAGTAAATTCTGTGCCATTATCTGTTCTGATCATCTTCACATGTGTAGCAAATTGTGTTTGAATTATTTTAAAGAACCCTTCAATTAACTGTACAACTTGATCCTTGCTTCGAAACAAAATTGTCCATACTGCTCTCGAAAAATCATCAACAATAGTTAGCATATAACTATCACCTGTTAAGGATTTCTTTTTGTATGGTCCCCAACAATCAATATGCAACAACTCAAAAGGTTCTTGTGATTGAATTCGGCTGATACAAAAAGGTTTGCGTGTCTGCTTTGCCTTGTGACAAACATCACATACAACCGACTGATTCAAATGATGAAACTTATACACATGCTGCAATTTCTTTGTGGACATGTGTCCTAAACGTTTGTGCCAAAGCTCAATACTACCTTCTAGATTATTGCTTACAGAAAAAACAGAATAAGAGCTGCTGTTAAACTGTTGTAATATTGAAGAATCAAAAGAAGATTGATTGATGCAATATAATCCGTTGATTAAACTCCCAACTGCTACCACCTTTTCACATTTCTGGTCCTGCAAAATGCAATACTTAGGCAAGAAAGAAATACGCAAGCGTTGATCCTGGAGCAATTTACTGACTGACAACAAGTTGTGTTTAAATTGCGGTACGTAAAGAACTTGTGTTAGCTGAAAATCTGTACTAAAAAACACATCCCCAATATAAGTCACGGCTTTGATCGAGCCGTCTGGTAAGTACACACGCTTGGGAAAATGCAGTTTCATAATATTTGTCATATGAGATAGAGAATTACTCATATGTGTTGTTGCCCCTGAATCTATAATCCATTGCTCAAGGCTTGTAAAATCAGATATGAGATGTTGTTTACCTGCGCATGCTCCTGCAAATGCCGTAAATTCTGCACCACCATCCTGTATTATTTTTCCTTTCAGAATTTTCTGAATCTCCTTTTGTATCAACATCTGCATATCTGGATTGCAAACTAGCTC
>JAOSBK010000001.1:16225413-16236175 GCA_027568895.1 Erythroxylum shatona | reverse complement strand
ATGGGAAATAGTACCTGGTTAAATATGACAGATAATGAGTCAATGTATTTGTATTGGTGGAATTGAATATGACATCAATATTGTAATATGAAGGTGTACCCTTGAATGTGATATGGATGTGAATATATTATCATGGATTGTTTGAGGAAAATAGGGAAACAAGTAGAAATGATGAGATTAAAGTGTATAAGTAGAATGTAAGGAAAACATAAATTGATATGATCTTAAAAAGATGAAATTGGAACCTAAGTGGTTGTTTGATTAATATGACAAAAATTATGATCCTCCATAAGAATGTGTTAGTGGAATTGAGATCAGAATTTTATGATGATTATACATCCATAATTTTGAATCAATGGCGAATATACATATGTAAAATGTAATGTGAAGGATAATTGGAAGATGAGATGAACCATGGAGAACTTCTACTATATAAGGTTATGATTGGATATTAGAACTTTTAAATGAGAATCCTATAAGGATTTATGAAAACTTAAGAATAAGCAAGATAATTTTCTTAAGCTTATGTAATGAGTTGAAAAGTTTAGGAGGGTTAAGGCAATAAGTCATTTGATTGTGGAGGAACAAGTAGCAATTTTCTTGATAACTATACAATATATTGAGACAACTAAAGTCAATGTAGAACGCTTTCAACATTCAACATTCAACCTGGACAATTTGAAGTACTTTCGTAAAGTCTTAAATGTAGTTAATTGTCTTGCAAAAAGAGTCATTACTCTACCATCTTATACTAATACACCTCTAGAGATTTAACATAATTCAAATTATTTTCATATTTTCAGGTACACTCAAATATTTAATTACTATTTTAATTATGTCTATATGATTAATAATTATTTTAATATTATAGTTTTATTTTTAGGATTGTATAGGAGTAATAGATAGTATATATATTGATGCATAAGTTTCGACCAATGAACAAATACCATACAAGGGTAAAAGAACTAATCCAACCTAAAATATTATATGTTGTTACTTATTTGACATGTGTTTTACATATGCATTGGTTGAATGAGAAGATACTGCAAATGACTATTGAGTTCTTTTAGAAACAGTGACAAATCCATCAAATCAATTTCTGATGCCTCCACAAGGTATTATATTATTCTAATAAACAAAGTAATTATGATTAATTTTTAATAACTTTTTGTTAATATTATGTTTTTTATATGTTAGGTAAGTTTTATTTGGTTGATTCAAGCTACACCAAGATGCCAGGATTTCTTTCATTATATCGAAATGAGAAATATCATTTGCGAGATTATAAAAGAAGATGAAGACCTCAAAATCCACATGAATTGTTTAATTATTGGCGTTCTTTATTAAGAAATGTTATTGAAAGATATTTTGACATTCTAAAAGTAAGATTCTCTATACTTTCAAACATGTCGAGTTATAATATGAAAAAACAAAAATATATCATTATTATTTATTGTGTTATACACAATTATATTAGAATGTATAGACGAAGCAATAAATTATTTGACAATTGTGCTAAAAATGAAGAACAAATTAAAAAAGTGAAAATGAAGATACAAATTCTCAAGTGTAGTATAATATCACTCCAACACAAATTAAAAAAATGTCTTAAAAGTGATATCAAATTGTTAGATAAATATGGAATGATTTTATTAATTCTTATTGATTTATGCTTCTTTTTATAAATGATAGTATCATTATGTTTTGGAAAATTATAATATTATAGACATCTTTTATTGATTATAATGATTTAATGTAATTTTTAAATTTATAGAATTTTATGATATATAATTAATTTGCAAATTTCTTTAATTATATATCTACATAATTTATTTCTAAACATAATGACAATTAAATAATTTTAAAACAAAATATAATATATTAAAAATAATTAACATAAGCGTATAATTAAAAAAAATGGAAAGAAAACGATAAAATTAAACAAGTTGTTTTTAATTTTTTATTACAAATTTCAATCAAATAAGTTTTTATTTTCAATTTTTATATTAGAAATCTCATCCAAACATATTTTTATTTTATTAATTTAAATTTAGAAAAATAAAATTAAAAATCACAACAAAAAAATAAAAGTACAGCAAAAAAATAAAAATAGAACCAAATGGACTATAAACAAACAAAAACATATGATTGTCAACATTTTCCTTTGTTACCAAACCAGGTAAACTCTAAATGTCCAAATTAAGCAGAATGTGGCCGAAATCGTGATGGTACTACAGATAAGTGGAACAGGTACCAAAAAAAATTTTTGGTAACCATACATGTGTTATGACAGAGAGTTATGCTATTTTGACCAGTTTTTTGCATCCTCTTGCAATCTCTTCCTTTCCTCTATACCATCAGCAGAAACATAAACAGTAAACAATTTCCCTTGTGCAGTTTCATTTGCTATTTCTTGTCTCACATTCGACATGGGGAGTTGCATTGGTTGAGGAAGGACTGGGCAATCAAACTCAGTTGAGGGAAAATAACATATTATCTTATCAATATGCTAAAAACTTGCTTCCCAGCAGTGAAATGGTGATGAAAATCAGCAAGCCAAGAGGGTTTACAACCATATCCTTCCATTACAAACATAGCCTTCCTGTTCTATAATTCTTGTTTTTCTGACTAGATGTGCTCAGCTTGATATGTGCAGATTTTGCAACCAGAAGGCTGGGACAAAGAGCCACAGTTCATAAATCATTTTAGCATCCTCAGACTGATTTGTTCTTTCCGACTGCTGTAAATCCATAGCACAGAAAAGGATGAACATAGGAAGCAGATCATGCCAGCTCCCGACTGTCAACCAGAAATCTTTCAGTAATTTGCTGGTAAGTAGGGTACTTCAGTTTAATAATCACAATGAAAAGAAACATGTACAGAGAAGAACGTATCCTCACTCCACAAGCTTTGTGCGCAACTCTTCTCTTGGCTTAGCTGAAAGTTCCTTTGCCAGCATCTCTTCATTTTTCTTTCTAGCCATGTCCACCATACCCTTCTCAATTAATGCGTCTATAAAAGCATTGTAAGCAGCTTCATCTGGGCTAATGCCAAGTTCTTCCATCCTCTCCCACACAATAAAAACTGGCCGAAGAAACCCCCATCTACCAAACTTCTTTAAAAGCATCACAAAAGTGTCCATGCTAGGCCTAACACCGCTGTCTATCATCCTATCAAACAGCAAAAGAATCTCTTTAGGCTTCATAAGGCAGCCAAAAAAACAATGATAAGTTATCACGTTGGGCACAATACCCTTCTTGGGCATTTCATCTAGTAGCTCATAGGCTTCCTTCATCCTCCCATTTTCACACAAGAGCTTTATAACAGTATTACAGGTCACAACATTTGGCTCACAACCCATGTCCTGCATCTCCTTGTAAAATGTTTTAGCAAAATCCACACCCTTTGACAAACCAATGCAACGAATTACAGTATTATACGCCACAACATCCAACTTTATCCCTTTACTCCTCATCGCTTTGTAAAATTTAACAGCTTTCTCCGGCTTCCCACTTTTGCACAATATATCCATATAAATGGTATATGAATGCATATCTTTTTGTACTCCTTTCAAATCCATCTCTTCCCAGAACTCTCTACACTTGCCCCACCACCCCATCTTGAACCACCCTCGTAATATCATGTTATGAATTTTGGTTTTGATCTTTGCGTTGATTGTATCATCCTTATCCTCTCCAAAACAAAACTCTTGTGCCTCTATAACATGTCTGTGCTCACAAAGTGCATCAATAAGATTACAGTAAGACGTCTCATCTTTCAGACTGAATTCATCTAGCCTACGATAAGTATTTATGGCCTCTTCAACAAGATGGGCAGATGTATAGCGCTTAAATAACACACGAAACGTCATATGATTGGGAACTGCAAGTGGGTCTTTTCGCATTCTGTTTATCAACTCCCAGGACAGACCGAATTCGAAGAACTTACCCAAAATGTCTATCATACGATTGCAAGTCGCAGTGGTGTGTCGAAAACCGCATTCTGTTTCGACCCAATTGAAGAAATCCATTGCTCGTTTCCAATCATTCCCGTAGGAGGATAGAGCATCAGAGACAGTGTTGGAGTCAAAATTTTGTCGATTCGGAGGAGGGTTTTGGAGTTTAGAGCAGAAATATGAAACATGTATAGTTGAAAAGAAAGGAGCAGTGTAAAGGTGGAGACTTTGGACAGCTTTCAAGCGTCTAGCAAAGATTGAAGAGACCATGGTTTTTAGAGGGTTTTTTTTCAGCTGCTTCAATCACTTGCAGAGGTTTTCAGTTAATTCACTGCTAAAAACCAAACCCAACTAACGTCCCATTCAAACAAGACTTCCCGTCTAAACAGGATTTTCACATTGTAAACCCCTGTTGTCGAAGCCGTTCAGCTTCGTACTTAGGACCTCTTTCAGTGTGGTTTTTGTTTTTATTTTTAAGTTCAGTAAAAAATAATTTTATTTAATTAAACTGTTAACTTATATTTTTTATTTGTTCCTATTTTCATAATTCATAAAATTATCAAATTTGGGTTTGATTTTTATTATTCACTAATATATATTATTTAATTCTTTAATATTAGTTATTAATAAAAGCATAATCATGATAATATAATTATTCAATTTATTTTAATAAAATTTTGAAATAAATATCTTTAAATACGTGAGTTCTAAGTAATTTATAAAATTAATTTTTAAACATAGATCTAAAAAATAATAATAGTTTTAATAATTCATATACATATTAAAATGAATATTATTTTACAAAAAAGTTTTTATAATTTTTAGTTATTTATTTATTTATTTTAATAAATTATCATAAATTTTTATTAATATTTATAGATAAATATTGAATAATAATTTTTTACTTAATTAATTTATAAAGATAATTTATCTCTAAATGTAATTTAAATGTTTATGACTCGTTTGTTCTTTTTTTATTTTTTGTTGTGGTTTTTATAAAAAAAAGGAAACAACTTATTAAAATATGTTTCGTTACTTATTGTTGGGTTTTGTTATTTCCAAAAATTAAAAAAAATCACCTCAATTTCACATAAACAAAAATAATATATTTTTAATATTTTACAACAAATTTTCTTTAGCAAAAAAAATAGCAACAGATTTCTTTCTACCTTCTCCTCTTATAAAATTCCTCAAGTAAACCTATTGTGGAAACTTACACATCTCTTCTCTCTTACATTCGTAACTCAACTCTTCTCTCTCTTATGTTTCTTTGTTCTTGTGAATTTTTAATGTAAGATATTTTTTCTAAATTTGTTATTTGCCTTTAGAATTGAATTGTGAACTTTTCCTTTTTCTATCCATGCAGAAAGCAAAATTAAGCTTGAGCTTTTCACCAAGTGAGTTTTAAAATTGATTTGATATTTTTCTTATTATATTGAAAATTGATTTCATTTGATTATGTTTTTTATTTCTAGTTCTCCTAGTTTGTGAATTTTTACAGCATAATGTAAGATATTTTTTCTAAATTTGTTATTCGCCTTTAGAATTGAAATTTTTGTGAACTTTTTCTTTTACTATTTATGCAGAAAACAAAATTAAGCTTGAGCTTTTCACTAAGAGAGTTTTCAAATTGATTTGATATTTTTCTTATTATATTGAAAGTTGATTTCATTTGATTATGTTTTTTTTTTCTAGTTCTCCTTTTTGGTTTCTTATTTTCCATTGGCGTATGGTTTTTTATGTGTTTTTAGTTTTCATGGTTGATCATTTTATGCATTTATGGTTTATTATTTTCCTACATTTTTTGTGTTTTTGCATTTCTGATTTTTTGTGCGCTTCTTTTCTGCATTTCGGGTTTTCTGGTCTATGCATTTCTACCTTTCAAATTTCAAATTTCTCTGTTTTTGTGTTTCTAGTCTTTCTTTTTTTTTTTCTAAGTGTTTGTTTTTCTACATTTTGGTTTATTGTTTTCCTACATTTTTGGTTTGTTCGATCTTAACAAAATTTCATCATAGATAGACAAAGACTATTTTTTCCCTTCATAAGATTTGTAGAAGGGGCAGAACAATATTCCAAGTACATATAAATGAGATGGCTAATGTTTTTTTCTTACAGTTAACCTATAATTTTAACCCTTTAAATGTTAATTATTACAATTGGTTCCCCTTCTAACATAAAGAAAAATGTAAAAATAAACCATAGATAAGTAGAATCAATTAAGTTGAATAAAGAGCCTAATATCATAATCTTGACCAAATAAATCATAAAGATTAGAAAAATGAACTAAAAACAGAGGTAGACTTACATTATATTGAGTATCAAAATCTTAACAAAATAAGTCATATTGAAAATTATAGTTAAAATAAGATAAGAAAAGCGATTGGGAATGGAAGGCAGGAACCACCAACTTTAGGTATCAAAACTTGAAATCCAGATTAGAAACGTCATAACTACGTACATAAAGAAGCTCATATAAAAGTTAACCTAGTGCAAGCATAATCATAACTAGTAGTAGCAACTTAACATACATGTAAAAGCAACAAAAAGAATGCAAAAATACACAAAGAGCAATGAAACATGGAAAGAAACTATAGAAATGAGCCAGCTCAAAATAGTAGCGTTAGTAAAAACCAAACCAGATAATTGAACTCGAGGAGATCAACAAGCAGTAGCTATTAACTAGAGTTAAATTCACTTCCTAAAATTAAGAAGAAATAGTTTAGTCATAAGGAAAACATAGTTGAACTCGAGGAGATCAGCAAGCAGTAGCTATTGACTAGAGTTAAATTTAGCTCCTAAAATTAAGAAGTAATAGTCTTATTCATAAAGAAAACATATCTGTGAAGATAAAAACTATAAGATTGTTTCTTGCTGAATCTTTCTTCAACTCACTCTCAGGTAAGGTTAGTCTACTCTGTTTTATTCCTAATAACATAATAATATTAAAGAAGAGACAAAGAATTTGTGGCTTTTGTCAGGAAGGAAATTATATTAGCCTCTGTACTTTTGATAATTTTTTACTACTGTCTATAGTTTTCTTGTGATTATTTTAAAACCATATTTAGCATTTAATTCTTTAAGGAAAATGTTATGATTGATGTCATTTATATATAATAACATTTAGTAATGTAAGCTTTGAACAATATAAACAATTCCAATAATTTTCTAGAAAAAAATGAAACGGGTGAGGTGTGGAATGATACCAAAGAGATGTATTTAATCTCATTGATGATTCAAAAAGTGACAAAGGGAAATCGAACGACTAATACCTTTTTCAAATATAGTTGGAAAAATATTATTAAGGCAGGTTTTCAAACAAAATTTAATAAGGAGTTTACTAATATTCAATTGAAGAATAAATATAATGAATCAAAGGCTAGATTGAATAATTTCAGGAACTTACTCAAAGAAACAGGAATCAGTTACAACTCCTTTACTGGTGAAATTAATGGTACAAATGAATGTTAAGAAATTTTATTTAAGGTAAAATATTTCTTTGATTTATTAATATATCATATGATTTAATATTTGTTCTCACGGTCCCTTTTTATCTTTACAGGTGCATAAAATGGCTCACAGATTTAAGAGCAAAAAAATATGTAAGGAGTTTTCATATTTGTATCATATTTTTGGAGATACTACTAAAATTAGTTTGCATGCATGTCCATTAACTAAATCTTTGTCGAATAGTACATAATAAGAACATAAAATTAATGTTAATGAAGATTGCTCATATAATGAAAAAGAAGATCAAGTTATAAGTTCTCCATCTAAGTAAAATAAACCTTTTAAAAATAATAAGGCAAAGAAGACACAACCTAACATTATAAAAGAGCTCCTGGTTATAATTGGTGAACAATCAGAAAGTAAGAATGATTTATTTGAGAAACATTGAATGCAACATCACCCACCGTTCATTAATTAATCAAGAGTCTAAGATAATGACGAAATGTTTGAATTCCTTAGCTGAATATGGTGTTGAGAGTGTGTAATATGGAAAAGTTGTGAAGGCTTTACATGATTCTCCACTTTATAAGGACATACTTATAAAGATGGCAAATACAAGGGGACTGGATTGGATTATGTGAATTTAGTTATATCTTCATATTATTTCAAATCAAATTCTTATTATTTTAACACTTTTATATTAATTGCCTATAACCATAAGCAACAAGTTGGGGATATGTATTAAAGAGTCCCAAATTGGACATAACCTGATCCAAATCGTCATAGTGATTTCCATAACATCTTTAATTGTTGCAATTCATATTTATTCACTTTGAATGATGTTGTGCCTTCTAATCCCGTCCTTCTCATTCCTCCAAGTCTAATACCTTTTGGACAACTTGTGATGTTTGCAAATTATAGTTTGAGCAACTTAAGGTGTATTTGAATAGTAGCCTCCACTGCCACAATTGTCGATATCCTTTCATCGCAATTGAGACACCAATTCCACTTATTCGTGGTAGGGACCACTCTACTTTAGGGAATTCTTTCAAGCAGTCACAAAATTGTTATCCGAATTAAAGGTTTGAATACTTGCATGTTGAAAAATAAGAATACAAAGCCTGTAATAAGCACGAGAGCTGTAACTCATCTTGGTACATACTCAAATACAATCAATGTTAGACATGTTCCATCAACATATTTTATTTCTACTCAACATGATAAAATGAAAAGAAATTATGAAGAGGAATCAATTGCTTCCATGAGAGGAGAAACCTTTCAACTGAAACCTCAATAGTCATGGATTCAGCTACCAGGTCTTTAAATCTTGGCTCAAGTTCTGTGCCAAAAGGTAAAGGGCTGAAGAAGAAAAGACATGTTGAGGACCAAAGAGTAGGCAAGCATCCAAAAGATAAAACAAATCAAATGGGAAATGAAAATCGAGATTTTGGTGCAATCTGTTATCAAAAAACAAATCAAATGGGAAGTGAAAATGAAGAGGCATTTGAAGAGAACCAATTTGTTTCTGGTGCAAAACGATGAGGATTGAAGAATAACCAAACACAAAACAATGAGTTTTACATATGTGGGACCCATTTTTACTTGCAAGTAAAAATATCATATTAGCAAGAACTGGGCCCTAATTATATTCAAAATTAAAAAAGGAAATCATGTCATATATGACATGGCATTTAACTAACGGAGGATAATGTCTGTCATATTTTTCGTCCTAAAAGGGTATGTTTTGAATATTTTATAAATGTTAGAGTTCAAATTAAATGCCTAGAAATGTTTTGATTTAACTTATATTATGATGTAAACATTAGATTTTAAATTATACTTTGAGCCTATTTAAAAATGTCAAAATAGTTTTAACTAACCTTTCTTTGCATAATTTTTGTCTATAATTCAATCATTTTATCATATAATATTATGATTAGACATAGAGCATGTAATTAATTTCTACTTTATTTGAATCCATTCATATTAGTCTTCTATCATTAGTAATCGATTCTGTTGATAACATTTGAAAACTATTTTCAAAATGTCATTCTACTTTAGCCAAAAAAATTCCTACATTGATCTAATCGAGAATGAACATTCTCCCTAATCACTTTAGAGTAATAAACCTTGTGTTGATCACTCAGCTACTTTTATATAGTTTATGTTATATCCAGTGACTATCAATTAAGTTACCCTTCACTAGAATAGGTCATAGGTAGTATCAAAATATAGCAATCTCTATGAGATACTTTGAACATCTCAAGTCAAAAGAATCACTTATATAATTATTACAAAGAGAATTTATATAAACATACAAATAATGTTCTAAATGAAATTCTCATATAAGATTAGTTCAGTTAACTTATTCTCTAATATGTACCCACGTGTTTATCCAAGTATTTCCAAAATTTAGTCTATAAAATCAACTACTCTCTTTATAAGGATAAAACATAAAGTGTGCTAATCTTTTTATGCTATATTAATATCTAATCTCAATATAACAATAACTAACAACAATTTGTGGATAATATATAAATGCAATATAAATCTCATAATGGTGATCTCATCATAATTTCATTTGTAATGTATATTTACTCCATAGACTTTATGATATACATATGAATATGTATAAGATAAGGAATATCTTTAAATATTATATCACTAAACTACATCTAATCGATTGGTTATAGGACATAAACTAACAAAATAGTTCGGAATCACATGCACTAAAAAAATTATAGGAAAAGAATGGGAAGTTACATTGCTTATTTGTGTGTGCCAATAATAAAGCACATTACCTATGGTAAAACAATTGATGGCCTTAAATTTACAAAGACCTTTATACCTACAATGAGTTGAAGTAATCCAATATCTAATTTAAGATGCTTTTGATTTTTTCCCACTTATACCTTTAAAAATAAAAACCACGGAAGAAATAATGAGATGCGTTATGTGAATAGAGGAAATGTAAAGATCTCCACAAAGTCAATTTAATGAAAACATGAAAAGGAACATAACAAAGGACAATGCAGAGGGCAACAAATTAGTATGGTAAAGTACCCTTATATTTCTTGGTGGTAGAAAGGGTTTCCTTTAGCAATGGAACTCCAATTAGATTTAAAGTAGAACCCAAATTGACATTTCTAGAAAAGTAAACTTAATACTTAATGTTTAAACAATAGAAAGGCTTACACATTTGGAGCCATAAGTTCCACCAAATACAAATTTTAATTTGTTAAGAATTGTAGGAAAAGGAGATGAAAATGAGAGAAAAAAACTAAGGGTGCGTTTACTTTCTGAAAATTCTCTAGTTTTCTAGAAAATTTTTTCATAAAATAGAAAATAATTAGAAAACAT
>JAOSBK010000001.1:16205480-16225313 GCA_027568895.1 Erythroxylum shatona | reverse complement strand
GAAAATAATTTTTTCAATATTAATTAGTAAACATGTTTTCGACAATTTTCCACTGAAAATGAAAATTGAAAATATATACAAAAAATCAAGATAGAAAACAAAAAACTGTTTTCTGAAAGTAAACGCACCCTAAATAATTTTCCCCCTCATTTGCATAGTGGAAACTATAAAGGAAAGAGCTTGAGAAACAATTAAGTACTCCAAGCTAACTACACATTAAACGAATCTTCACTTTAAGACTTAATTAACCAGAACAACCAATAAATTATAGAAAACATTCTTTCAGTACCAAAACATGAAAAAAGAATATGATTAACATAGGCAATCCAAAACATTTCCACCTTGTTTGGTAACTAGTAACGAGGAGGTGAGAATAGGAATTAAATATTGATTTTCTAACTTTTACTTATTTAGTTATTGGAATGGATAAAATATGGAATGACAAAATCGGAATATATTTTAGACAATCTTAAATTTTTTTCCTGAGGCATAACTTAGAATCAAACATTACGAATAAAAAATTATGAGATATTGCTAAGATATAGTCGATATTTGATTAATTCTTGTCATAATATTATTATTAAAATCACATATGATGTATTTTATATTTACTTTTTTTAACAATTATTTTGTTTTATTTAGTTGTTGGTATCTTTAAATAAAACAACATTTTTTGTAATTCTTTAATTTATGCTTATTGCAAAATGTATTAACAATTATTTAAAAATTATTAATCAAGATCTTGTTAATATTTATGAATTCTGATCATAATAATAATATTTTATTATTATTATCAAAATCACATATTATTGTCTTTTATATTTAATTTCTTTAATAATTATTGCATTTTATTTTATTGATACTATCTTACGTAAAACAATCTTTTTTATTGTCCTTTAATTTTATTTTTATTATAAAATCATCCACAATTATTTAAAATTTAATAATTTATTGAAACATTAAAAATAATTTTGAATTAATTAATTATAAAATAATAATTGAATTAGTTGTTTACAAAATAAATCATATAATAACTAAATATGAACAAAAAAATTTTTGTACCATTCTTAGTGTTTGATATTAAATGCTAAAATAGTTCTTAATATGTTTAATCTCATTCTTAGTGACACTGAGTAAGATACAATAAATCACACTTTTACATGTACGTTTGAGAGATTACTGAAGTAATTCCTCCAATGGTTAGGGACGACAGCCTTTCGAACTTTGGTGTAGGTTGAGGTGTACTTAATGAGTCTCGAGTCATACACCGTGATTAAATTAGACTTTGGGTCGAATTTGAATTTAAAATACATATTAAATTTAAAAAATGTTGGCCTGACAACATTGTTGGGAGGCGACCTTTTCATGTTTAGTTTCCTTGCTTGTTTGTTTCTTTTGAGAATATTGTTTTTTCTCTATTTAGTTACCTAAAAAAACTGTCTCGCCTCCCAATGACTGGATTGTGAAGAGTCTACATCCAAAACAATATGAGGTTTTGAAATATTCCAGATAACAACAACCCACTGGGAGTTAACAACTGTTTTGTCTTGAACAATCAAAGGTATGTGAGCATTAAGCATTTTCGTTTTGGCATTAGTGCAAGTAAGATATCTTTTCTCTCCCTACTTTACTCTCTCCAGATTCTCCATTACATCTTTTGCCTTCTCTTTGTATCTCTCTTGTGCTCTTTGTATCTCTCTTGTGCTTTTTAGGGTGAGTCCCAAGTTTTTCAGATATAGGTTTTGTGTTTTTGGAGGTTTGAGGAGGTCAAGATTCTTTGGCTTTGATGCGTTTATTTATGTTGGGAACATTAGCCATTTCTTCTGCTGATCATAGTAAGTTTCTTGAATTGATATATTAATGGTTGTGGAAGGTTCTAAGTGTTGGAGGTGCTTAGCAACAACATTCTTTACAACTAGTCTCTTTCTTTTTTAGGTTACTTACTACTGCTCACCATTTTCTTTGTCATGAGAAACGAGGTTTTTCGAAAGTAAGGTGCCATTGGTTCTCTTTTGTTGGTATTCCTTATGGAGAGTGAAGCCTTTTCTCTCTGCATACATGTTCTGACATTGGTTGCGGGTTTGTTTTACAGTTCTTTCGATATGCAAATTGGGGTTAGGAGGTTTTGCTTCTTCTTCCTTGCATGTATTAGGGGGTGTTGTTATAATTCTCTAATACGAAGCAGATCATCTTAGGAGGTGATTTTAATGGGCATATGAGGACTAGTTTAGTTGGGTATCCGGGACCTCATGGAGGCTTCGGATACGGTACTAGAAATAATAATGGGGTTGCTTTATTGGACATGGTCGTAGCGTATAAGTAGTTATAATAAATTCCTAATTTAAGAAAAACGAAGCACACTTGATGACTTTTCAGAGTAGCACGTCCAAGATACATGCATATCGACTCAACATAAATTGATAATTTTGGATATAGGAATTAAGGGCTGGAAGTCACAGTTTTTTTCTCACGCATTGTCGTAAAATTAAGTAGTGGAGGCTAAAAGGGGACAAGGTGGAACAATTTAGGACTCAAGTTCGGTCTAATTCAACATGATTTGTGAGTGGGGCTGCAAATTGGATGTGGAAGGGTATAGCCTTCGTAGTGCGGGCAACTGTCATAAAACACCTAGGAGTATCCAAAGGGCTGTGGGAGGATAGATGGAATCTTGATGGTGGTCAGGCGAGATCTAGGGGATGGTTAAGGTGAAAAAGAGAGCGTTTAAAGATCTTTTAATAAGTACAATAGAGGCAGAGCGGGAAATTAACAGAGTAAGGTATAAACTTGCAAAACAAAAGGCAAAGAAAACTATTTCGGTGGTTAGAGGAGAAGCATATGTGACTATATACAAGGACTTGGATACGCTAAAGGGCGCATAAAAAATTTTCAAGCTTGCACGAGATATAGCACGTAGAACGAATGATTTCAACCAAGTTTGCTGTATACGTGATGAAATAGGACAGGAACTCACAGAGGCCCAAGCCATCAAGAGGAGATGACATAGATATTTTTATGGCCTATATAATGAAGAAATAGTGGGCAACATAGAGTTAGGCGAACTCTCCGTGTCGGGGTCTGTTCTTAACAGGCACTCATGGGAAAGGGTCACGATGGTTGAAATTACAAATGTTTTAAGAGCGATGGGGAGCGGAAGGGCGGTAGGGCCGGACGAGATCCCTATAAAGGCATGAAAGCGATTAAGAGTTGTCAGTATTGAGTGGTTAGTTCAACTCTTTAATGTAATCCTAGAGTCGGCCAAAATGGGGAATGAATGGTGATTAAGTAGGTTAATCCCCTTATATAAGGCCGAAGGGGACATCCAACAATGTCATAACTATAGATGCATCAAATTATTAAGTTACACCATGAAGCTGTGGGAGAAGGTAATTGAAAAGAGAATTCGGGGGGCTACTTCTGTATCGGCCAACTAATTTGAATTTATGCTTGGAAGGTCCACGACAAAAGCAATACTTCTACTTCCTAAACTCATGAAATGCTATAGGGAACAAAAACGAGATTTGCGTATAGTTTTTACTGATTTGGAGAAGGCGTATGACAGGGTTCTTAAAGAACTCTTATGGAGGTGTTTGGAGGCAAAGGACATTCCTATGACCTATATTAACATAATTAGGGATATGTATGAAGGAGCATTGACTAGTGTAAAGACGATAGGAGGCGA
Source organism: Erythroxylum shatona (assembly GCA_027568895.1). Classification (NCBI taxonomy): domain Eukaryota; kingdom Viridiplantae; phylum Streptophyta; class Magnoliopsida; order Malpighiales; family Erythroxylaceae; genus Erythroxylum; species Erythroxylum shatona. The sequence goes on along the minus strand of JAOSBK010000001.1, from coordinate 16,221,634 downwards.
CACGGAAGCGCTTTCTATAAGGGTTAGACTAAATCAAGGATTTGCTTTAAACTCTTTGTTGTTCACATTAGTGTTAAATGAACTTACCAATCGTATTCAAGGACAGGTACCTTAGTGTATGTTATTTGCTGAATATATTGTCCTCATGGATGAGACCAAGGAGGGGGTCAATTCCAAGCTAGAATGTTGAAGAGATATATTAGAATCGAACGGTTTTAGAATGAGCAGGTCTAAGATGGAATATTTAGAATGTAACATTTCGAGAAATCAGATGGTACATAAGGCAGCGGTAGCAATTGGTCCTGACGTCATACTACAGAGATCAATTTTTAAATATCTCAGATCCATCATTCAGAGTGATGGTAATATCGATGACGATATAGTATATCGTATTAGTTCTGGATGGGCCAAATGGAGAAGTGCATCAGGGGTTTTATGTGACAAAAAGATTCCTTTGAAACTCAAAGGGAAGTTTTATAAAACGATAATCCGTCTAACCATGTTATATGGGACAGAGTATTAGCCGGCCAAACGTAGACATATAAGACAGTTGTTGGTCGCAAAAATGTGTATGCTTCGGTGGATGTGTGACATTACCAAAAGGGATAAGGTCCAAAATCGTGTGGTACGAGATAGACTACAGGTAGCTAGTATTGCGGACAAGTTGAGAGAGACTAGGCTTAAGTAGTTTGGGAATATGCACAGGAGGCCCTCTGATGCTCCAGTACGAAGCTAAGAGAGAATAACCCTTAGTGGATACAAGAGGAGACGAGGGATGCCTTACAAGAACTGGAGAGAAGTGATCAAGAAGGATTTGTTAGAATTGACCGTTATTGAGGAAGTGATTAGAAATAGAATAGTCTGGCGTGATCGGATTAGGGTAAAGGATTAACCTTTCAAGTTCGCCAAAACATTATAGTAGAGATATTAGAAGATGTTACTCGCTATATGCAGATAATCGCGTATGAAGTACAACCCAATGCCCTTTCTCCCTTTTCTAAATGCAAGTCTTGGACAAGGCTTATAGGCATTTCAACTTGGCTTCCCATAATTGATGTGTGGGGCAGTAGGATTGTCATACCTTCCAGATCTCTGAGCAAGGACTCCTATAATTAGAAACAAGAAGAGTCGGACTTTGCAGCTTATCCGGTACTCGTGGATCTGAACTCCATCAAATATCTGTTATTTTTATTTTCATTTATTTATGTATGTATTGTAATTTTATTTACATAATATTTTACCGTGTTAGTTGTACCTTTTTTTTTTCTGTGTAACCTACATCACTCTTATATTGTCTCATTTGTATGTAGGGATAAGGCTGTGTATTATCCGGCTTCTCCAGATCCCACTTTGTTGCGACACTTCGGGTTGGATGTGATGATAATTTTTATTCTCCTTTCTTAGGTTTTATTATGATGCTTTTATTATTGATAAAAATATAACGATATATACAAACTTAACACACACTCACACACTTGATTCTAAGTACCTGTTTGGGTTAGCTTTTGGAGGATGAATAAAAACTTTTTTCTACCGCAAAAATTGTTTTTAAAAAAATTGAGTGTTTGACTGTAAAATCCAAAAGCACTTTTTTCACATAAATGACTTTTTTGAAAACTAAAATTTGAAAACTAAAATACAGCTTTTTGATAAACTCAATTTTGGAACTTTTCAAAAAAGCACTTTTTCAGGTAGATTTTTCGGATTAATTAATGAGTTTATTTTTGAATCCCATTTACTCTTATGTTTTACACATAATTCCCACAATTCTTACAAACATATCTCTATGTTTATTTTGAGATTTATATAATATATTTGATTTTTTTATATATTTTAATATTTATTTTTGATATTAGTTTTACTTATATTATAATTCATATAAAATATTTGGTTAGATATATTTTTATTTATATTTTATATGGTTTAAAATTATATAATAATTATTATATTGTGCTTTGCATATTGTTTAATATATTTTAAATAATTTTTATATGCATAAGTAATTTTTATTATAAAATAAAATATAGTTAAAATTAAAAGTATTTTTTATTTTTATGTTGTTAAATAGTCTATTGTATGAAGCTCTTAATTTTTTTTTTAAATGACAGCCAAACAGGTAACTGATTTCTTAGAAAAGTTTTACTGACAAAAGCTCTATTAACAAAAGCTCTACTGTAATAAGCCTATTCAGAACCGGAATTAAGGTATCGCATAAGCAAAAGAAGAGAAACATTAATAAAAGCATAGAAATTTCAATTTCTTTTTCAGTAAGAACCAATGAAGAAACGATGAGTTGAGGAAAAAAAACAGAACCAGCGACCTGGAGAACGTTATTAGCGACAAAGATGACTTCAAGATCAATGCCATCTCCTTGAAGAAGAGTAGTAGAATGGTGCTTTGATGAAATTACTGCTACAGAGGCGCACCTGACTCTGCCGTTTTTTAGTAAATGCTTCACCGCCGGCTGATGGCGGAACGCCACCGTGATCGGGTTGGCTTTCAACTCCAACGCAGCCGCCATTTGAGTGATGAAGACCGGTCAAATATTAAAAAATTAATTTCTTCGTTTTTGTCATTTTAGTCCCTCATGTTTAACGTTATTCTTTTAATGGACAAGATAATATAATTTTCATTTGCAAATTCCCGCTACTCATCAGCGATATGTCACCGAGCTCAAGCGCGACATCAGCCGGGATCTCCCCGGACGACCACTTCCAGTCACCTACAACGATGATCGGAGGTGATTCTTGCGACACTTCGAGTTCTTCAGCAGCATCAAGGACCCAGGCGTTTCATTTCTCCTCCGGAAACCCTAGGATCGAAGAAACTCGTGGCGTCATGCATCTTTTCTCTTCCGATTCCGTCTCGAATCTTCCTGTAATCTCTCTCTTTCTCTTCTTTCTGTGTGAATATGTTTCTCTGTTCACTTTCTGACTGCTTCTTTTTAATCTTTATGTTCCATAGGTTGGACGAAAAGCTCTTGTTTCAGTCCTTGGAGTGCCGAATCATATGACGTATGCAGATTTTTGCCAGTTTTGTGCTTCTTTTATCCAACACATATCGGAGATGCGAATCGTCAGGTAAATGTCTGCGATTGTCAGTAACCTTCCACTTTGTTTGATGCAATTTCTGCATCCAAACATCCCGTTGTTAGTTATCTATTTGTTTGTATTCATTTTTTCTGATGGAATTGATTTTTTTCATTCACATGGTAGGACTGATGGCATGGAGGACCGCTATAGTATTCTTATAAGATTTGATAGCCAGGATTCAACTGACAAATTTTACCTCCATTTTAATGGCAGACAGTTCAATTCCTTGGAGGTTTACACTTGCTCTTGCTTGATTTTTATTTCCTTAATTTGAGTAAATTTTAGAACATAAAGAAACTGGAGAGAGATGCAGGAAGTCGAAGTTTACATCTTTAAGCAAAGATTATGTTGGTGTTGTCACCATTTCCTTTTGGTATTCTAAGTGGACTTACATTTGTCCGTAAAGCTGATTCAGTTTTGCCCTTATGCAGGAAGAGGCTTGCCGTGTGCTTTTTACCGTTGATGTACAGTTCACTGGTTATACTGGGACTCTTGAACACACTCGATCTTCTTTGGTTACCCCAACTGAGCAACCTTCATGTCCGGTTTGTCTTGGTACGCTGGGTTATTAATATCTTCTTGAACTCCTTCCAATTTAAAGTACCACCTCAACTGTTTAACGCGAATTGAGAAGGACAGAAAATGATAATAAAGATTTTTAGCGTTTTTAAGTGTTTCAGAAGAAGATTTAACAGTAGCTATTACATATAATAGTAGAAATAATCTATCTGAACAGTTGTTCAGGAGCAGTGGAAATTTAATTCCAGAAGGAGAAAATGCGGTGGTTTTTAGAGCAGTAATACAGTTGTTTTGGAATCTTGTCTTTTGAGGTTGCTTTGTCTTGGGTCAACTTACAATCTCAGCCTTGCTTTCCGGAAGATTAACATTTCCGTGAAAGAATTTAGAATTGTACATGGCTTCTGTCCTGTATCATAACATTCTCATTTTGTTCCTTGTGTCTTGTACCTGCATTTCTTCTCTGTTTGATGTCTTTAATTGACTTTTTTTCTTCCATTCAATGAGGAAAAACTCAACACAACCATTGTACTGGACACCCACTGTTCCTATAAGAAAAAGTTTCTGTGGCACCTAAGCTGTTATCAAAATTTCCTGTCGACCGTTTTGACTTAGGTTTCATTTATCGACTAGCGTAGGAATGTACCCACATAACATGACACGAATTTTATGCTTGTTTTACACTTGCAGAGAGATTAGATCAGGATATGGGAGGAATCCTCACAACTATCTGTAATCATTCTTTCCATTGCTCTTGCATTTCAAAATGGACTGATTCTTCTTGTCCAGTAAGTGACTCTAGTTGTTATCCAGCTTTCTTTTGAGCTTGTAGGTAAACTGTAGGAAACTGCTATGAAATTCAGTTATTAATTATACAAAAAATGCATTACTTCTAGGCATAAGATGAACTAAGTTTATGTGTTGAGGAGTTTTAGTGGCTTGTTTGGTAGTATGCTCTTCTGAAAAGATCACAAGTCAGTAATTTCATTTTCTCATAATTTGCACTGGGTTAATTGATATCTATGACCAATGCAAATTGGCCTTAAATGAAAAGATAAAAAAAATTTACTTGAAATTTGTCCTTTTTTTTTAGTAAATTACAGATTGAGCGAGAAGCAGTTCAACTAGTTTTCTTAGAGTCTGCATGCAAACGTAAATTTTGATGTGTAATGTAGACGGATTGTAGACTTACATATATTCTGTTTGAGGTTCATTTGGGTAAAGAGTTTCATGACTTTGATAATCCATGAGAACTTATATTTTGTATTATGAAGAGGTTATGTCTTGCTGTCCAACTCTTGGACCACAATGGCATTGTTTGGATGCTTGAATCTAGCTGACTATTGAGTATACATTTCAGGTTTGTCGCTATTGCCAACAGCAGCCTGAAAAATCCATCTGTATTGTTTGCCAAGCATCTGAGAATCTATGGATTTGTGTGATTTGTGGATTTGTAGGATGTGGGAGGTAACTTTCTCTTACCAACTTGAGTGCCTTCTTTTTCTCTCGCATTGTACTTCTTTTTATCTTCACTTATCTTCTTTATGTAGTAATGTCTCCTTTTCTGTATGCATCTTCTTATGTATAAAATGACAGTGCAGGTATAAAGGAGGGCATGCCATAAGACATTGGAAAGAAACGCAGCATTGCTATTCTCTTGAACTGGAAACCCAACGTGTTTGGGATTATGTTGGAGATAATTATGTTCACAGGTTGATTCAATCAAAAACTGATGGGAAATTAGTCGAGTTGAACACCCATTGCCTACAAGCTAAAGATGGTTGTGGGAGTTGTGGCTGTGTAGATTCTGGAATTAGTGAGGCTCTTATAAGCAGCAAAGTTGAAGCAGTAATGTTTTAATATATCATCATCCTGTAATTATTATTTTTTTCTTTGTACTGAAATGATCTCATCTACTTGATTTGCAGATTGTTAATGAATATAATGAACTCTTAGCTACGCAACTGGAGAACCAAAAACTGGTGAGGAGATTCTTCCACTTGTTAACCAAGGAATTTTCCTTTGAGCTTATAATGATGTTTTTGCTCTTTCTCTCTGTCTCTGTCTCTCTCTCTCCCTTTTTTCTTTGGAGAATGTGGCATTAGTTCCTTGGTTAACATTTTTTAGCTTGTGGTAAATGATCAGAGATGACAGTTATGTTGTTGACTATATAAGACTAGTGTTTCTGGTGAATTGACGCGTTGTTTTTTTGATAGTACTTTGAGAGTTTATTACAAGAAGTCAAAGAAGAAACTGAGGACGAAATTTCTGAAGCTGTTAAAAAGGCTGTCTCCCAAAAATTGCTGAAGTTACAGGCCAAGCTAGAAAGATGTCTCAAAGAGAAAATGTTTCTTGATGATGTAAGTCTTTTGTTTGATGTTTGTTGGAAAAAATGTTAAATATCTTGCATCAATATAAAACTCCTAATAATCAGTGTTATATAAAACTCCTAATAATCAGTGTTATACATGGCGATAAGAGATGTATTCTTGTGTCTCATAGGTGTTTCCTGTTGTAGTATAGATTCATTCATTATGGCTTGATAGAGCAGCCCTCCCAATTTAAATTTTTTCTTTATTTTACTATTTAATAGCTCATAATCAGATTTAGAAAACCAAATATTTGATACTTGTTCTTTAAATTTGTGTTTTAAACAACTCTTAACCGTTTATTCTCATCCTTTTTGTTTGTACTTGTAGCTCAATGAGAATCTCTTGGAAAATCAGGAGATATGGAAAGCGAAGATACTAGAGATTGAAGAAAGGTATGTCCACTTATAACAGAAACCTTCCTCTCTTTGGGTGTTGGCTTAAAGTTATTTTTTTCTTTCTACGTTAACATTGATAAAAGATTACTAGAAAGTTTTGGAAAGTATATCTTCATATTGCAATAGTTGCATTTGCCACATTTACTCGAGTGGCCTAGTTCAGAAATGGGCATGCAACATTAAGAGTGGAAGCGGACGGGGAACTTGGCTATGAGCCAATATTTGGTGGCTGCTCATGAATGGTATTTATTATGAAGCAGACTTGCATGTAAAATATAGAGTAGCATTTCTATTTGTAGGCATGTCCCAAATGTCCTTCAGTGATATTGTGTAGAGAAAATTCTGTTGTCTACCTTGCAAGTGACTAGGACGAGCAGTTATCTTAGTGAGTTTAGGGTTATTGACTTGGTGTGAATATTGACACGGGTTATAAATACTTTTCTAAATTGTACTTTGCTTGGCCATCATCTTGAACTTTCATTTTGTGTTCAGGGAGAGAAAAGTTCTGAAAGTGAAGGATGATAAGATCCGGGACCTTGAGGAACAGGTAGGATCAGTTATGCCTGTTAAAGGGTCATATTTCACCTTATATGAGTGTCTATATCTATGAATCATGGAATCATCTACCTTGCAGCTTAGAGATCTGATGGTTTACCTGGAAGCAGGGAAGACAGTTGAGCAGCTCTCAATATCAGACGGAATCAAGGATGCCACCATCTTGCCAGTACCAGTGGAGTCATCTTCGGGGAGCAAAAAGAGTAATAATAGAAGAAAAGGCTAAAGGTCCTTATCACAAGAAAGGAGCCTTTTGCATGCTTACTTGTGGATTTGGGTTTTGCTTAGGGTTGTAAAATATAGCAGCTAGTAACCTTGTACATTTGAGCTTCTTCTACCTTGTACTAATATTAAGCTACATTTGAGACTACTTGAATCTTAAATTGAGTACTTTTAGTCAAGCAGTTACTACTGCTAATTAGCAATTAGCATTCATTAATCTAGAAACTATGGGAATTTAAACAAATAAGATAAAATAATTTAACAATTTATAATTATCCAATAAAGCATTTCAAAAATTTATATGAAAGAGAAAATTGTTTTTAAAACTAAGGAATTTAGGCGTTAGAAATTTAATTATATATTACCAACCAAATCATGTTTTAAATGACTGTAGCTACTCTCAAAAGCTATCATACACCTACACTCCAATCTCCGTGAAATATTAATTATATAATAACCATAAGAATTGAGCGAGATATCTCCTTGGGATATTTTTCTAAAAAGGAACCGTACACAGACGGATGGATCAGACGTACATTCTTGTAGACGGATCGCGCAGAGCCCTCTTAGATCAAAACTCCAGTGACCATCCTCATCGGCTTCGTTTATTGATGTCCGTGTCAGGTGAAACCAGCTTTCTCTAGTGCCCATACTATGTCGTTTTCTTGTCTGTGCTGTGCGATTGATTCTTCTTTCTCTGGGTCTACGTTTTCTTTCATCCGGGATCGTGTTCTTTTCTTCCTGTGATGGCTTTGATGTGGTTATTCATCTCTTTCACCATAGAAATCAGTAGATTCTTGGGTTTGGGTTGATTAATTGTTGCATACGACCCGTTTTGTTTCAATTTGAGAGGTAAAACTTCCAAGATGTACCCTTTGCAAGATTCAAAACTATGATAGGTTTTCAGTTTTCTTGTTCGTCATCTGGAAACTGCGAATATTGTGTTCGATTATTTCTTCTTTAATCAAGGATGTGGGGGAATGATATACGGAAAAGGACTTTGCGTTTATTGTATTCTTAATTTGGTATTGCTTCTGAAATGATTTTTCTTTTCTTGTTAAATTTTCCTTGTGCAGGAGAAAGTGAAAGTTGCTTTCAATGGATGATTTGCCAGAGCAATTGGTTTGGGAGATCTTGAGCAGGGTCAATAAGACTGTTGATCGAAACTCTGCTTCATTAGCATGTAAGCGCTTCTTCAATCTGGATAGTGAACAGAGACAATGTCTACGGGTTGGTTGTGGGTTAGATCCTGCAAATCACGCTCTGACCTCCCTCTGCAATAGATTTCCCAACTTGTTTAAACTGGAAATAACATATGCTGGATGGATGTCCAAGCTGGGAAAACAGTTAGATGACCAAGGACTTGCTATTCTCGCTGACAGCTGCCCTTATCTGACTGATCTCACGTTAAGCTATTGCACCTTCATTACAGATGTTGGCCTTCGTCAATTATCCTCTTGTTCCAAGCTTTCTGCCCTGAAGTTGAATTTTGCTCCAAGAATTACTGGCTGTGGCATATTATCTCTTGTTGTGGGCTGCAAAAGTCTCACCATTCTTCACCTTATTCGATGTCTTAATGTTACTAGTGTTGAATGGCTTGAATATCTTGGGAAACTCCAAACACTGGAGGACCTTTTGGTCAAAAATTGTAGAGCCATTGGGGAAGGAGATTTGATTAAGCTAGGATTTGGCTGGAGAAAATTAAAAAGATTGCAATTTGAGGTAGATCCTAACTACAGATATATGAAGGTATATGATCGGCTAGCTGTTGATCGATGGCAGAAGCAATGGGTCCCATGTGAATCCATGTTGGAGTTAAGCCTGATGAATTGCATCATAAGCCCAGGAAGAGGTCTAGCATGCATTTTGGGGAAATGCAAGAATTTGGAGAAGATTCATTTGGATATGTGTGTTGGTGTGAGGGACTGTGATATAATATGCTTAGCTCAAAATGCAAGCAGTCTTAGGTCAATTTCACTTCGAGTTCCTTCTGATTTCTCCTTGCCTCTTTTGATGAACAACCCATTGAGGCTAACCGATGACAGTCTTCAAGCAATTGCTCATAACTGTTCAATGCTTGAATCCGTCAGCTTATCATTTTCTGGTGGGGAGTTTCCCTCTTTTTCATCATTTACATTGAATGGGATTCTTCTGTTGATTAAGGTGTGCCCAATTCGGCAGCTTACACTTGACCATGTGTATTCCTTCAATGACATTGGGATGGAAGCTCTTTGTTCTGCCCTGCATCTTGAAACCTTGGAGCTTGTTAATTGTCAAGAGATCAGTGATGAAGGGCTGCAGCTTGTGAGCCACTATCCTCGCTTGTGCTCATTACGCTTAAGAAAGTGTTTGGGTATAACAGATGATGGACTGCAGCCTCTTGTTGGTTCATGCAAACTGGAATTCCTATCGGTTGAAGACTGTCCTCAAGTTTCTGAAAGAGGGGTTATCGGGGCTGCAAAATCTGTCTCATTCCGGCAAGACTTGTCTTGGATGTACTAGGTCCTGAGATGTATGCATTTGGTGCAGTTCCTTGATACATGTTGAAATTGATCCTTAAAAGTAATAAACCACTTATCACATTTGCTTCTACATATTACTTGGATTGAGATTCTTTTCAGTATAAAGTTCACGCTGCTCTATTTAGCCCGTCGAATAAATTGTGAGGATATCCTTCATCTTTGTTTAATAGCATTAGTAATTGTTTCCTACTGGTTCGAATATGGAAGTTTGGAATTTAAAGGCCAAAAGAACTATTTAGTTTCCAATGTTAATACTAAAATTTGAGCTAGATGTTAACGTTTTGGAGCGTTCAAAATAAATCATAATATTTGAAAAAAGTTCAAAATAGTCCTTAACTAGATGAAAAAATTGATGTGAAATTTCTTTTATTGATGTGGATTTTTTTTATTTTTTTAAAGCACAATGGCATGAATTTTTTTTTAAAAATAAAAGTGGGTCTAACGTGAGGTTAAATGGTGCATTTGGAAGTCTAAAGTTAAATGGAAGTAGATTGTACTTTCACTTGACTCACTTCCATTTAAACAGTGTGTTTGGAAGCCAGAGTTTAAATGAAAGTGAGTCTCATTTATATTTAAACAGTGCTTTTGGGAGGTTGAGTTTAAATAGAACTAGGATCCGCTTCCATTTAAGAGCTCTCCCCTTTCCTAATAATCATCGTTTTGACTTAACATGCTTCGTTTTGAAGCAACAAACGCAACGTTTTTCCTTCTCCCTCAATCCTTAATCTATAACGTTCTTCCTCTTTTTTTTTTTCCAGTGAATAACAATCCCTAATCTGTATCGCCGCCACGACTTGGAAGATTAATGTTCCTATATCACTAACCCATCACCACATCTGCCATTAAAATCACATCGTCCACCACATTCTTAGAATTGAGGATTAACTCCACCACCAAAGTGAAAAAGGTGCTCTTTTTAATAATGCCACATTATTTCATGCTAGAAAGATAGAACGACTTTGTGAAGAAAAGATATTATACGCATTTTGTCATGTCAAATGTGGCAAAATTCTGTCAAGCAGGTGAAATGATGGGATTGTATATATATGATCGACATATAACATTTGGCAGAACAATAAAATTTTTAATCATATGTAGGAATTGTTACTTAAACAAACCAAACTAACTCATGATTTGCATGAGATGTGAGAATTCTATCTTCAGATCTCTAAATGCCTCCATAGTTAGGGCATTGCATCAGTATTGCAAGTTAGGGTTATTGGGCTATTGGTATTTGAAAATTAAACAATGCAAGTTGAGGAATAGTCTATGTGTCAGAAGAGAGTCGCGTGATCAAATAAGGATTTAAGCTTTCCAATTCAAGAAATGATCAAGTTCATTAAAGACTTGTGTTATGATCTTATTGAGAATAAAGTGTTGGGCAGAGTACAAGCGTTGGTCTGCGATGGAGCTGTTTTATATGTGATGTGGTGTAGGAACAATTTAATATGCTTCATTATAATATAATGATCAAGTTTCTTCATCATTTGTTCCATCTTCTTTGTTTGAGTGCAACGCTGAGACAATGTTATGGAGCATAATCTTTTGATTTATAGTTCTTCATACCCTCATATATTGTATCTTCAACTTAAATTTGAATGTGAATATATTTTGGTATTGCATCTCTCGATCAAGTAGTGTTTAATTGATTACATATTAATCAATATTTGATAATTGGTTTGAACATGAAAGTTGAATTTGTGAATGCTTGTGATGCTACATGGTTGCAAAGCATTGTGATGCCTTTGCTTCCTTAGATTGAAAGGATAATTGCTATTGGCAATGAGAATATTGGGTGATTACACAACAATAACATTGTTAAAAAATAACATTGTTATAAAATAGTCTAATTGTGTATTGTCTTTATTGAATTTTAATGATTGTGAAGGATTTGGTTGACAACAAATAATCTAAGATAGCATGCCTTGTTTTTGATGAAATCATTTATCAATATCGAACCATAGATTTATACGCTTCATAAAACATGTTGTTGATTTTGTTGTATATTATTTCCACCTTTGTTTTCTCTACGATTTTGGTATAATGGACAACAACTTCACACTTGAGGACATGGTCCAATGATTTTTCTGATTTGTAGCTTTCATGCAAGTTGGACGATAAAGAAATATGATGAATAGGTTGGGAGATTTATGACAGTAGCTAGTCTTAAGTGGTGTGTTTTTTCTCTTTAGTTTTTTTTTAACCATTTTCATGGAATGAGACTAATCAAATCCACTTCTTTATACTTGCAACTCACAACACCCTATGTTTATAGTGAGTCAATAGTCAAATTTAGATTGTTAATATTATATACATTGGGTTGCCTTTTATACAAAAAACTCCATTATAGGTCTAACCAAATTCTATTTTCCTCATTATACTTTGCTGACTCTTAATGTAATCAACTTGAAAACTTAACAATCTTTATGACTTTGGATTTTACCTTCCAATGATGCCTACCATTTATTCTTTGAGTTATATCTCTCCAAAATATTTTTGTTGAATTGCGAATGTTAAATAAGGATTCTTGTGGATGGGTGAATAGGTGAATAGCTCCTTTTTACCTTGTGAGTTTATGTTTTAAGACATGTTAATTGATTAGGAGAACAAAAAGTATTAATATAATTTTATGGCGACTACCTAAAGATATGGATGCGACGTCTTCAATTAATACTATATTAAATTCAAATAATGATTATCTGGTGTGTTATTGTGATTTAAGAACTCCGTTAAGAACTTCATGGAGTGATAATAACCCAAGAAGAAGATTTTATGGATGCTCCAAATTATCTTGTAAGTTTATGTTTCAATAAGGTAAAATTTGTTGTATATATGTTTAATTTTTTTTCTTTTTACTTATTAATTATCTTTTAGGTTGAAAGATGTGATTTTTTTAGTGGTACCATGACAAATTTAGCAAGAGAGTTGTTGAAGTAATTTAAAACTAAAGAAAGAAGTAGGTATGATGAAGAAGAAGGCTTAACGAACCACAGTTGAATCATGTTCAACGTGAAAGTTGAGGAACAAATAAAGCTAATTAAAGAAGACATTGTTTTGTTGACAAAAGAGAAAAATGGGCTTAAATTTGTCTTAGTGATTATCATAATAAGGGTTTTTGTACTTATGATGAGTGTTATAATGAAGTTTGTTGTGGGCAACTTGAATTACATTGTAGTATTTTGTTTAAAACTTAAATTATAAAGAATGAAAAATCCCCATTCCAACTAAGTTGTAATATATTGTGCATTTTATTTTGGCTTTATTGTTTTGTCATTCAAGAAATTGCCTTAATGGTGTCTAATTAATAGTTGAAAAAATTATCAACAAGTATATATAAAAGTGATTATAACACAATAAACAATTGGAGGGTATATATAAAAGTGATTATATCACAATAAACAATTGGAGTAGTATATACAACAGTAGTTATATAAGAATAATTAATTGGAGTAGTATATACAAAAGTGATTATATAATAAATAAATAATTGGAGCAGCATATACAAAAGTTATTATATCACAATCTGTCTATACACAAAAGTGATTGGATCTATCTGTCCATATACAGAAGTGAATGGCTGTATTAACTAAAGTTTCAATAACATGTAGACAATATTAATGTAAAGTCTGCGAATTAATCACATTGCTTCCCTTATTTGCATTTGATTGAGAAGGGTGATCATGTCCAGGTTGATTCATTGATGATCTCCTCCTCATTGCTTCAGTTTGTAATTGTTGAGAAGTTATAATAGGTTGTCCTTTGAACCTTAGACCTCTTGGTTCGAAAGAGACAACTTGAATGAATATTGATCAACTTCTCTAAACTTCTGTTTACTATTATACGAAGGGCTACCAACTTATAAACAAACATGCCTTTAACATTATTCATTTATAAAAGTAATCTTTAATGTCATTAGTGGTCATATACTTACAATATTGTTTTCTTAACTTGTCACAACAAGTTCAGCTTGTGAAGAGATCTTGAAGATGACTTAATAAATATGAATAAAAGAATTTCATAAATGATCATTAGATATATAAAGAATGCATAGTAATCAAAGAATGTTTTACACCTTTTGAGATTGCTAAGCAGGTTGAGATGAGCCTTAAATCTTACATTTTATGGCATTGTGACCAAAATTACCACATTTTCTATATGTTTATACATGATCATTTTGAGTCACTTTGTTTAGATTTTTCAACTTAATAGGCTCAATTATTCCTCTCCTACTAACTATTTTAGGTCTTCATGGCATACCACTTTTGGGTGGGGGGTTTATTAGTTCTGCATCAACAGGTGGTTAGAAATTTTGACCTTTAATATGTTGCAACACATGTTTATACAATGCTAGGAATTTGTATTTCTTCTAGCAATCATCCACAAATGCCTCTAACTGTTGCTTAGAATGGTGAATAATGCTTATACCATGCTTGCAAAGATATCCATAAAGCTCTTATGCTCAACTATATGAGTGGGGTCTACCAATCCTTACAATATGCTTGTCATCACCTTTGGAAACTTCATATGCTCCATTATCATTCGAAATTATTCTCCACTACATTGCAATTTTCATATTCTTCTCCAATTTCTCCATAATCCTGGGTGCAACATCAGACTTCCAACCATGCACACATTCTCTTTTATCTGCATGCCTCTTTATCATCATTATTTTAATGGTTTCAAGCATACTGATAACTTGGCTATCTATTACCTGTAAGATCCATCCATTAAATGTTTCACTTATATTGTTGTTGACAACTGGACATTTCGATTCAAAGGATTAGTAAAATCTTTCCTATCTCTCCTTAGGATATTCAAGCAATGATGATACATCCATGTTTGATTTTATCCAATCAACTGCTTGTTAAAATCTTCAGCATATGTTGGCCAAGCACAATTCCAGAACTACTTTCACAAATCCTTTCCCTTCCAATTCGTATGCCAATTAAGGTATATGTGCCTAGCGTAGATTCGATGAGTGGCATATGGTAATGTCTCTTCCACTACTAATGCAAGCACGACCATGGTACTTTGTAAGATATATGGAACCAAACATAAGCTAATAATGCCCGAGGGACCAATAACAAGATCAAGAGCTAAGAAGTTCAAAGAAGTGCTTCAATCCTACATGGGCCAAATTGTAGATGGCATAGAATCTCAAGAGACAATGAGGGTTAATGGCATCATAACTAATCAAGTTGGGCGAAATGTGTAAAAAGACTTTCATTCTTACTTAACTAGTTATTTTTATGTTAGAAGCATAACTTTCAGTAGCCCATTACTTATGTCTTGGGCTTGTTTAAATCTTTTAGGTTTAATGGGTTGTACTTTAGATTACGTAGTTAAGGTTTCTTTCTTTTCAAAGGGTATAGTACATCATAATAAACATTATTTAGGGTTAGATTAGTTGAATAATTAATTCTATAAGGGAAGATTTCTTGTCTTCTTTTATTACATCAAGAATATAATTCTTATCAAGGTAAACATTTGAGGCGAATTTCTATTCTTTTGTTCAAATCAACATTATTATATACGTTTCCTTTCATATAATTGATTGGGGTTCATTATAGTTGGGGATTTCGTCTTGTTCAAGTTCTATCCAAAGTATGTGTTTAAGGAGTTTCGGGTTCTTTAGACTTAAGGTTTCGTATCATTTGATATCAGAGCTTGAATTAAGATAAATTCTTATTTATCTTCTGTTTATTTGTTGTTATTATGGTTATTTTTCATTAGAATTCAAAATTAGGGTTCATTTTATTATTATGTTAAAAAAAACAGTAGCTAGAAAAGAAGAAAACTTTGCTACTATAAAAAAAGAGGTAAAAAATTCAAAAAAGAAAAAACAAAAGAAAAAATGTAAAAGAAAAGATGAAGTGTTAGTGCTAAAGACTTTAGCAAAAATGTTAGTTAGTGTTAAAAAATCAATTAAAAAAATTTATCTTTGGGGTTAGCATGATTATAGGATTTTATTTTGTTGACTTCATATTTTGTTTTGTTTAGTGTCTTTACATTTTTGCATTCAAGTTGATTTTTCCACTAGGGAAATTTCAATTCTCGCATTTATGCATTAGTTTCGTCATTTTCTTTCATTCTAAGTTTTTATTTTTTAATCTCTTATTTTTTATTGTTTCCATTACACCATCATTAACAAATTGATTCTTGTTAATTTAAATATGTATTTTTTGGGTGTCATACATCCTTTCCTTTTGTATGGCAATTTTGCCTTCATTCGTTTCAGTATACTTGCTTCTAGTTTTGTGCCCATCATCTTTTTTAGATATTTTCATTGCAATCCTAAATCTTAATTTACTATCTATGCATTATCTTCACTGGGAATTAAATTCTGAAGTGCAATTAAGGACAATAAGTTTAAGTGTTGGGACCCGATCCGGAAACCGGATCTCAACCGACGAAAGACGGAAAACGGAGACGAAGCGAATAACGAAAATGCGGAAGCAACGAATCGGAAACAAAGGTATC
>JAOSBK010000001.1:16189455-16205380 GCA_027568895.1 Erythroxylum shatona | reverse complement strand
ATTTGGATAAGTATTCCGATACCTTTGTTTCCGATTCGTTGCTTCCGCATTTTCGTTATTCGCTTCGTCTCCGTTTTTCGTCTTTCGTCGGTTGGGATCCGGTTTCCGGATCGGGTCCCAACATTAAGTGGAAAAAGTCTTGAGCGTGTAAGCATAACAGAGGCCAAAAGCCAAATTTGAGTGAAATACGAGTGGAGTGTCATCTTTTGAGAGAAACACCTAAGGGAGTGATTTGTGAGGTTATCTTTTATTGCTAACCATTTTTCTTGCACCTTTTGTCATAAGAATGGCTAGTAGAAGGGATTGAAAAGAAACATTAGATGAGGAGGAAGACAATGTGTTTGATTTGAAAATGATGTATAAGGCATTCATGAATGAGTTTAAGAAGTTATTTACTAGGATGGATGGGATGGGTGAGAGCATTAATGAAACTAGTATAATTCAAAATCATAGTAGATCAATTAGCAGTCATAGGAATTGGGAGGAAGAATTGGAAAGAATGTATGATGAGTATGAAGATGAAGTGCAATTCGAGAGGGGTAGAGTAAGGAGGGAAGAAAGAGTGGAGAGAAAAGATAGCAACATTAATGCCATCAAGATGAAAATTCCATCATTCAAAGGTAGGAATAATACTGAAGTGTACTGGGAATAGGAAAGAAAGGTGGACATGATTTTTGTTTGTCACAACTATTATGAAGATAAGAAAGTGAGATTGGTAGTAGTGGAATTCTCTGATTATGCATTAGTTTGGTAGGATGAATTGGTAAAAAATAGGAGGAGGAATAAAGAACCCCCTATATCCACCTAGGAAGAGATGAAAAGAGTGATGAAAAAAAGGTATGTGCCACCTTCCCATTATCCCATGTTAGGGGCTAAAATCCTATAATAGTGTACATGAGAGTTTATTGAGAAGTTAGAAAGTGTATTTCATACTCATGCATAAAATAGCATATACACACATGTGAATATTGATTTTTGCATATTAAAATGATCATACATGCATTCATTGACATTTTTCGAGTATAATTGATTTATAAATGTGATTTTATTTAGAATTGTGGTTTATTTGTACTGAAAATTGATGTGGAGAGTATACTTACTGATTTAGAATTTTTGGTGAATTTTAAGAAATTTTCAAATTTTTGGGTATTTCTGGACTAGGAAAAAGCCAAGTGACAAGACAGTTAATAAATGGTAGTCGAAATAAGAGTCAAATGACAGTGTAAAATTTTATAAATAACTTTAGGATTTAATGACATATGTCATTGAAAATTGAGAGACAATTGGAGTAGAAATTGGAGTTGATTAAGAGAACCTAGTTTAAACTCATAGAAATTGGACATGTGGCAAGTGACAAGTGTCACTTGCTAAGCCTAGTCTTTAAACCACAATTATTACTTGAAAGACCATTAATTGTTTTACTCTTACTTTCTTCTTCTTCTTCGTGGCTTTATTCTTCAAGCTTCTTCACTTCCTCGAATTTTTTCACCAACCTCCATCAACGTTAAACCCAGCTCTCTTTTCTTTCACTTGTTACTCTCACTTTGTTGTCTTCTTCATTTGCCACAAGATACCTCAACCTCTCAACCTCCATGATGACATACGTGGGTTGCATGAGAAATTAGGGCTTCCTTGTGTGTTTGAAGAACTTGTGGTTTTAGCAAGTAATTAACATGTTAATTCTCATGACTAGTATGAATATGAAACAAATATGGTGATTAATCGATATTATATGATCATAAGAATAGTGGCCATTATACATGTGCATCGTGGATGAAGAATGAGAATATTGATGTCTTGTTTTTGTGTATTTGATGATCAATATTTTATAAGATGTTATTGAAATAATTTTTTCAAAGAAAGAATGTGGAAAATGTGTATAAAAAGAGTGCAGAAATTTTATGAAAAGATGATATATGTATACTCTATTTTCACTGTTATAAATGTAAATCTCATTGGGTGTTTTAAAAATGAACTAAAGTTGAGTATAGAGTTAAGGAAAAGGAGTAATGTGATGTTGTTATATGGAAAGGACTAAAATGGTCAGTTGAGATGAAATGAAGGTAATGATGAACATGAAAAAGTGTAGAAAATTTGATGAATGCATATTTGATAGTCATTTTTAATGTTTGTGATTAATCATAGGTTTTGATTTGTTTATGGTTGAGTTGAGCTAAAATGGAAGTAGGAATGAAGAGGAAATAAAGAGGATATAAGTTAGAGATTATGGATTTAGTAAAAGAGATGAAAACTCTGTTGTTTCATAAAATCTAGAGAAGAACGTCTGTCATGATCATGCATAAGCATGATTGTGAAAGAGAGGGAGCCTCAAAGGAGCTGTGTGATCATGCAGAAGCACGATCGTGACAGAGAGGGAACCTTAAGGGAGTCATAAGATTGTACAAACGCACCATTGTGACCTAGAGGAGAAATTAGGCAATGCATAATCATGTATAAGCACGATCGTGACAAAAAAGGAACCTCAGAGAAGTTGCATAATCGTGCACAAGCATGATCATGATAGAGAGGGGATATCCAAAAATGCATGATCGTGCACAAGCAAGATCGTGACAGAGAACAACTAGAAGGAATTGCACAAATGTGCATAAGCACGATCGTGATGGTGAGAGTGCAATGCCTTTTGACTATTTTTGACAACCTTTACTATTTTGACCACAACTTCTTCTCCAGACCTCCGATTGACTTAAAATTTGGACCACGAAATCCTCACATATTTTATTTCATCTCCACCAAATTTCATGGCCATATAAATTCATTAGTAAAGGATTGATAATGATTGATCGATGAATTTAGGATGAAAATGATCAAGTGTGTTGGAATTTGTTAAATGGAATGATTTCACTAAACACACAGTAGTTTGGCCATATCTTGATCTGTAGATCTCCAAATGAGATCAGTTTTAATTTATATTAAAATAGAGATATATGGCTACAAATTTTTAATAAGGAATAAAATTTTAATTCTATCTATAAGAGTTTCAAAATTTGGCTTGAAGTTGAATACAGAGTGTTGTTGCAGTTTGATTATAGTCTAAAGTGTTTTACATATAACTTGAAGAATAGTGAACCAAATTATGATAACTTGGTTTCCTTAGAAACTTAAGACATATGGGAACATTTTTTAAAAGTTTTTGCCTAAATACTTCATTTTCCTTGTCATAATGATCATGCAAAATTGACCCGAAAATCTATTTTGAGAAAAGTTGGAATGATCGATTGAGTGATGAACTTAGAATAAATTTGGACTATTGAGGTGTAAACCTAAGTTCAAATTAGACATATATGAGTTTTGATTTATGAATGACAATGTGAAGTGAATAAAGGAAACATACCCAAGATTGTCATTGAGCATGCATTGTATATAATCCATATATACATAGGTGCATAAATGAGTACTTACAGAATTGTGCAAATTTGTGATATTTGTAAATGTATGTTGCATGATATATAAGAGCATTTAGCGCGCCAACATCTAGACGTTGTCAAGACTTCGAGGCAATAACTATCTGGAGCAAATTGTGAGTAACGTAGATGGTCTCACTTAATAAATTGTTTGTTTTAAATATTGTATCGAATTAATTTGTGAATGTGATTATGCTGATTCTAGACATTGAATGTCCAAGGCATTTGATGCATGAATGAGATATTGGAAGTACTCCTTGTATGTGCATTTGACATAAATAATTATACTCAACATAACTGTTGAATGTTGGACTAAGGTCCGATGATAAATATAACTGAGAATGCAATAATGAATATGATTATATAATAATGAGCACTTTTGATTGACTGGATATAATGCATTTCATTACATGAATGCATGAATAGATAATGGCTAGTGTGACCTGAGTAGCCACTGAAAAGGTACTTAAAGTTCAGAATGTGATTAAGAGCCAAAGGCTCACTATGTATAATGAGTCATGTATCCCCAACGGATAAGGGGCAGTTATCAATGAGCCCAGTATTAACTATATATATATGGTATAGTTATAAGCACTTGGTCATAATAATGTAATAATCAGAAATGAGTCTCATGAGCATTGCATATACATTTAATATGTATGTTTAAATGATTGAAACATATTATTGAATTGTGTTGAATGAGAACGTGAAAATTGTGAATAAAGTGTTATGTGATGCTACATGATGATAAATGAAATGATGTGAACTACGTGATTGTATGTGTTGACATGTTATATGATTTGAATGAACCATCGAGGATGGTTAACTCATTGGGTTTGCAAAACTTAACAAAATTACAACGTTGACATTTCAAGTTTGAGAGAGAGACGATATAGCTTCTAAGTCAAATTAGAAGAGAGCTAGCACTAATTTTGGATAGAAGACATGGCTCAAAGGTCAGTCAGCTGAGAATAAAAAATCTAGTTTAGAACTTTTGTATAATTCCTCATGTATGTAGCATGTTTTGAATACAGTGATGTAAACTCTGATTGGTTTTGATAATGCACATATATGGATATCTTGTAAAGCTACAATGTATATTCAATTTTTATGAAATGAAAATGAGGAATTTTGGATTTTTAAATATTGTGATATTAACGTTTTGAATGATGATGCCATGATTAAGTCAGTGACGTGACTGCTCTAGCATGCCACCCTTGCGGGGTGCATACTCGGATATCCTTTAAGATGTCGAGCATATGTCCTATGAGAGTGGGGTGCTGTATTATTACTATAGACAGTTGCACTAGCAATTACATATACTAACACAAGGAACTAGATCAGTAGAAGATTATCACAAGGAGATGGAGATACTATTGATTAGAACTAACATAGAAGAGGAGGAAAAGGTGATAATGACTCTATTTATGGGTGATGTGGTTAAGTTGCAATCTTATGTAGAGATAGAGGAACTAGTGAACATTGCCATGAAGGCGGAGAGGCAACAAAAATAAGGAAGGGCAGCTAAGTCTTTCTCAAATTCCAGCAACAAATGGAATCCAACATGGAGCAAAAATGAAGATAAGAAGAGGGAGAACTATTTGGATTCTAAGGAGAAAGGCAACGAGTTAAACAAAGGCAAGGAGACGAGTACTTCAATTCAAAAAGGCATTACTGATCCATCCTTTAAACCTTCTAAACATAGGGATATTAACTACTTTAAATGTTAAGGGCGTGGTCATTATGCAACTGGTTATCCTAATAGGAAGATTGTTTATTAAAGGTAGTGAAATTGTTTCCAAGTCTGAAGATGGCAAAGAGTCTAATGGTAGTGATTTGATTATGCCACCTTTAGAAGATTATTTTGATGTTGATGAGAATGTTGAGTATGTTTTGAAGGGTTAATCTTTAGTTTCTAGACTTGCATTAAACTTGAATTTGAAGGAAGATAGCCTAGACCAAAGGGAGAACATATTTCATACAAGATGCTTAGTAGGTGGGAAATCTTTTAGCGTAATTATAGATGGAGGTAGTTGAACTAATGTGGCTAACACTACTTCAGTAGAGAAGTTGGGGGAGAAGTGTGATAAACACCCTAATCCATTTAGGCCAAAATGGTTGAATGAAAATGACGAAGTTAAAGTCATTAAGCAAGTAGTTATTGCATTCTCAATTAGTAGATATGAGATTGAAGTTGTGTGTGATGTTGTGCTTATGCAAGCTGGTCATATATTGTTGGGTAGGACATGACAATTTAATAGGTATGTTATATATGATGGGTACATGAATAGGTATTCGTTTATATATAATGGGAAGAAAGTTATGCTTGTTCCTTTATCACCCATATAAGCATACCTTGAACAACTAAAAATTAAACAATCATTAAGCGGGGATTCAGGTAGTGAGGTGAAAAGGAAAGAAGAGGGAAAAGAGGCTCATAAGAGAAAGAATGAAATTAAAGGCTTAATGGTGAGTGATTGAACAAGTGAAGAAAAGAAAGTGGGATGTGCAGGAAAGAAGAAGTTAATGAGTGAAAAGAAAGAAAAGAATGTGAAAAGTAAGAGAAGAGAAATTAAGAGGAGTGAAAAAGTTAAGACATAACCATGATTGTATGCAAATGAGAGAGACTTAAAGAGTGCATATTTAGGCAAGAGAGCTTTAATCTTGAATTAGTTTAAGGAAGCTTTGTTTACTAACACTGACCTTGACCTAAGTTTGCCTAGTGTGTTTGTGACTTTGTTGCAGGGTGATTGAGTTTGGGTACAAATGCGAAAAGAAAGGTCTCCATAGTAAAAGACGTCAAAACTTGATGCAAGGGGTGATAGATCATTTCAAATGTTGGAACGCATCAATGACAATGCATACAAGATAGACTTGCTAGTATGTATAATGTTAGTGCTACTTTTAATGTTTCTAACTTATCTCCTTTTGACTTTGATTCAGATTCGAGGACAAATCCTTTTGAAGAAGAAGAAGAAGGGGGTGATGCGAGCATAACCATGGTACTTTGTAAGAGATATGGAACTAAAGATAAGCTAGTAATGTCGAAGGGACCAATAACAAGATCAAGAGCTAAAAAGTTCAAAGAAACACTTCAATCTTATGTGGTCGAATTGTAGGTAGTATGGAATCTCAAGAGATAATGAGGGTCAATGGCATCATAACTAATCAAGTTCGGCGGAATGTGAAAGAAGACTTTCATTCTTATTTAATTATTTATTTTTACGTTAGAAGCATAACTTTTAACAGCCCGCTACTTGTGTCTTGGGCTTGCTTAAACCTTTTAGGTTTAATAGGTTGTATTTTAGAAATATTAGTTTGGGGTTTAATTATTTTGGTAAAAGGCCCATGTTTAAAGGCCTTTTAAGTAGTTAGGGTTTCTTTCTTTTATGGGGTTTAAATACATCATAATAAATATTGTTTAGGGTTAGATTGGTTGACTAACGAATTCTATAAGGAAGGATTTCTCGTCTTCTTCTATTACATCAAGAATATAATTCTTATCAAGGTAAACACTTGTGGCAAATTTCTATTCTTATTTTCAAATCAACCTTATTATATGTATTTCCTTTTATACAATTGATTAGGGGTTTATTAGGGTTGGGAATTTCATCTTGTTCATTTTCTATCCAAAGTGTGTGTTTAAGGGGTTTCGAGTTCTTTAGACTTAAGGTTCCGCATCAACTACCATAATCAATCCTTATAACAATATAAAAGATTCAATCAATATAAAATTTGTATAATAATAAACTATTAATCAATGAAGAACAAAATACCTTTTGCATATATGATATTATTATAATTCTTTCACCACTATCTAATTTCAAGTCCGAAGCTAGCAAACTCATAAACCGTGTCCAAGAATCAGTATTCTTTACCTCCACAACAACCCAAGCCAACGGATACATCCCTCTATCATTATGCCTCCCAATTGCACTCAATAGCTAACTTTATAATTTAGTCTTCAAAAGTAGTCATCAATACCAAAAATTGGCCTCAAATACCTCTATCCTCTTTTCATAATGTTAAAGCAAATGTACACTTTTTTGAAAAACACAAAGAGATGTGAATAAATGAATAAATAAATAAATAAATATTGTTGTCGATGATTTACATACCTGTAACAAACTAGTTTCTTCATTCCTGCTTAGCTTTAACTCAATTGTTGATCCAGGATTACTAATCCTCATCTCACAAACATATCCTTATAGCTTGACATATTCACTCACATAATCACTCGGCCTTTCTTTTCCTTTCTTTTCTCAATCTCATATTTGCAGCTCTACACATGCTCGAGTTGTCAAATATATTGAGATTTTTGTCCTGCATTCTTCAACCATCTTTGTTGTTGAGATACTAGGCTTCTCAAATATTCTTTCCCTAAAATTTCTCATACTCACCAGGAACTTAGCTGAAACCAATTTAGATTTGTGGGTTGTAAACACAACTATGCCTGGGATTGTATGTCACCACTTTAAAGCACCGTTCATTATTAATACAAATGACATACAACTCCTATAGGCATCCTTTGAAGCGTCCCACTCTAATCCCATGACTTTCACTTTTTTTTTTAATTTCACGTTATATCCTGTATGCACTGCATAATACATAACAAAATCTCGAAATTCTTTTACTGATCCAAACTCTATCCCCAATCTCCAATCTACTCCTCCCACATCAAATGGATTATGCCTAATACTACTACTAGGTGTTAACAATGGTTCACCAGGCTCTTCTCTGCTAGGATACTCATCACTATCAATAAAACTACCAAAATCAATTGACTCAATTTGTACTGGATAGTGGTCATCAGAAATCTCAAATTGTATAAAATCCCTTATAATGGTCATGAGCATCCACCTCTTCATCAGCTCCTTCACTAACTCCTTTGTCAACTCCTAAACCAACTCCTTCACTAACTCTTTTGCTAGCTTCAAAACTTCCCACCTTGCCCTTGTTACTTCCATCCTCTCTTCCAGATATAGGCAACATCTCAGGCACAAATGATGAGGTGTTTAATATATGAGTTACAAAAACATTAATCATTTTATGGATTTTCATCAGATTATTGAGCCATATGCAACTTTTATTTGATTCAATCAATCTCAAAGACTTACTAAATTCAAAAACAGGTACCCTGTAATAGGCCTTATGCACTTGAATATATCCTAACTCCTTTCTCATCTCATATATCTGCTTATATCTAACATAAGCAAGGCTTACTTTATCAAAAATACTTGATTCCCCATCAACATATTTCAAATCTGACTTTGCAACAAACTTTCGACCATAAAATAACCTTATACTTCCAAATTGGGCCATCATACACCTATTCACAATAAAGGGGAAATAAAAATTATCAACAGATTGTGCAAGTAGTATCATTTTCAATTGCCTCCTAAAAGTGTCCACAATGACCAAAACATAAATTAGATCACAAATGAAAATTATAATATTTCATACATTAGAGATTGCAAACAAATATATAAAGGCAAGTTGATCACCAAAAAGTGTAGATTTAAATGATATTATCAAGAATATAATGGATACTACACGCATAATTATGAAAGCTTGGGGTACCAACTTATAATTAGAGGATAACATAAGCATTTAAAGATTTAAAAATTGATAAAATAATCCCCATAAACTTAAACTAATAATCATGCATCATAATATGATACTATTCCATCAGGCATTCTAACCATTTCTTAATGCAAAAATTGGAACACTAAAGGGACTATTTGTCTACATCCAACTCTCAAAACTAATTTCAAAGTATGTCGACATGATTGTGTTAATCTTGTTATTTCATGTAATTGTTGCCCAAGTTTTAGAGGCCAGAACAGTCAAAGGAAATCATAAATGATCTCTTTTTGAACAGTTGCTATGCTTTTTTTACTTATGGTTGTTTACTTGATACAATGGATATTAATCCAATAATTATGAGTTGAGATGTTTTATGTGTGTAATTATCTGGGTGGAGTTCTTTTTTCCATGGATTCAGTTTTTATTTCTCTAGTGCCATATTATTATTGTCGGCAAAAGCACCTTAATGTATCAATCAATAGAATAACTATATTAAAAGGACTAATAGATTATCATGTAACTGAACTATACTAGCTAAAGTAATTGTTTTAACTTATTAAATCAACAACTTTTTACATTTCTAATCCATCTACTTTATAGCAACAGTAGCTTATGCATCTATTATTCATTAATTGATTTAAATATTTAATAATTGGATTAAAGGAGATATAAATTGGCATAGGAATGTCTACATCCAATTATCAAAACTTTAAAAATAGAGAAGTATGTATTTGCTAGTCATCTTAAAATTCCCTTCGAGCCAAACATTGTTTATTTATTTATATCAAAATAATCATCACAAGAATTAAAAAAAAGTAAAATATGGATATGACTTAAAGCCTTAAATTTGAAAAAAGTACAATTACTATGAGAGCTAATAGGCATAATATTAAAATATTTAGTTTCACATTATATTTTACTTTTAATTTACCTATACCAAATAAGGTAGAAAACACATATAAAACATTTTCAAAATTAGAAAAAGTCCTTAAAGGCTGTGATTGACGTGATTAGGACTCAGACCATTTGTGTGTCGATGGCTTCCTCCACCGTCACCAAATCACACAAACCCTATGTATTTGCATATTGGTCCATCACACGGAGATATGCTTTGTCTCTATCAAAATTTACGTCACAATAAGTCAAACATTCTTGTCATGTAACCGACTTCACATTCTCCAACGACTATTTAAAACACAGAACCAGAATCTGATCATTTCTTCTCTGAGATGATTTAGAATCTATAGCTAATTCAAACTTATTCAACAGTTAAGTTATCATTAAGAGAGACGAAATCTACCATCTTAACCATGTGTCTCCAGTGGATTATGGCCTCATCAATCTTGATGGGAATATCCTTAACTCTTAAATAAATCACTCGTTAGGTAAACAAATCAAATTTACATAACATGTTGTTAAATAATTTTTGTACCCTTTCCCTATGTATAAGCCTCCTAGTCCTAGCTGTTCCCTTCTTACCTATTTCCTCGTAGGAAAATTTTTGTGAAACCACATCTCTTTGTAGGCCTACCTTTGGAGCTCACTACATGTTTTATTCTGTTTTATCCCAAAATCACAACCTTTCTCCTCCCTGTCTCCGCTAAGTTGACAACTAGGAACATGATAATCCCCATAACCAATATGAGGCAGTGCCTCCTCTTGACGGTATAGCTGCAGTTGTTGGCCGAGATGTGCTCTTTAGAACAAGTACAATGCTTGCCAATTCTAAGACTAAGAATGAGAAAAAATGGGACCTATCGTCTTTTTTCGGCTCCAAATTATTGAAATAGAAAGTTAAAACCGATACAAAGTGTGGTGTTGCTACTTTACAAAAGACTTATAGAGGGGTGAGAAACAGGTTGTGTGGAAGATGGGCAATAGAGCTACGAGACCAGGTGGGGCAATGCTGCCATTGGCTAGTGACATTTGACACAGTAGAGGAGGCAGCGCGTGCGTATGATTTGACGAGGAGACTCAGAGGTGCTAAAGCACGAACAAACTTCGAAATCCCTTCTATTCTGCTTGCATTGTCATCTACATTTTCAGGGTCATCGGCAAAATTGAAGAGTAGAAAGAATAAAGTAAATAAGGTAGCAAAAAATGTGCCGTAGTTTCTTGTATGACTTAGTTGTTCAGTGATATTAGTAACATTGGTTTTGATATTGGAAAGAAAGAGAGCTACAAAGCTGGGAATGGCAATAGAAGAATGGATACTCCATCTATTGTTGTCAAGTGGTTTTAAGTTGGTAACCTACGTTGGTAAAGTTTGCTTAGTTTGTTGTTGCTTCCTAGTGATGATCCTGTGCATTGTAGCTAGACTAGAGAAATGCTACTCAGAAGTTGTTTGTAGCCTATGTGTCTAAAAAGGCCTGTTAGTTAGAATTTAAAAATTGGACTACATGTAGTGATTACACAATCCCAACTTTATCTACTTCTAACTTTTGGTTGTATGTTCTAAGTATATATAATATGATAGCTTAACCTCACACCATATGGTTAAGTTTATTTGGTTCTAAAGAGTCGAGTAACTGAAGTTCACATAAACGTCCAAATTCTCTGTTGATATATTCCTTGGCAAGACATAGGGGAATTTTATTTCTTTTTCACCTGAACTCCTACTTCACACGCAGAAGCATGGGGTCAGTGTTGGAAAAATCCCTCTAAGGTAAACAACTAATGAAGTGAACCGATTCTGTAATACCCAGGAAAGACCGCCAAATGGACTCTTAAGATAGTATTACCATTCCACGTAAAATCCTAGAAAAGGGCGGAGGGGTCACAAATGGTCCCACTTAAAACCCGACCTCCTAGACAGAAATTACATGCACGGTATATTTATCACAACCTAACCCGTGTACACACACGAACAGTAAATACACCCAAATAAATTGAACACAACACTACAAATATACCCGACAAATAATATTGAATACTATAAATGCGAAATAAATAAAAGATATAAGGAAAGAACACACCAGAAAATCGATAATGAAGTTTGGCCAATTTTACCTCCTTCTCCTAGCACTACTTAAGGCAGTCTGCTCTTATTAAGAAGAGAATACTAAATTTGATATGTATACAAATTTTGAGCATTTATCAAATTTTTGGGATGGATGGAGAGGAGTTCTTTTATAACATAACAAACTCCTCCCATTCTCATTTCTTCCCAATATGGGATAGAAATTGAGCCAACAAAGTCAACAATAAACACCTACAAAGTCAACAATAAACAACATCAATGGCACAACCAATGGAATTGATAGTAATAAGCATGTAGGCGTCGTTCTTGAGTGACGCAAAATAGAGCGATAACATGGCACTAAATAGTGCAACAGGTATAGACTGGAATCCTTCAATTGATTTGTTTCAGAAAATTCTGTAGAAAGTTGGCCTAGTAAAAGCCAAAATTGTATAGTGAAAACACACATAAACTACGAAAGTGGCCATAGAAGTGTAGTGCTCTCAAGAAAAGTGAGAGACTTACACCAAGGTTATATACACAAACAAGGAAACCACATTGCCTGTAATATTTTATTACTCATGTTAGCATTAACTGAAAAAATAGAAGCACTCAAGTCTAGCTAGCTAGTTTAGTTAAATCATGACTCATGAGAGAGTTGAGGGTACCGAGAACACCAAAAACAAGAGCCAAGCAACGATCATGAAATGCCATTTCTTATAATATGAAGCTCTTTTTCTAGTTGAGAATTATATGGAGGCCAACCAGCAGAAGAGCTTATAGGATAGAAGTTCTTTACCTGACGTGTTATATTATGCGTATATATATAGAGCGAGCTATCAAGTTTACAACAACATTTTATTTTCCATTTCAGCAATTGGCTATTTATTGTTTGTAGACATTTCTACTATTTATCTTGAGTCTTTGACCCTCAGATAATTAAAGGGTAAAGACAAAGTTTTTTTTATAAAGGAAAAAACAACCCAAAGCTAACTAATGCACTACCCTATAGTACAAAATGCCTATCTTGTCGCTCTGGATGAGTTTCACTAGAGATAGTGGTTGCTCCTGAAGGTAGTGAATTGCTGGTCTGACCTAGTTTGTGAGAGTGACTAAATGGTCTGCGCATTGGTTTCCTTCGCGATGCACATGGCGCACTTGCACCTCCCATTCGCACTGGATGAGCCCTCTAGTACTTGTCAGCAAACAAGGATTGTTAATAACCACAGTACTGGAAGATGAAAGGATGTTAATGACTTTGAGGGAATCCACTTCGAGAATGACTCGGCGATACCCTAGCGACCAAACCAAGGTGAAACCCGAGTGGATTCCCCAGAGTTCAGTAGTCAACGATGATCCTCGATAAATGTGCTGGATAAAACCCCCGCACCATTGACCATTCCTATCGTGAATTAAACCCCCTGCAGAAGCAATGGTCGAGCAATGTTTAACCGCTTCATTCGTGTTAAGTTTGACCCAACCTTCTAGCGTTTTGGTCCACCCAATGAGACTATCCATTAAGAGGCCCTGCGTCGGGAACACACAGTTTTCTATTGCCCGGGCTCTTACAATCCCCTCTACATACTCCAGAACTGCTCTCTACCCATCCTCCGGCCACACAAACTCTACTTCAAACAGGCTTTTGTTACGCCAATACCAAAGCATCCAGCAGGCTACTCCAAAGATAGTCACCCAATCCCCTTGTAGCACCCGTGTGTATTTCGTAAAATTCGAACCCACCCAGTCTGTCACCTCCTATTGAAAGAAGGCTGGATCTATCACCCTTAAGGAAAATTTTCTCCAGAAAGCTTGTACCGTGAGCAATCTTAGATGACATGAAGTGTAGATTCCTCCTGGCCACATATATGACAGCTGTTGTCCGTTACTATATGGCATACCACTCGTTGTTACCACTCGTTAGTCATGAGCTTGTCCTTGCTCGCCAACCAAAGGAAAACCTTGATGTGTTGGGGTCCCGCCCATTTTCAAATTAGGTCCCAAAGCCTAGTATAATCTCCCGTGTTGCTCTCCTCGATGAGCTTGTAGATGGAAGCTACTGTGAACCTACCGTTCTCAGTTGGACCCCACCTCATGGAATCCTCACCGGTTACTTCAGCAGGAGCGGAAATTTCAGCAATATCCATACAGGTTGATGCTGGGAGGTACTGTTGAAACAAATCCCACTGCCAATGGCCCTCTTCATTCCTCATCTCCACTACTTTAGCATAGAGTACGTTGTCGGGTATAGGAGCAGTCGCCACTAAGAATAACAATCCCCAACCCTTAGCCCAATTGTCCATCCAAAATGAAATGTGCCTACCATTTCCTAGTTGCCATTTCAAGCCTTGGCAAACCAAATCCCAAGTCACTGTAATACCTTTCCAAAAGCTTGAAGCTCTGCTCCTATCTATCGTATAAGGGACATGGTGTGGCTCAAGACGGTATTTAGCTCGAAGAATGCGAACCCATAAGGCAAACGGATGGTTAAGCAAAGTCGAACCCAACTTGGTTAGGAGAGCATCGTTAGAGGATCTAAGACGGTTAACGCCTAAGCCTCCTATCTTTTTAGGTTGACAGACTGCCTCCCAGTTTACCAGGTGCACTTTCCTATAATCCGCCGTGGATCTCCATATAAAATTGCACATGAGTTTCTCCAAGTCATCATAGAGTTGCCTCGGCAGTCTCACAGTTTGCATAGTGTAAACAAAAAGGGTCGAGATCACAGATTGTGTTAAGGTGACTCGTCCCGCCAGAGTCAAATGCCTGGCGCTCCATCCCGACAATTTCTTATAGGCCTGATCTAAGATGTATTGATAGGTGTGCCGTGTGGATCGTTCGTGAAGCAGAGAGATACCTAGGTATTTGCCCATATTATTCATACTCTTGAAGCCCAAGGCTTGATTGAGATAATGAACATTGGTTGGAGCAATATTCTTAGAAAAGAAAATCCGTGTTTTAACCATGTTCATTTTCTGCCCCAAAGCCTGAAAAAACTCCTGAAGAGTCTCTGTGATGACTTGCGCTTAGTGCTCCGTGGCTTTAGTGAACAAAACCAGGTCATCAGCGAAAAAGAGGTGGGAGAGAGGAGGCCCAGTAGGGCATAGTTTGAGCGGCCGCCATTGACCTTGTCCCATTTTTTATGAAATGAGCTAGCCTAATCGTTCCATATATAAAACAAAAAGATAAGGCAATATCGGATCGCCCTGATGAATGCCCCGAG
This sequence comes from Erythroxylum shatona, assembly GCA_027568895.1. Taxonomy (NCBI): domain Eukaryota; kingdom Viridiplantae; phylum Streptophyta; class Magnoliopsida; order Malpighiales; family Erythroxylaceae; genus Erythroxylum; species Erythroxylum shatona. The sequence continues at coordinate 16,190,193 of JAOSBK010000001.1, read as the reverse complement.
AAGGCCTAAACTGCTCTAAAACAGTACCCTACTAGGCAACTTGCATAGAAACGGTAGTCACACAGTGCATGACGACCCAAATAAGGTGCTCCGGTAACCCTATATCCTCTAAGGTATCTTGAATGAAATCCCACCGTAGACGATCGTAAGCTTTTCCCAGGTCTACTTTGATCACAAATATCCCTTCTTCCCTTGCTTTTTTCGCATCAAGTGAATGACTTCTTGGGTGATGATGATATTATCAGTAATGTGTCGGCCCGGGATAAAACTACATTGATTCTCTTATACTAGAAAATCAAGGTGAGATTTCAATATATTGACAACGACCTTGGAGATAATCGTGTAAGTCACATTATAAAGGCTAATCAGCCGAAACTAAGCGATACTCGACAAGGAGGAGGTTTTGGGAAGTAATATCAGGATGGTGTGATTTAACTCTGTTTCCCAACATTTCATCCTGAATACTTCCTGTATGTATTTTACGATTTTGGGGCCGACCCGCTCCCATTTTCTCTGAAAGAAAAGAGCATTAAACCCATCGACCTCTGGGGCCTTATTCAGATTAATGCTAAAAACCTCAGTTTTAATTTCCATAGGGTGAATATGTTAGTGTAAGTCGACTTGTACATGATGTAACTCGACTTATCTTGTCACGATACCCATAAGTCGACTTATGTATGTATTGTGAGTTTGTTAGAGTAGTGCCCTAAAGGCAATCCCTTGTACAAATTTGTGTAC
>JAOSBK010000001.1:16151341-16171168 GCA_027568895.1 Erythroxylum shatona | reverse complement strand
GATTCATACTGCTTCGTTATCTCAAAACTTGGTCTCCAGGATAATCCAAGTTACAAGACCAAAATTAAATACTAGAGAGTGAGAGACTGGGCGAAATGTTAAAAGAAACAACGACCCTGTCCAAGTTTCCATGTCCAAGTTTCCATTAACTAGGAGTACTTTAGCTATTAACTGATTTATCCATTCAATAGTTTCTTAATCAAATCTTGTACAATTTGATCCGTTTCCCAGCTTTTTTTTCTCTTCCATTAACTCCCTCGTATATATGATAATGATATCATTAGCAATTCAAAACTAGTGAATCTGGACAAGACACTAACAACTATATTTTCCTTTTCACTGTGATATTGGACTTCAAGATCATACCCTAAAGGAAGCCATGATTGTTGGAAGGGTTTTGAGGCTGAGATAGAGCTGCCACAGTTTGATTGCTTTGATCACAGTCAGAAATTGTTTTTATATGTCGATAGTCCTTAATGCTTTGGAGCTAGTGTTTTGCTAAGATAGGGAATGCGACGATATTTTTGTTGTAACACTGCTTTGATGCCCAACTTACTAGTGTCAGCCTCCACAATAAAAGGTTTTGAGAAGTCAGGAAGTGCCAACATCGACATTGTAGTCATCACTTTTTTTAACTTATTGAAAACTTCGTTTTCTTTTTGTTGCTAGTTCTATTATGATGAGTTTTTTTTTCTTTAGTAATTATGTTAGTGGCCTCACAATCAACCCATATCCTTTGATAATTCTCCTGTAGTATCCTATAATTCCCAAAAAACTCTGAGTTCCTTCAAGTTCTTCAGTTTCCTCAATCTCTTATCATTTTCACCTTACTTCCATCCGTAGCTACTCCCTTCTCTAATATGGTATAATCCAGGTACTCAATTTGCCTCCCTCGAAACACACACTTGCTTCCTCGTAAATATAATTGATTGGCTTTTAGCGTTTCCATTTTCACAGGTGTTCCACATGTAAATGCAAGGATTGAATATAAATTAAGATGTTGTCGAAAAATACCAGTATAAAGCGCTGAAGATATGATTTAAATAACCTATTCATTAGACTCTAAAATGTTGACGGTGCATTGGTTAAGTTGAAAGTGTAGCATCCCACTCTTACAAGACACGTATTCGACATCCTGAGTGATATCTGAATATGTACTCCACAAAAGTGGCAAGTTAGAGCACTCATGCCATTAACTTAATCATGACATCATCATTAATACGTAAGTGTCACAATATTTAAAAACTTAAATTCCTCATTTCATTTCATAAGAACCGAATATACATTTTAGTTTTACGACATCAACCAAATATGTACATTATCAAGACTAATTTCAGAACACACTACATACATGAGGTATTTTTCGAAAATTTCTAACTAGATCTTTTAGTGACAGCTGACCGACCTTTGAGCCATTTCTTTTATCAAAAGTACAAGAACTATGCTTCTTGTAGAGTCTGCCTGTCACTAGTGTCTTCTCTCGGTCCTGAAATGTCACTATTGTAATTTTGGTGAGTTTTACGAATTCAGTGAGATAACCATCCTTGATAGTTCACTCAATTTATACAGCACATCAACATATATAACCACATAATTTACTTCATTTTATTTATCATCACGTAGTATTACATAGCACTTTGTTCACAATTTTTACGTTCTTATTCAAATACAAATTAACAACACATTTCAGTCATTCAAACATACATATTAAATGTATTTGCAATGCTCGTAAGACTCATTTCCGAATATTACATTGTGTTGATCAAATACCTATAATTGTCCCGTATCTACTGTAGATACTGGGCTCATTCATAACTGTCCTTTATCCGTTGGGGATATAGGGCTCATTATACATAACGAGCCTTTGACTCTTAATTACACTTTGAGCTTTAAGCTCAATTTTGGTGGCTACTCAGATCACAACTTTCATTATCTGATCATGCATTCATGTAATGCAATGCACCACACATAATCAATCAGTCATTGTTTTCAATCAATCACATTCACAGTCTCATTCACATTCGTCATTGGACTTTGGTCTGATATTCAACATATACGTTGAGAATCGTTTACTTCGTCAAATTCACATACAAGGAATACTTTCAATATGTCATTCATGCATCAAATGCCTCGGACATTCAACGTCTGGAATCAACACAATCAATTTCACAAAATAATTCAATATAGAATTTAAAACAACAATGAATTAAGTGAGACCATCTAAGTTACTCACAGCTTGCTCCATAAAGCTATTGCCTCGAAGTCCCGGTAACGTCTGGATGTTGTCGCTCAATATGCTCTTCTAAATCATGCAATACACACAAATTTATACGAATCACAACTTTACACTATTATAAGTATTCATTTATGCAAATATATGTATATGGATTATGTACATGGCATGTTCAATGACAATCCCGGGTAAATTTTCTTAATATGTAACTCATAACCAATTAACATGATCTTTAAATCATTCTATAATACCTAATACACTTTCCTAACTTTAATTGCTCAATTCATCTTCAACTAGGCTCATTCAAGATCACACTCAAGCCTTAATACCTCATAGGAAAACATTAATAAGTCAATCATTTATAAATATACATGATCTTGGTACAAAAAGCATAACTTTTGCTTTAGATGTCAGATTAATGTCATTTTAGACGTTTTCGAAGAGGACTTCGAATTCTACAACTTTCATGAAGACTATGAAGAGAGATTTTATCATCTAAAGGGTCAAAATCACAATTTTATATAAGTGTACCGAGAATGTCAGCTCAGCGGACATAAGTCCCTCCAAATGGACATAAATAGGGCTGGGAAGTTTTGTAGATCCGAGAAGGTCCGTCCAACAGACCTGAAGTCCGCCCAAGGGACATGTGAGAAGCATATCTCACTTAACAACATTTCCGACAATTTCTACATATATTCTAACATCATTTTCACTCTTAATCTTCCCGAATTCACCTTCTCTAATACAACATCATTTCATATCAATTCAACCACTAAATTGATTTCATTAAACTCTCAAACCTCAACTCATTTGATTCATCATTTTCAACTAAATCTCATCATTCATAAAATCCTATCCTTTTTCCATAACATATCTCACTCATAAGTATCAAACAATTCATATTCAACATTCATCATTTTAAGTTGATAACTTCTTCATGTATACCTCAATTTCAGTTCAATATCATCCAAACACAAATCAATATCCATGCTTGATCATAAACACCAAAATAGAACATATTCTTATGCACTTTCATAAAAAATTTTCTGCATATGTTAATACTTCATTTTTCACCTTCATTTCAATCCTAAATATCACCTTAATTCATCTCATTTCAAGACATCATAAAACTATGCACTGTCCTAAATATCACCTTAATTCTCAAATTGCACTGCACCCAGTGCACAACTTAAAGTCAAATTTTGAAACTATTAAAGACAGAATTTAAATTCGATGTCTTCATGAAAAATGTAGCTATGTGTCTCTAATGTAATCCGAATAAAAAAAAAATCATACCTTTGGATATCTACAGGTCAAGTTATGACTACAATACAGAAGCTTATCTAGTGAAAAATGTTATAGCTAACATATTCTAGCACATTTTAAACTCCATTGTCAATTTGTCTCTAAACTTTCATCCTGTTTCTTCTCTATTCAAGACACTATACTTTCCTTTTCTTTAACTTCAATACTCAATCTAATCCATTTCTAAAACAACCAATAATCCATATTTTTATTCATCAAAAACAGAACATGACCATATCCCTTCATTCATCAATTTACTGCACTTCTTTCTACATGATTTTAGGATTCATTCTAACCCTAAATCATCTCTATATTAATTTATGAATCATTAATCATCATAAATGTAAAAGCAAGACATCAGTGCATTCATTTTATCACTCACAACTCACACGTATACATTTCATGATCAAGGCATCAATCTCAAATTACTCATCATATTAGTTTCATTTAACAACACTCGCGATGATTAAAGCATAACTTACTTGACTTAGCTTCAAATTCTTCAAACTCTTCAAGAACACCAAAAATCGCTAGCTTCTCTTACAACCCACGTACAACAACATCGAGGTTAGAAGGTTTAGGTTTTCTTGTGGCAATGAAGAAGACAACATGGTGAGAGTAGCAAGTGAAAGGTGAGAGAGTAGGTTTAACGTTGGTGGAAGTTGGTGAGAGAATTCACGAAGAAGATGAAGGTGAGAAAATCCATGAAGAAGGTGAAGATAGTCACGAACACTAGTTTCAACATGGCTTTAATGTGGTTATTCATCTCTTTCAGCATAGAAATCAGTAGATTCTTTAGTTTAGGTTGATTAATTGTTGCATATGACCCATTTTATTTCAATTTAAGAGGTAAAACTTCAAGATGTACCCTTTGCAAGAGTCAAAACTATGATAGGTTTTCAGTTTCTACTTATTAACCAATTTTCTTATTCTTCATCTAGAAACTGCAAATACTGTGTTCGATTATTTTTTTCTTGAATCAAGGATGCGGGTGAATGATATACGAAAAATGACTTTGTGTTTTTTGTATTGTTAATTTGGTATTGCTTCTCAAATGAATTTTCTTTTCTTGTTAAATTTTCCTTATGCAGGAGAAAATGAAAGTTTCTTTCAATGGATGATTTGCCAAAGCAATTGGTTTGAGAGATCTTGAGTAGGGTCAATAAGTTTTGATCGAAACTCTATTTCATTACCATGTAAGCACTTCTTCAATCTAGATAGTGAACAGAGACAATGTCTACGGGTTGGTTGTGGATTAGATCCTACAAATCATGCTCTAACCTCCCTCTACAATAGATTTCCCAACTTATTTAAACTGGAAATAACATATGCGAGATGGATGTCCAAGTTGGGAAAAAAGTTAGATGACCAAGGACTTGCTATTCTCGCTAACAGCTACCCTTATCTGACTGATCTCACGTTAAGCTATTGCAACTTTCATTAGAGATGTTGGCCTTCGTCAATTATCCTCTTGTTCCAAGCTTTCTACCCTGAAGTTGAATTTTACTCTAAGAATTAATAGTTGAGGCATATTATCTCTTATTTTGGGCTACAAAAGTCTCACCATTCTTCACTTTATTTGATGTCTTAATGTTACTAGTGTTAAATGGCTTGAACATCTTGGGAAGCTCCAAACACTTGAGGACCTTTTGGTTAAAAACTATAGAGCCATTGGGGAAGGAGATTTGATTAAGCTAGGATTTAGCTATAGAAAATTAAAAAGATTACAACTTGAGGTAGATCCTAACTATAAATATATGAAGGTATATGATTGGCTAGTTGTTGATCGATGGCAGAAGCAATGGATCCCATGTGAATCCATGATGGAGTTAAGTCTAATGAATTGCATCATAAGCCCAGGAAGAGGTCTAGCATGCATTTTGGGGAAATGGAAGAATTTGGAGAAGATTCATTTAGTTATGTGTGCTGGTGTGAGGGACTATGATATAATATGCTTAGCTCAAAATGTATGCAGTCTTCAGTCAATTTCACTTCGAGTTCCTTTTGATTTCTCCTTGCCTCTTTTGATGAACAACCCATTGAGGCTAACCGATGATAGTCTTCGAGCAATTGCTCATAATTGTTCAATGCTTGAATCCATCAACTTATCATTTTCTGATGGGAAGTTTCCCTCTTTTTCATCATTTACATTGAATGGGATCCTTATGTTGATTAAGATGTGCCCAATTGATAGCATACACTTGACCATGTGTATTCCTTCAACGACATTGGGATGGAAGCTCTTTGTTTTGCCCAGCATCTTGAAACCTTGGAGCTTGTTAAATGTCAAGAGATCAGTGATGAAGGGCTGTAGCTTGTGAACCACTTCCCTCGCTTATGCTCATTACGCTTAAGAAATTGTTTGGGTATAACAGATGATGGACTGAAGCCTCTTGTTGGGTCATGCAACTAGAATTCCTATCCATTGAAGACTGTTCTCAAGTTTCTGAAATAGGAGTTATTGAGGTTGCAAAATCTGTCTCAATCCGGCAAGACTTGTCTTGGATGTACTAGGTCCTGAGATGTATGCATTTGGTGCAGTTCCTTGATACATTGCTAAAATTTATCCTTATTTAAAGTTATAAACCACTTATCACATTTTCTTCTTCTACATATTACTTGGATTAAGATTCTTTTTTAGTATAAAGTTCACGTTGCTCTGTTTAGCCCATCAAATAAGTTGTGAGGATTTTCCTTCATCTTTGTTTAAAAGCATTCATAATTGTTTTCTACTGGTTCAAATATGGAAGTTTGGAATTTAAATGCCAAAGAGCAATTTAATTCCCAATGTTAATATTAAAATTTGAGTTAGAACTTAACATTTTGGTGCATTCAAAATGAACCATAATATTTTAAAAGTCGTTCAAAATAGTCATTAACTAGATGAAACAACTAAAATGACATTTCTTTTATAGATTTGGATTTTTTTTATTAAGCACAATGATGATGTGAATTTTTTTTATTTAAGATAGAAGTAGGTCTCATATGAGGTTAAACGATGCATTTGGAAGTCTAAAGTTAAATAGAAGTAGATCCCACTTTCATTTGACTTACTTCCATTTAAACGGTGCATTTGGGAGCTTGAGTTTAAATGAAAGTAAGTCTCATTTCTGTTTAAACAGAGCATTTAGGAGGTTGAGTTTAAATAGATGTGAGGCCCGCTTCCATTTAAACGTTGCATTTGGAGCTCTTCCTTTCCCTATTGTTCATCGTTTTGAAGCATTAAACATAACGTTCTTCTTTCTCCCTCAATCCCTAATTCTCTTTAATCCCTAATCTATAACGTTCTTCCTCTTAATTTTCTTTAGCAAATAACAATCTCTAATCTGTATCGCTGCCACCACTTGGAAGATTAATGTTCATGTATCAACAATCTGTGTGGAATGATTGTTGTTTTTGTATCACCACAACTATCACCACGTCTGCCATTAAAATCACATCGTCCACCACATCCTAAGAATTGAGGATTAATGCCACCGCTGAGGTGAAAAAGGTACTCTGTCTAATAGTACGACATTATTTCATGCTAGAAAGATAGGACAGCTTTGTGAAAAAAGATATTATATGCATTTTGTCAGGTCAAATGTGGTGAAATTTTGTCAAGCATGTGAAAAATAATGATGGGATTGTATATATATGATTGACATGTAGCATTTGGCAGACTAATAAATTTTTTTAATCATATGTAGGAATTGTTCACTTAAACAAACCAAACTAACTCATAATTTGCGTGAGATGTGAGAATTCTATCTTCTGATCTCTAAATGCCTCCACAGTTGGGGCGTTGCATCAGTATTGCAAGTTAAGGGTTTTGGGTTGTTGGTAATTGAAAATTAAACAATTTAAGTTGAGGAATAGTCTATAAGTCAAATGAGAGTTGTGTAATAAAATAAGGATTTAAGCTTTCCAATTCAAGAAATGATCAACTTCATTGAAGACTTATGTTATGATCTTATTGACAATAAAGTGTTGGGTGGAGTATAAGCGTTGATCTGTAATGGAGCTATTTTATATATCTTGTGGTTTAAGAACAATTTAATATGCTTCATTATAATATAATGATCAAGTTTCTTCATCATTTGTTCCATCTTCTCTGCTTAAATGCAGCTCTGAGACAATGCCATGGAGTTTAATCTTTTGATTTATAGTTCTTTATACCCTCATATGTTGTGTCTTCAGTTTAAATTTGAATGTGAACATATTTTGGTGTTACATCTCTCAATCAAGTAGTGTTCAATTGATTACATATTAATCAATATTTGATAATTGGTTTGAGCATGAAAATTGAATTTGTGACTTCTTGTGATGCTACATGGTTGCAAAGCATTGTGATGCCTTTGCTTCTATAGATTGAAAGGATAATTGCTACCGGTAACAAGAATATTGGGTGATTACACAACAATAACATTTTTACAAAATAACATTGTTATAAAATAGTCTAATTGTGTATTGTCTTTATTGAATTTTAATGATTGTGAAGGAAGTTAGTTGACAACAAATAATCTAAGATAGCATGCCCTATTTTTGATGAAATCATTTATTAATATCGAACCATAGATTTATGCACTTCATAAAGCATGTTGTCGATTTTGCCGTATATTGTTTCCACCTTTGCTTTCTTTATTATTTTAGTATGATGGACAAAAACTTCACAGTTGAGGACATGGTCCAATGATTTTTCTTATTTGTAGCTTTCATGCAAGTTGGACGATAAAGAAATATGATGAATAAGTTGGGAGATTTATGACATTACTTAGTCTTAAGTGGTGTCTTTTTTTCTTTAGTTTTTTTTTTACCATTTTCATGGAATGAGACTGATCAAATCCACTTCTTTGTACTTGCAACACCATATGTTTATAGTGAGTCTATAGTCAAATTTAGATTGTTAATATTATATAAATTGGGTTTCTTTTCAAATATACAAAAAACTCCATTACAGGTCCAACCAAATTCTATTGTCCTCATTATATTGTACCAACTTGAAAAGCTAACAATGTTTATGACTTTGGATTTTACCTTCCAATGATGCCTACCATTTATTCTTTGAGTTATATCTCTCCAAAATGTTTTGTTGAAATGTGAATGTTAAATAGGGATTCTTGTGGATAGGTGAATAGGTGAATAGCTGCTTTGTCATATGAGTTCATATTGTAAGACTATGCTGTGACTACTTAAAGATATAGACGCTACGTCTTTAAATAATACTATATTAAATCCAAATAATGATTATTTGGTGTGTTATTGAGATTAAATAGATCCATTAAAAACTTCATGCAATGATAATAACCCAAGAAGAAGATTTTATGGATGCCTGAAATATCCTGTAAATTAATGGTTCGATAAGGTAAACTTGTTTGTATATAAGTTTAATATTTTTCTTTTTAATTATTAATTGTCTTTCAGGTTGAAAGATGTGATTTTTTTTAAGTGGTACCATGACAAATTTAAGAAGAGAATTGTAGAAGTAATTCATAAATTGAAGAAAGAACTAGGTATGATAAAGAAGAAGGCTCAACGAACCACAATTAAATCATGTTCAACATTGAAAGTTGAGGAACAAATAAAGCTAATTAAAGAAGATATTGTTTTGTTGGAAAAAGAGAAAAATAAGGTTAAATTTGTTTTAGTGATTATCATAATAAGGGTTTTTGTATTTATGCTGAGTGTTATAATGTGGTTTGTTGTGGGCATCTTGAACTACATTGTAGTATCTTGTTTAAATCTTAAATTATAAAGAATGAAAAATCCTCATTTCAACTAAGTTATAATATATTGTGCATTATATTTTGTCTTTATTGTTTTGTTATTCATGAAATTGCCTTAATGATGTCTAATCAATAGTTGAAAAAATTATCAACAAGTATATGCAAAAGTGATTATATTACAATAAACAATTGGAGCAGTATATACAAAATTATATAATAATAATTAATTGGAGTAGTATATACAAAAGTAATTATATAATAATAAATAATTGGAGTAGTATATACACAAGTGATTATATCACAATCTATCTATACACAAAAGTGATTGGATCTATCTGTCCATTTACAGAAGTGATTGGATGTATTAACTAAAGTTTCAACAACACATGGACAATATTAATGTAAAGTATGTGAATTAACGACATTGCTTCCCTCATTTGCACTTGATTGAGAAGGGTGATCATGTATTGGTTGAGTCATTGATGATCTCCTCCTCATTGCTTTAGTTTGTAATTGTTGAGAAGTTATAATAGGTTGTCCTTCGAACATTAAACCTCTTGGTTCAAAAGACAACTTGAATGAATATGAATCAACTTCTCTAAACTTTTGTTTACTATTATACAAAGAGCTACCAACCTACAAACAAACATATCATTAACATTATTCATTTGTAAAAGTGATCTTTAATATCATTAATGGTCATATACTTACAATATTGCTTTCTTGACTTGCCATAACAATATGTTAAGCTTGTGAAGAGATCTCGAAGATGACTTAAAAAATATGAATAAAAGAATTTCATAAATGATCACTAGATATATAAAGAATGCATAGTAATCAAAGAATATTTTACACCTTTAGAGATTGCTGAGCAGGTGAAGATGAGCCTTGAATCTTAAATTTTTTGGCATTGTAGCCAGAATTGCCACATTTTTTTACATGTTTATACTTGATCATTTTGATTCAATTTATTTGGAATTTTCAGCTTAATAGGCTCATTTATCCCTCTCCTTCTAACTATTTTAGATCTTACTAGCATACCTCTTTTGGGTGGGGGGTTTATTAGTTCTGCATCAATAGGTGGCTAGAAAATTTGACCTCTAATAGGTTGCAACACATGCTCATACAAAGCTAGGAATATGGATTTCTTCTAGCATTCATCCACAAATGCCTCTGACCGTTGCTTGGAATGGTGAATAATGTTTATAGCATGCTTGCAAAGATATCCTTAAAGCTCTCATGCTTAACTATATGAGTGGTGTCTACCAATCCTTCCAATATGCTTGCCATCACCTTTGGAAACTTTATATACTCCATTACCATTCAAAACTATTCTCCAATATATTACATATTTCATATTCTTCTCCAATTTCTCCATAAACTTGGGTGCAACATCAAAGTTCCAACCATGCACACATTCTCTTTTATCTGCATGCCTCTTTATCATCATAATTTTTAATGGTTTTAAGCATGCTGATAACTTGGCTATCTCTTACAGGTAAGATCCATGCATAAATGTTTCACTTATGTTGTTGTTGACAACCGGACATTTCGAGTCAAAGGATTAGTAACATCTTTCCCATCTCTCCATAGGATATTCAAGAAATGATGATACATCCATATTTGATTTTATTAAATCTTTTCAACTAGTTAAAATCTTCAACATACATTGACCAAACACAATTCTAAAATTGTTTTCACAAATCCTTTCCTTTCCAATTCATATGCCAATTAAGGTATATGTGCATAGCATAGATTCGATGAGTGGCATATGGTAATGTCTCTTCCACTACTGATGCGAGCACGACCATGGTACTTTGTAAGAGATATGAAACTAAAGATAAGCTAGTAAGGAGGGATCAATAACAAGATCAAGAGCTAAGAAGTTCAAAGAAACACTTCAATCTTACATGGACGAATTATAGATAGTGTGGAATCTTAAGAGACAATGAGGGTCAATGGTATTATAACTAATCAAGTTGGGTAGAATGTGTAAGAAGACATTTATTCTTATTCAATTATTTATTTTTACATTAGAAGCATAACTTTCGGCAACCCACTACTTGTGTCTTAGGCTTGTTTAAATCTTTTAGGTTTAATGAGTTGTATTTTAGAAATATTAGTTTGGGCTTTAATTATTTTAGTGAAAGGCCCATGTTTAAAGGCCTTTTAAGTAGTTAGGGTTTCTTTCTTTTCAAGGGGTATAAATACATCATAATAAACATTGTTTAGGGTTAGATTGGTTAAATAATGAATTCTATAAGGGAGGATTTCTTGTCTTCTTCTACATCAAGAATATAATTCTTATCAAGGTAAACATTTGTGACGAATTTATATCCTTGTTTTAAAATCAACATTATTATATGTGTTTCCTTTCGTATAGTTGATTGGGGTTCATTATGGTTAGGGATTTCGCCTTGTTCATATTCTATCCAAAGTTTGTGTTTAAAGAGTTTCGAGTTCTTTAGCCTTCAGGTTCCGCATCATTTGGTATCAGAGTTTTTTTGGTAAATTAGTAAATTTTTATACAAATAAGAAAATATTATGTACACAACTAGAAATTTTCAAAGTTAAAATCTCTTACCTACCGAAAGAAATAAGCTAATGTAAAATTCATAAGGAACCTACAACAATTCTGTACAACAAACACTGCCAACAACACTCCTATACAACCTTCCTACCAAGCATCCTTATAAAGCTAGCACATCTACCTAGTAATGCAAGTTTACCAAAAAAACATTCCAGCAACACAAATCGCCCAACATTCATTTACCAAAACAAAGAGACCAAAGCTGCAACTAGTATACCTTAAAATAAAAAATCAGAGAGTCCTTCTAGTTTCCTTGTCCACTGTCAAGTTTGCCTACTTCTCGCATACTTTCATTGATAGAACATTATTGAATCTTTTTTGCATCATCTGCAGGACTTGGTTCTCCTGTAACTACATGCTACCGATACCATTTCTGTGCTGATTTGAAACAATAGTGATTGATGCCTCTATCTACTCTTTTCCTTTAGAAGCCGAAGAGATGATGTACCTCTAATTAACATTCCTGAAATAGAAAACCTACAGAAAAATTATTAGTGATTAAGTTCTACCTCTATTACCTTCCCTCGGTGTTTGAGCTTGGATTACCGTAATCTTCCAAGTTATGGTATCAGAGCTTGGATTGAGATAAATTCTTATTTTTCTTGTGTTTATGTGTTGTTATTATAGTTATTTTTCATTAGAATTCAAAATTTGGGTTTATCATATTATTGTGTTTTTTTTTAAAAAACTAGTAGCTAGAAAAGAAGAAAAAGTTGCTACTATAAAAAAAGAGGTAAAACAATTCAAAAAAATGAAAGAAAAATGTAATAAAAAAGATGAGGTGTTGGGGCTAAAGACTTTAGCAAAAAACTTAGTTAGTGTTAAAAAATCAATTAAAGAATTTATCTTTGGGGTTGACATGATTATAGGATTTTCTTTTATTGACTTCATATTTTGTTTAGTGCCTTTACATCTTTGCATTCAAGTTGATTTTTCCAATAGGGAAATTTCAATTCTCGCATTTATGCATTAGTTTCATCATTTCCTTTCATTCTAAGTTTCTATTTTTCAATCTCTTATTTTTCCATTATACCATAATTAACAAATTGATTCTTGTTAATTTAAATATGTTTTTTTAGGCATCATACATCCTTTCCTTTTGTGTGCCTATTTTGTCTTCATTCATTTTGGTATATTTGCTTCAAATTTTGTGCCCATCATCTTTGTTAGGTATTTTCATTGCATTCCTAAATCTTAATTTGCTGTTTATGCATTATTTTCACTGGGAATTGAATTCTGAAGTGTAATTGAGGACAATAAGTTTGAGTGAAAAAAAGCTTGAGCATGTAAACATAACAGAGGGCAAAAGCCAATTTTGAGTAAAACACAAGTGGAGTGTCATCTTTTGAGTGAAACACCTAAGGCAGTGACTTATAAGGTTATCTTTTATTGTTAACCATTTTTCTTACAACTTTTTTTCATAAGAATGGCCAATAAAAGGGATGGAAAAGAAACATTACATGAGGAGGAAGACAATGTGCTTGATTTGAAAATGATGTATAAGGCATTCATGAATGAGTTCAAGAAGTTATCTACTAGGATGGATGGGATGGATGAGAGAATTAATGAAACCAGTAGAATCCAAAACCGTAGTAAATCAATTGGTAGTTATAGGAATCAGGAGGAAGAATTGAAAATAATATACGATGAGTATAAAGATGAAGTGCAATTCGAGAGGGGTAGAGTAAGGAGGGAAGAAAGAGTGGAGAGAAAAGATAGCAACATTAATGTCGTCAAGATGAAAATCCCATCCTTCAAAGGTAGGAATGATACTGAAGTGCACTGGGAATGGGAAAGAAAGATGGACATGATTTTTACTTGTCATAGGCTCCTTCATCGTTCAAATTCAAATTTGATTTTGAAAGAGGGATGAAGGAGGTGTTGGAAAAGGGACCCTTACATATCCATGGGAAGCCCTTGTATTTAAGGCATTGGAGTTTGAACGCGGCTAAGCAAGAGGCAGTTAGATATGTCCCTATCTGGGTAAGATTCCACAGCATCCCCTTTAAATATTGGAACAACGAAGGTTTAGGTAGAATTGCTAGTGCTGTTGGCAACCCCTTGCTGTTGGATTCTCATACATCAAGAATGATCTAAATCCTCTATACTAGAATGTGTATCAAATTAGAATTAGAGAAAACATGGCCTTCATCCTTTCAATTGGCAATTTATGATGATGAGGGATAAATGAAGTTTAAAGAAATTGACATTGAATATGAGTGGAAGCCTAAGAAGGTACTTCAAAAAAAAGAGTGGCAACCGACTGGACGAATTTTTGAAACTGGAACTCAAGCTGAGTTAGAAACTAAGTCCGAATTTGTAAATGTGAACCTTTAAAAGGAGAGTAACCAGGAACAAAACCGTGAACAGGAACCAGACATTCCAAAAGAGAGTAGTTTGGTGGACACCCTAGCTAAACAAAATACTAGACCAAAATTGCATCAAAAACCTGATGCTCTTAAAGTAAACTCAGATGATGCTGATTGTCCTGGTATAAGTGAATCAGGTAATTCGATTGCCCCTTCCAAATGTGATGCGGTTCTTAGTAATTCCTCAAAATCTAGGTTGGTAGAAGGGGAGAGGGGGACTTCACCTTTAAGAGAGGCAGAAAAACTAGAAGGAAACTACAACATTAGGTTGGTCTTTTGCTTTTTGTTCATGGATTTAGGTTTTTGGAACATTAGAGGTCTTAATAGTCATAAAAAATAGCTAGCTGTTAAATCTTTTCTTAAGATGATCTCAATTTCTTTTATGAGTTTGATTGAAACTAGTATTAAGTCTTCATTCCTTTTGCATAACATCTACTTTACTAAGTTTCCTAGATGGCATTTCTGTAGTAATTTAGACCTAGCTTTTTATGCGAGGTTGTTGGGTTTTTAGAACTCGGATAGGTTTATTAGCATCCCTGTTACCTCCACAGATCAATTGATCCTTTTGGAAGTGTCCCCTATGAATTGCGATACTGTTTTCTTTGTTACTTGTGTTTATGGCTCAAATAACATCAATCATAGGAAAAACCTGTGGGCTTCCCTGTCAAACATCAAACACACTGTAGGAAACCATCCTTGGATTTTAGTTGGTGACTTTAACACCATTTTATTATCTCAAGAAGCAGAACCTCTAAGCCCCTCACTATTAGTGGAATGAGAGATTTTAGAAAGTGTGTAGAGGATTGTGAATTGTATGTTCTAAACTTTAGTGGTCCTATTTTTATATGGACCAATAAACAACCAGGTGACCTCCACATAGCTAGGAAATTAGATAGAGCTCTTATCAACTTAAAGTGGAGTAATCAATTCCCTAGCACCTTTGGAGAGATTCTAAACCCTAATATCTCAGACCACTCCCCAATTGTGATATGGTTTTCTGCTTCCTAAAAAAGGAGATCTTCACCTTTCAAATTTTCTAACTTCCTAACCTCTCAACCAAACTTTCTTCAGACAGTAAAAGAGGCTTGGAACTCTCCCATTCGAGGGACCCCTATGTTTTGTGTTGTGTCAAAGCTTAAACTGGTCAAAATTGCTCTCAAATTCCTTAGTTCAGCTCAAGTAGGTGATATAAATGAAAGAGTCAAGGCTTGCCAAGCTACTTTGAACACCATCCAAAACCAAATGAGATTTTTGCCTAACCTGACCCAACTTGCTGCTGAAGAGCATGAGGCTATAAACAACCCTGTTTAATGCTTTAAATGACTAAGAATCCTTTTACAAACAAGCTTCTCGCATTAAATGGCTCCAGGATGGGGATAGGAACACTAGATTCTTCCACAATTCCATTTTGGCAAATAGGAACAGAAACACCATTCACTCGTTGCTGGATGGAAATGGTCACAGGATTACTGCCATAGAGGACTTCCAACACTCCTTCCTTACTTTCTTCCAAAACACTCTTGGTAAAAAGAAAGACCTAAATTCAGCATATGAGTATATGTCCCTCTCTTCCCTCAACCCATACCAGAGAACCTCAGTAACATTCTAGTAGCTGAAGTTAGCTCTCAGGAGATTAGAGAAACCTTCTTTGCTTTCAACCCACATAAAGCCCCTGGCCCGGATGGCTTCAATGGTTTCTTCTTTAAACATACCTAGCCTATTGTTGGTAATGAGATCAGTAGGGCAATCCAAGACTTCTTCCAACATGGTAAACTTCGCAAAGAACTTAACTCAATCTTTATTACGATTGTTCCTAAAAGGAATCACCCTTCCATAGTATTAGACTATAGGCCTATTTCTTGCTACAACGTGATCTACAAGGTGATCATAAAAATCATGGCTAATAGGCTTAGACAGATTTTACCCCTCATCATTAGCCCTAATCAAAGTGCTTTTGTTAAAAATCGTTATATAGGGACAATATTTTCTTAGCACAAGAGATGTTTAAGCACTAGCACCTTTCTAATGGCCATAAGAGATGTTCTTTTAAAATAGACTTGGAAAAAGCATTTGAATCTATTCAGTGGGATTTTCTCCTCAAGATGCTCTTAGCATTAGGCATCCCTCTTATGTTTATTAAATGGATTGAAGAATGCCTGACCTCCCCCTCCCACTCTATCCTCATCAATGGGACTCCTAAAAACTTTTTTCGTAGGAAATCAGGATTAAGACAAGGTGATCCTCTCACTCCATACTTGTTTATCCTTTGTATGGAGGTCCTCTCTAGGAGTCTCAATGCTTCGATAATAGGAACCCCTACTTTTAATTTCCATTGGAGATGCAAATCTCTTAAACTTACCTACCTACTGTTTGCGGATGACTTATTAATGTTTTGTCATGCTAATCTGACCTCGGTGAATACTTTGCTTACTTGCTTGCACAATTTTTCTAAATTTTATGGTTTGGAAATGAATCTTAACAAAAGTCAATTTTCTTATCTCCTGATATGAATCATTGGTCTAATTAGTTAGAAACTCTCTCTGGGCTTAAAAGAGGTCAACTACCTATGAAATATCTAGGTTTGTATATCCTAACTGGTAGATTGGCAAGGAGAGATTGCTTTCTTTTATTAGAAAAAATTGATTCCATAATTCATAAATGGACTCATAAAGCTTTGTCCTATGCTGGTAGGCTTCAATTGGTGAATTCTGTGCTCTTTACCTTGCGGGTCTATTAGACTAGCCATTTCATACTCCCTATTTCTATCATTAAGGAAATTGAGGCTAAACTCAGGAACTTCTTATGGTTAGGGAAGAGTGCAACAAAAACTCATGCTAAGGTAAACTGGTCTGATCTTTGTCATCCTAAAAAGGAGGGTGGTCTAGGACTTAAACATCTTTTTACTTGGAATACTGTTAGAGGATCTGGGTGCTTTTTAATGATAGGGAGGCCTTGTGGATTAAATGGGTACACACCATTATTCTTAGGAGAATTTTTTTTTGGAGTGCACAGCCAACTAGTAATAGTTCTTGGAGCTGGAGGAAGCTCATCCAGGTTAGGACTCTTATTGGGAACCATTTCAGATTTAGGATAAGGAACGATGTATCTACTCTCTTATGGTAGGACCTGTGGCATCCTCGACGAATACTGAAGGCTCTTACATCCCCAAGAATTATCAATAGTTCTGAACTCCTAATGAATGCAAAAGTAGCTGACCTTATTCATAACAATGTCTGGAGTTGGTAAGATGCCACAATTGAGGCCATTCATCTTCTAGAACCATTAACTTATCAGCCTAATGAGTCATAACCAGATAAGCTCGAATGGATTCCTAGCCCCACTAAATCCTACACTAATGCATCAGCTTACTCCCTACTGAGACCTCCTTATCAGAGATTACCTTAGTGTACATTGGTGTGGCATAAAGGTACAAACCCAAGGTATGCTTTTATCTTGTGGTTAGCCTTTCTCAATAAACTACAAACAAGAGATCAGCTACTCTATGCTTTTCTTCCAAACCATTGTTCACTATGCTCTTCAGATAATGAATCCATTCACCATCTCTTCTTTGAATGCCCTTTTTTGCAATCAATTTGGATACACTGCCTCAATCACTTTCAACTAAACCTCCTAACCCTACCAAATCTTCATTCAATACAAATTTGGTTCAACCAATGTCACAGCCACCGAAACACAAATCTGAACACATTAACTATCCTTCTTTCAATCATTATTGATAACATTTGGTCAAATAGAAACCTCAAAACCTTCAAAGACAAAGTCATGGAAGTGGAGAGCCTCAACACTAAAGTGATCTTCCAAGTAATGGAGCAGCTGAGTGCAAACACAGAGAGTAGGTAATTTGAGTTATCTAGAACTTTCCTTAACTTTCTTTTGCAGGTACTGATCGAGTTGGTCAAGCACAAGGACTTTCCTTCATTGGGCATTCAACTCAATGATGATCCAAAACTAAGATGGGCCAAAAATCATACTGAATAGGTCAAATTTGGAAGATTGATTAGAGAATACCCAGATCCTAACCATGAGCAAGAGAGGAAGGCAATCCCCCATATGTACTGCAGAGCATGGTCTACAATCTATACGCCAACATTGATGGGAACTGTTGAGAGAACCTGAACAATGTTTCAAAGAGTAACTTAAGAAAGCTCATCCACTGTGGTAAATAATAGCAAAAAGATATCCTAATGTGTTACTATCTGGGACATATGTGGCAATTAATCCTGACTAGCATTGCATGTAATATCATCTGCTGGGAATTTTTTTTTCTTGATGAGGTACTTATTAATATGGCCACCTAATGGCTTGGTTATGTTATGTAGGTATGGAGTCATTATAGATCCTCGTTTCACCATGGTCTATATCCTTGTATAGTATAGTGATTGCTCCTTTGTGAACTCTTGATTGTATATATCATTTTTATATATATAACTTTACTGAATTACCAAAAAAAAGTGAGATTGGTAGCAGTGGAATTCTCTGATTATGCATTAGTTTGGTAGGATGAATTGGTAACGAATAGGAGAAGGAATATAGAACCACTTATATCCACCTAGGAAGAGATGAAAAGAGTAATGAAAAAGAGGTTTGTGCCACCTTATTATTATAGAGAGTTGCATTGGCAATTACATATACTAACACAAGGAACTAGATCAATAGAAGATTATCATAAGGAGATGGAGATACTATTGATTAAAGTTAACCTAGAAGAGGAGGAAGAGATGACAATGGCTTGGTTCATGGGTGGATTGAATAGGGAAATTATTGATGTGGTTGAGTTACATCATTATGTAGAGATAGAGGAACTAGTGACCATTGCTATGAAGGTAGAGAGGCAACAAATACAAGGAAGGGCAGTAGTCTTTATCAAATTCCAATAGCAAATGGAATCAAAAATGGAGAAAAAATGAGGATAAGAAGAGGGAGCACTATTTGGATTCTAAGAAGAAAGACAATGAGTTAAACAAAGGAAAGGAGAGGAGTACTGTAGCGCCCCCTTACTGCAGGGTACACACCGGGACGCCCACAGGTCATTCCGGTACATATCTTATGATAAGGGTGAGCTACAAACAATCACTACAATCACTTCACATGACATCATAATAAAACATCAATATAAAAATCACGATCTTTTAAAACCAACTTTTTCCTCATTTCATTTCATAAAAAACAAACTGTTTACACGTCTGTCATCCTTGATTGTCTATACATCAATCCAAAAACCTAGTACAAAATGCTACATGAAAGAGGAAAGCAACAGATCTATCTAGGCCATCCAAAAGTCCCAGCTGACCGACCTTTGAGCCATGACTTCTCTCGCAAAACAATCTACATAGCTAGAAAAGTCCCTCTAAAGCTAGGAGTTTACTCTCGGTCCTGAAAAATAATGTTGCAATTTTGGTGAGTTTTGCGAACTCAGTGAGGTAACCATTATTGATGGTTCACTCAATTCATGCAACAATCAAAACATATCACAATTCTTTTATAACAACACATCGATCAGAAGTACCACATGGTCACATAAGCATAAGAAATTTTTGGCCTTTCACTCAATCAAGCATATTTAACAAAATGCATATGAAATGCTCATGTGACACTTTTTCAGTT
>JAOSBK010000001.1:16136990-16150248 GCA_027568895.1 Erythroxylum shatona | reverse complement strand
AAGTGAAGGATAGAGGTTGGGATCAGTCCGCATCTGCATTAGTGTTTTCTTATTTCGGTTTAAAATTATGTATTATGGACTTTGTACAATTGATTATGTCAATTGTAAAGTCAAACTGACTCAAGTGTTTTGTATTTGTGAAAGGGCCCAGGTGGTCATAGAAATTATTATTGACTGTATGTGATTATTGGCTTCCGCATAGTGTGTTTGTGATTTCAAAGCAAAAAAAAAAAGATTATACTGACTTTTAAATGATTGAGTGCATTAGCACACCACCCTCGCGGGGTACGAACTCGGATATCGCCCTCGATATCGAGTTCGGGCCTTGCGGGAGTGGGGTGCTACATTGAACAACTAAAAATTTAACAATCATCAAACGAGGATTCAAGTAGTGAGGTGAAAAAGAAAGAAGAGAGAAAAGAGGCCATAAGATAAAATAATAAAATTAAAGGCCTAATGGTGAGTGACTACACAAATGAGGAAAAGAAAGTGGGATGTGTAAGAGAGAAGAAGTTGGTGAGTGAAAAGAAAGAAAAGCACATGAAAAATGAGCAAAGAGAAATTGGGAGGAGTGAAAAAGTTAAAACATAACCATGTTTATATACAAGAGAGAGAGAGTTAAAGAATGCATATTTAGGTAAGAGATATTTAATCTTGATTCAGTTTAAGGAAGCTTTGTTTACTAACACTGACCTTGACCCAAGTTTGCCTAGTGTGTTTGTGACTATGCAAGGCGATTGGGTTTGGGTGCATATGCGAAAAGAAAGGTTTCCACAGCGAAAGAAGTCAAAACTTGATGCAAAGGGTGATGGATCATTCCAAATGTTGGAACACATCAATGACAATGCATACAAGATAGAATTGCTAGTATGTATAATGTTAGTGCTACTTTTAATGTTTCTACTTATCTCCTTTTGACTTTGATTCAGATTCAAGGACAAATCCTTTTGCAAAAAAAGAAGAAGGGGATGATGCGAGCACAACCATGGTACTTTGTACGAGATATGAAACTAAAGATAAGCTAGTAAGGAGGGAACAATAACAAGATCAAGAGCTAAGAAGTTCAAAGAAACACTTCAATCTTACATGGACGAATTATAGATAGTGTGGAATCTTAAGAGACAATGAGGGTCAATGGTATTATAACTAATCAAGTTGGGTAGAATGTGTAAGAAGACATTTATTCTTATTCAATTATTTATTTTTACATTAGAAGCATAACTTTCGGCAGCCCACTACTTGTGTCTTGGGCTTGTTTAAATCTTTTAGGTTTAATAGGTTATATTTTAGAAATATTAGTTTGGGCTTTAATTATTTTAGTGAAAGGCCTATGTTTAAAATCCTTTTAAGTAGTTAGCGTTTCTTTCTTTTCAAAGGGTATAAATACATCATAATAAACAGTGTTTAGGGTTAGATTGGCTAAATAATGAATTCTATAAGGAAGGATTTCTTGTCTTCTTCTACATCAAGAATATAATTCTTATCAAGGTAAACAATTGTGGCGAATTTCTATTCTTGTTTTCAAATCAACCTTATTATATTTGTTTCCTTTCATATAATTGATTAGGGGTTCATTAGGGTTAGGAATTTCGTCTTGTTCATGTTCTATCCAAAGTGTGTGTTTAAGGGGTTTTGGGTTCTTTAGTCTTGGGGTTTCGCATCAACTACCCTAATCGATCCTTATAATAATATAAGAGATTCAGTCAATATAAAATTTGTATAATAAAAAACTATTAACCAATGAAGAACAAAATACCTTTTACATATATGATATTATTGTAAATCTTTCACCACTACCTAATTTCAAATCCGAAGCTAGCATACTCATAAACCATGTCCAAGAATCAGTATTCTCTACCTCTACAATAGCCCAAGCCAATGGATACATCCCTCTATCACCATCCCTCCCAATTGCACTCAATAGTTAACTCTGTAATTTAGTCTTCAAAAAGCAACCATCAATACCAAAAATTGGCCTCAAATAACTCCATCCTCTTTCATAGTGTTAAAACAAATGTAAATTCTTTTGAATAACACAAAGAGATAAAGATGTGTGAATAAGTGAATAAATAAATAAATAAATATCATTGTCGATGATTTACATACCTATAATAAACTAGTTTCTTCATTCCTGCTCAGCTTTAACTCAATTATTGATCTAGGATTACTAATCCTCATCTCACAAACATATCTTTGTAGCTTGACATATTCATTCACATAATCACCCCCTTTCTTTTCTCAATCTCATATTTGCAACTCTACACACACTTGAGTTGAAAAATATATTGAGCTTTTTTTAAATTCTTCAACCATCTTTGCTGTTGAGATTCTAAGCTTGTCAAATATTCTTTCCCTAAAATTTCTCACTAGGAACTTAGTTGAAACCAATTTAGGTTTGTTGCTCATAAAGTAACTATCCCTAGGATTGTATGTCACGACTTTGAAGCACCATTCATTCTTAATACAAATGACATACAACTCATAATGCCATCCCTTGATGCATCTCACTCTAATCGTATGACTTTCACTTTTTTAAAACTTCATGTTATATCTTGTATGAACTGCATAATCCATAACAAAATCTCGAAATTCTTTTGTTGATCCACACTCTATCCCTAATCTCCAATCTTCTCCTCCCACATCAGATGGATTATGCCTAATACTACTAGGTGTTCATAATGGTTCACCAAGCTCTTCTCTGCTTGGATATTCATCACTATCTATAAAACTACCAAAATCAATTGACTCAGTTTCAACTGATTGGTGGTCATTGGAAACCTCAACTTGTATAAAAACCCTTATAATGGTTATAGTCATCCACCTCTTCATCAACTCCTTCACTAACTCCTTTGTCAACTCCTTTGTCAACTACTTCATCAACTCCTTCACTAACTCTTTTACTAGCCCCACAACTTCCCTCCTCGCCCTCATTATCTCCATCCTCTCTTCCAGATATAGACAACATCTTAGGTGCAAATAATGGGGTGTCTAATATATAAGTTACATAAACATTAATCATTTGGTGGATTTTCATCAGATTGATGAGCCTTAGAGAACTTTTGATTGATTCAATCAATCTCAAAGACTTACTAAATTCAAAATCAGGTACCTTGTAATGGGCCTTATGCACTTGAAGATAGGCTAACTTCTTTCTCATCTCATATATTTGCCTATATCTAACATAAGCAAGGTCTACTTTATCAAAAATACTTGATTCCCTATCAACATATTTCAAATTCGACTTTGCAACAAACTTTCAACCACAATGACCAAAACATAAATTAGATCACAAATGAAAACTATAATATTTCATGCATTAAAGATTGCAAACAAATATCTAAAGGCAAGTTGATCACCAAAAAGTGTAGATTTGAATGATATTATCAAGACTATAATGGGTACTACACGAACAATTATGAAAGCTTGGAGTGCCAACTTACAATTAGAGGATAACATAAACACTTAAAGATTTCACAATTGATAAAATAATCCCCACAAACTTAAACTGATAATCATGCATCATAAATAAACTTGAACTAATAATCATGCATCATAATATGATACTATTCCATCAAGCATTCTAACCATTTCTTAATGCAAAAATTGGAACACTAAAGGGACTATTTGTTTACATCTAACTCTCAAAACTAATTTCAGAGTATGTTGACATGATTGTGTTAATCTTGTTATCTCATGTAATTGTTGCCCAAGTTTTAGAGGCCATAATAGTCAAAGTAAATTAAATATTATCTCTTTTTGAACAGCTAATATGCTTTTTACTTATGGTTGTTTACTTGATGCAATGGATATTGAGCCGGTAGTTATGTGTTAAGATTTTTTTGTGTGTAATTATCTGGGCGGAGTTCTTTTTTCCATAAATTCAATTTCTATTTCTCTAGTGCCATATTATTATTGTCAACAAAAGCACCTTAATGTATCAATCAATAGAATAACTCTATTAAAAGGACTAATAGATTATCATGTAACTGAACTATTCTAGCTAACGTAATTATTTTAACTTATTAAATCAACAGCTTTTTACATTTCTAATCCATCTACAATAGCTTATGCATCTGTTATTCATCAATTGATTTAAACATTTAATAATTGGATTGAAGGAGATATAAATTGGCATAGGAATGTCTACATCCAATTCTCAAAACTTAAAAATAGAGAAGTACATTTTCTTCCCTGAAGAGATATTGTTTGCATTGAAATAATATGTACATAATATTGAAGTGTACATTTACATGTATTGGTTGAGACTAGAGAAAATAAAAAATTAACTAGAAATGTTCAAGAGAGACGAAAAAGTTTCATCTTTTTAAATGTGGAGAAAACTAATACATTCACTGCTAACATCCAATCTTTGCAAATAAATCTATGCATAGAGGACCACAGCATACATGCAACACCTTAACAAGCATTGGAGACCACAACATACAATCATAAACAAACAAGCACAAACAAGAAAATTTAGGGAACGACATATATAAAGACATAAAATTTAGACAACAATGGACCTCCCACGATGAATTGTTGACTTCTTGCTCAGAAACCCAAAGAGAGTGTGAGTTTCTTCTAACGTTAGAAACGATGTATGGGAGAAATAATTAGAGATTTAGGGAAGTCTGGAATCGTTTGAAGAATAAATAGATGGGGATAAAACTGATATAATTGAAATTTTTTGAAGAAGAACAGAAAGAAAATTAAGGATTGAGGGAGAAGGAAGAACATTACATTTGTTGTTTCAAAAAGGTGCGTGATGGGTATTGGGAAAGGGAAGAGCTTCAAATGTAACATTTAAATAGAAGTGGGTAGACGCCCAAATGCAAACCATTTGCATTTAACTTCTGACTCCCAAACACATCGTTTAACCTTCTATAAGATCCACTTTTATTTTAAATAAGAAAATTCACGTCATCACTATAGGTCCCGCTTTAATAAAATTTTAAAAAATGTCACGTTAGCAAAAAAAGAATGACATGTCAACATTTAATTAACGAAGGCCATCAATTATTATGTCTAATCAGAAGCTGTTTTGAATATTTTGTAAACGTTATAGCTCATTTTGAATATTTTGTAAATGTTACAGTTTATTTTTAATGCTCCAAAACGTTATAATTCAACTCAAATTTTAGTATAAACATTAAGGGCTAAATTTTTCTTTGGTCGAGTGAACGTTATGTAAACGTTAAAGTTTATTTTGAATGTCCTAAAATGTTATGATTCAACTCAAATTTTAGTTTAATCATTGAGAGCTAAATTGCTCTATGGCCTAATTGAAACCATATGCTTCATGTTTCAAGTGGCATCTAATTTGCCTTTTAAAAAAATGGAAAGGACAAAGTCACCAGTCGTCGGTGGAAAATATTCTGTCCTTAACATGATATTTTTTTTGGACTTTCTAGATTTCCTTTTTATAAAGGCTAATCGACGGAAACTTATCGACAATGAAAAGATTTTAGAAAACAGTTATAATGTTGTCGTGTCTTAAAATTAGCTTTTTTTTCATCTCTTTTTTTTTATAAATAAAATGAGTAGTGCTCACAAAAGCAGAACACTACCTAAAGATACCCCTGTTAAATCATGATCAAGCACCGACAGTCCACTCCCTCCAAATATCTCCGAACCATTCCCACTCAAGAATCGATCCCATTCCTGAATTATTGTACACAAATCACAAATTAGAGATCGACCCAGATGCTAAGTTCGCCTATTTAAGCCCCCCACATTAACAAACAACTTTTTGAGCGAGTTTTGTTTCAGTCCCAATGGGCTCTCTCCAGCTCTTCCTTAACCGTCCCATCTCGTTCTCTTCAGCGGTAGACGTCAGGTGCTCATTTCGACAGCGCGCGAGTCTTAGCGTTGATGTGCAGTCTAAAGACTCCGTGAAGGTATGTTTGAAGAGTAAAGAGGTTATGGAAACTGAGGGTAAGGTTATGCTGGGGACGTATGCACGGACTCCTTTGGTGCTCTCCAGTGGCAAAGGCTGCAAATTGTACGATCCTGAGGGGCGAGAATATTTGGACTGCACTTCTGGAATTGCCGTCAATTCGCTCGGCCACGGTGATCCCGATTGGGTGCGGGCGGTCACAGAACAAGTTCAATTGCTCACTCATACTAGCAATGTCTACTATTCAATCCCTCAAGTATGCGCTTTTGCTCTTATTAGTTTGTTTTTTTAAGTCAAAAGTTTGTTGCTTTTCGTTTGGCTTACGTTGTTGTTATGACGGTTTTTTTTTTCATTGAAAGTTGTTCCTTTTCTTATTAGAGTAAGTTCTTGAATTGATTTTCTTGGTTCCAGAGATGGGCATTGCTAATTATTAAGAAAAAAGAAGTTGATGGTTTTATTCATTAGTGGGTAGTAGTTGATTTATTGTATTTGTGTAAGGGTTAGTTTACTTATTGACAATTGTGATTTTGATTCTTGGCCTGAGCTTGGATAAATTGAATGGAGGAAAAGTAGTGTAATGTTGGTTGGTTACTAATATAGGTAGAGCTTGCAAAACGACTTGTGAATTCTTCTTTTGCGGATCGTGTCTTTTTCTCAAACTCTGGAACTGAAGCTAATGAAGCCGCTATAAAATTTGCACGGAAGTTTCAAAAGGTTTCCCATTCCAACGAGAACGACCATCCAACAGATTTCATTTCGTTTAGTAATAGTTTTCACGGAAGGACCTTGGGAGCCCTTGCTTTGACAAGCAAAGAGAATTACCGCTCGCCATTTGAGCCAGTTATGCCTGGAGTTACTTTTCTGGAATATGGCAATATTGAACAGGCAAGGGAACTGATATTGAAGGGCAAAATTGCTGCGGTATTTGTAGAACCTATTCAAGGCGAAGGCGGTATTTACAGTGCAACAAAGGAATTTTTGCAATCATTGAGGAGTGCTTGTGATGAAGCTGGGGCTCTTCTGGTGTTTGATGAGGTTAGGGAACTTTCACTTTTTAAACTATGATGAGATGAACTTTTGATCCAACATTTGATCTGGTGATGCTGCTATTCTGCATAAACATTTTGTTTCTGACAAACTGAAATATAGAGGACGAAGTTTAACTTGCCTATATTGGTTTTATCAAACAAACTTGCTTTTATGCAAGATATTTCAGCTCTTTTCATCCGTTGTAATGGATATTTCCTAAATATGTGGGCAACAATTCTAGTTTGTTAAATAAGAACAATTTTGGCCAGAGAAACAATAATACAGTTTAAATTTGCTCTAAAAATTGAACTCTGACTGCATTTGAAAATGTTTATATGGAGTAGGAAAGGATTAGGCTTTCTGTGCTTTATATTGGGCGTTGTGTGAGTGCTTTTCCCATGTTACATGGTTGTAACTAGGAATAGGGAAAACTTGACCATTGGAAGAGCATCTGTTCTTCATTGGCCAAAGGCTGTAATGATTTGGTCCAGCGTAATAGTGGGTCTCTGATTTTTGCTATACTATTTTTAGTAGCTAAGATAAGGATTCCAAAAGTTGCATGGCATGATAGTTATAGATTTAGTGAGTAACAGAATTCATACTGTCAGTTGAGTATTTCTTTTGTACATTACTTTCTTATCATCACAAGGTTAGCAGACAGAAAAATATAATCTTCTGCTTTCAGGTTCAATGCGGCTTGGGTCGAACTGGTTATCTTTGGGCACACGAAGCATATGGAGTTTTCCCTGACATTATGACGCTCGCTAAGCCTCTGGCAGGAGGCCTTCCCATAGGAGCTGTATTAGTAACCGAAAAAGTAGCTGCTGCTGTAAAGCATGGAGACCATGGAAGTACTTTTGCTGGTGGCCCTCTTGTTTGCAATGCTGCCATTGCTGTTTTAGATAAAATATGGAAACCCAGTTTCTTGGATAGTGTCTCTAAGAAAGGTGAGTACTTCAAGGAGCAGTTGACGCAGGAGCTCAAAGGAAATCAACATGTGAAGGAAGTAAGGGGTTTGGGGCTCATAATTGGGATTGAGTTGGATGTGTCTGCTTCACCTCTAGTGGATGCCTGTCGAAATTCTGGACTCTTAATCTTAACTGCAGGAAAGGGCAATGTGGTTAGGCTGGTGCCTCCATTAATCATCTCAGAAGAGGAATTGAAGCTAGCAACTGACATTCTGAGTAAATGTTTACCGGTACTTGATGACATCAAATGATTATCATTTGGACACCTCTTGATTGCTAAACTTTGATGGCTTGGATAAGTTAAGAACCTTCATGACCTAACGTTTGGGAAGTAAACAGATTTAGACAAGCTCGATCCTAAGAAATGGAGTCTTATTTGATCATTCATTTAACTGTTGTTTCATTTTTATTAATAAAAATCCCAATCTTCATATAAGTTGGGACATGGTAATTGGGCTGATGTACCCGGGTAAAAAGAGGTTCAAAAAGTGTTTTAACTACCATTCGTACACATTTCCCAAAAACAGGGCCTAGTTCAGAATTGGAGCTGGATTCTAACCAACAACATTGAGGCCTAATTGTTTTATATGTCTTCATTCTTCAGGCAGACAAATGTCATTATCAATCCTTGGAAACAAGGATTTTTTTTTGGGTTACAAGTAAGAGAAAATTAAAACTACCTTAGAAAAGAAATACTATAGGCATCAGCTCATATAATCAAGAAGAGGGTTTTAGGAATATCGTCCTAAACTTGAAAAGTTGAAGAAATGTCATAACTCAATTTAGCTAGATAATCTGCTGCAAAATTATCTTCACGAAGTACATGCTTAATAGAACAAATCTAATTTCTAGTAAGTAAAACTTGAATATCCACAACTAAAACAGATAGGGGATGTGAAGAGAAAATATGACAAGTCACTATCCTCACCGCCTCCATGCTATCAGATTCTACCACAACCTGTCGAAAGTCATGATTCTACGCAAAAATCAAACCATCTCGAATGGACCATAACTCTCCCACCAAGATAGCTAAAACACCAATTCGAAATGAATACCTCCTAGTCAACGACCAAATGAATCTCACAACAACCCTCTATCACTAGTCATTCCAGGATTAATAATAGAATTGTCGTTACAATTCAACTTTACCTAACTAGCAGGCGGCGTAGTGCAACCAATCTAACGCCTCACATCTTGAAGCTTCGGTTTTGAATCAAAAGTCAATGACACATCCATTGCAACTTTAAAGACAACCATTCAAATTTGCTAAAGAAAGAAACTCATTTTGAAAGACCTATAAGTTTCTATCCTTCCACAACCACCAAATATCTGCCAGAAACCAATGTGCTTAGGCAAAACCAAAAGGACCCATAGCACGAGCACATAGATTCAAAGCTAGCCAATCAACCAAATCCGTCGCAATTAAAAAAATCATCAGGAACATCCCACTGCTGCCACCATGCAACTGCCCGATTACAATCACGCAACAAATGCAAAGGAGACTTAGCATACAAAGAGTACACTCCACACAAATTAGAGGTAGCCAAACTATGTGAAAATTGCAAAGAATTTGTTGGAAGACATGAGTGCCTAAGTAACCACAAGAAAAATTTTCAATTTTGGTGGATCAGTCACCTTCCAAAACTAAGAAAAAGTAGATGAAACAAAAACATTAGACACCTTTTTCGAAAAAAGTGCTATATAAGCTACTCGAAACGAATATACACTATTCAAAAAAAAAACTCCAATACATAGTATCTTACACCGAAATAAATAAAGGCAAAGAAATTGCCTGAATAACCTCCCTAAGATGATCTGGAATTGCAGAACGTAAGCTCAAAAAATCCTAAGAACCATCATTAATTATATGTGCTACTCAAAAATGTTCTTCCCTTACTGTCAAACCAGCCTATGATCCACTAAAGGATCCCCCGAGTACCAAGTATCAAACCAAAGACTAATTTGAGAACCATTCCCAACCCTCCAAATCGAAAGAGAAAACAACAAATTAAAACTTTTAACTACCCCCTTTCATAAACTGGAAGCTAAACCCTTAGCAAAAAAGGGAATATACTTACCATTACAATATTTCTGATGTAACACCTCCACCCACAAAGCAAAATCATTCAAAAATAGTTTCCATCCCAACTTACCCAACAAAGCAACATTCATCAATCTAGAACTTTTTAAAGCAAGACTACTATCACTCTTTGGCCGAATAAGCCAATTCCAACTAACCAAATGCAGATTATGCCTATCCTGCGAGGAACTCCAATAAAAATCATGAGCTAAATGATCTAATCGGCATCCATTTTTTACTCATCAGTGCTCTCTGAATAAGCATAGTCAAACCTTCCATACAAAGAACAAATAAATAAAGAGAGATTGAATCGCCCTGAAGAAGCCCTCGAGTCGCAGAGAATGACGCAGAGGGACTGGTGTTCCATAAAATAGCCAATGAAGACTACTTAAAAGCAGATTAACCACCGAGAAGGAAAATCAAAGACCTACAACACAAACTGCAGATAGTCCCAATTGACCCTATCATTGGCCTTCTTCAAATCAATTTTCAAAGCAAAATGACCTATTTTACTTTTACATCGCCTAAAAGAATGCAGCAGTTCCTGAGTAATAATAATATTATCAACAGTGGTACAACTAGGAATAAAACTACCCTAAAACGGGCTAACCAAACCATTAATAAAAGGTTTTAAATGATTCGACAAAACCTTCTTTATCACTTTATACAACACATTACAAAGTGTAATAGGCCAAAACTGAGAAATCGATTCTAGAGCAAGAACCTTAGGAATAAGCACAATAAAATCGTTAGCAACCTAAGCGTCCATCTGTAACACCCCATATTAGGGGTAAGAATATTAAGAAAATTCAATACATTTTATGCTTTGCATATTTGAATATTTGCTTATTTGTGCATAAGCATTTTGGACAAATACAATAATTGTACATGCATTCACTAACATTTTCGGGTAAATTTGATTTATAAGTGGAAATTGTGGATTAAATTGGAGTGTATTAATTATGATTTGGCAACTTTGGTATATTTTGGATATTTTAAAATTTTTGGTGAATTATTTTTGAGCTGAAAATTTATTTGGAGAGTCATATTATTATTTTAGAATTTTTGGTGAATTTTTGAAAAAAATGATTTATGGACCTTTTATATCATGACATGTGGCATTAATATTTATGAGACATTGGCTAGTTGTACGTCTGTTGAGATAAGTGGATGTTGGGTTGAGTGACACATAAATATCATGCAAAAACCCATAAAGTTGGTTCTGAGAAAAGAATTATTGTAACTTTTGGATCACCGAAAGCATTCTCTACTTTGTGTTTTTGTCCCTCGTTGGTTTTCTTTGTAGCTGGAACAAGTAAGTAACTTGATGATGTTTTATGGTGTAAAAATATACATGTATGCATGGGTTGAAGATTTGAGTTTGCGGTATTGAATAATTTAGATGATGGGATTGAGAATTAGGAATTGTTTTCAATTGATTTAAATGGATTCTGGACTGAGACATATGTGTTTTTGTTATGGTTTTCCGCTGTTCATGCATGGAAAATTTATAAAGTGTTAACAGAGATAAGTTGAATGAGTTTGGATTTAAGGGACAAGTTTAAATGATGCAGTATTCAGGGCAAGTGTATGTAAATGCAAAGTTATGTTAAAATGAGGTTTTTGTTATAAAAGGGTAAGTAAAAAGAAAAGAGAGAGTGTCGGAATTAGTGTTTCACGGAATATGCTCTGTTTTTGGTGTTAGTGTGAAATCCTATATTTTGATCAGTTATGGATGTTTTTGAATTATTGTAGGAATTAATGAAGTGAAATGTGTTAAAGAACGTAAAGAGTGTGCATCTGATGATAGTATAAGAATTGGAAAAGAGTTGTGCAGCTGATGATATTATGAGAGTTGAAAAATTACAGTAGTGTGAGAAAGTGAAAATGAGGGTTTGAATTTGTGATGTTTGAAGTTTAGAATTGTTTGGAAGTTTCAGTGAGTACAAACAAGCATAATAGACGATTTAGAAGTGATTGGAAAAGGAATGAGAAGAAAAAATTTGGGTTTGGTGAAGAAGATAAAGTTGGCGTGTTAGAGAGAGAAATGATGATGGGTTATTTGTGTGGGTTAAAAACTAGAGTTTCTCATTAAGAAGCCCACAGTATTTTGCCTATAACTTTTTCATCCAAACTCCAAATAACTTGAAACTTGGACTAATGGATTCCTAAGATATTTTTCTATCTCTTCATAAAATTTAGAGTTATCTAAATTTATCTAAAAGTGATTGATAGGATGAAAGTGTGGAAGTCTGTTGGAATGTTATGAATCGGAAAATTTCCATGATCATGCTTCAATTTTATATGTATAAATTGAGCTGTAGATTTCTGAATGAGTTGGTTTTTGATTCATAGTAAACTATAGACATATTTCTACAACTTTTGTGAATAAGTATAATTTTAATTATGTCTCTAAGATTTTCAAAATTGACAAGAAACTGAGTTTTAGCTTAGGCGGTAGCATTACCAGGGTCAGAAATCATGTCTTGTGGTTATTGAATAAACTATACTGATGTGGGCAAAATTAGGCTAAAGTGTCTTTACTAAGATTGTAGCTTATTCTCTTAGCTTTAAATTGGTATAAAGTTTGTACTTTTTTATATCTGAGCTGAAAGATATGAGTTGTAAAATAAGAGGGAATGATCATGTTCTAGCCAAAAGTTCAAATGTGCATAGTCTGAGGTACTTTGTTCATAACTCATTGAATACTGAATCAAATTGGATTATTTTGGAGTCATTAAAACCTTGAGACACTGTAGAACAACTTTCTGGAAGGAAGTCTTACCTAATTTTGTTATTTATCCTACCAGATTAATTATGCAAAATTGACCTGAAATCATATGGGTAGAAAATCTGAAGTGATCAATTAGGTTATGAAATTGATTTCACATTGTTTTATTTTGGTCCAAATTATAATTACCAAATGATATTAATGAGGGTTTTGATATCTGATCGATTTGATGATGAAAATTACAATAAGATACCCGGAATTGTCATTGAAAATGTATTGTGCATACTTTCTATACATTGATGTGCATAAAAGAATACTTGTACATTTGTGAAAAAATGTGATATTTGTGAATGTGTTGTGTATGTTTTAGAGGAACATATCATACGCCAGTCACACATTGTCGGACCATCTAGACAATAGTTTCTTGGAGCGTGCTGTGAGTCAACCTAGACGATTTCCTAGGATTGATTTGATTTGAATTTAATTTAATTTATTACACTTCCAATATTATTGAACTGTTTGTGAATTGTTTTTGAATTCCAGACCTGAGGTTC
>JAOSBK010000001.1:16114465-16128896 GCA_027568895.1 Erythroxylum shatona | reverse complement strand
AATGTCATCTTGCTTAATTAACAACTTATTTAATGCTAACTCAATTTACTTAATTTAATCATGGTTAATTAATCATTTAAAAAAAATCGGGGCTAACAACACATAGATTATGTGTCGTTTTATTTTGACCAAAGCTAGGTACGATGCTCAAAGAATATATCCGGGCTTGTGACACTTGCTAGTGCCACAAATCTGAGCACGTGACTCCAACCAACCTACATCATCCCCATCCTATACCTAAAACCATTTGGACAGATATTTTCATGGATTTTATCAATGAAATTCCACCTTCGCAACAGAAAACAATGATGTTTGTTGTGGTTAATAGGCTTTCCAGATATAGCCATTTTATTCCTTTATCTTATCCATATATAGCACCAAAGATTAGTGATGTCAATGAGTCGGGCTTGTCTTATAGTGGCCCATGGCTCGACGGGTTGGGATGGGTTGGCCCGTGGCCTGGTCTATGGCTCGACAAGCCATGGGCAGGCCAGGCCAAGCCAGGCCATCATTTTTTTGAAAAAAACTTCTAAAACGATGTCGTTTTAAAAGTAACAGTTTGGTCACGAGCTGGAGAACCTAGCCAGGTCAATCATGGTCGGCCTGTGACCAACTTGTGGCTCACTCATGGCCGGATCAACCCGGGCTAAAATCGAGTTGGACCCTTTTTGACATCTTTACCAAAGATTGCCCAGGTATTTTTTTGAACAAATTTTTAAGCTCCTTTGTATGCCAAAAATTATAATTTGTGATAGAGATCTAGTGTTTATGGATGCAGTCTGGAGAGAGCTATTTAGATTGTAGGGAACTCCGTTCAATTTTAGTTCTTCGTATCATCCTCAAATTGATCGGCAGTCAGAGGTGGTCAACAGCACCGTTGAGATGTATACGAGAAGTTATATGAGTGTCGAACCTAAGGATTGGGTTCAATGGATCCTGTGGGCTGAATATGTCTACAATACGAGCATACACTCTTCTTCTAAGAAAACTCCTTTTGAGGTGGTTTATGGAGAAGCACCACCAACGTTTGCTATCTTATGTTCCAGGTATTGCTAGTGTAGCTGTTGTCGAGCAAACTTGTTGAGCCGTGATCACGTCCTCAATGGGCTATTCACTCAGTTGCAAAAATCCCATAATCGACTGAAAATGTTCTATGACGGGAAGACAGCAACATGAGTTCCATGTAGGTGAATGGGTATCTCTTAAGCTTGTTGTTTGTTTATTATTTAAAAAAAAGTAGATACGGTTAGCATGACTCTAAAATTAGTGAAATTTATGTCATCAATATGCATAACTTCATTGGTTTCTGTAAACTGAAAAATTAAAGTTGAATTTCACTTTAGCCTCTAATAATAGAAATCATTCTGTTTACGAGGTTGTCAATCATCCGCATTTAAAAAGATAAAAGAAGAATCTCTATTAAAGGTAGAAATTAAGGTACAAGGAAGTCATCATGCTTTATTAGTTTGGAACATAATGTAAGATCTATGTTAATTATACATCCAAATATATACAATGGACAAGATATTAAGACCAGATACTAATTAAATTGGTCAATTAATTTACAAATTATCCATACAATGACTGATCTTGTGGAGGATGGATTTGAGCTTAGAACTTGTCAAAGGCTTCTCCGGATAATCGTCTAGACCCGCATTTATGAATTCTTGAATTGCTTCTTCCTCCGCTCGAGTTGATATTCCTGCAATCACGCTACGTACGCCCATGGCACGGAGTTCCTTTGTTGCCTGTGAAATTTATCAAAAAGCAAACGATGTTAATGTTTCTGTTTGATTTGATTTAATTCATTGATCATAGGACTGTTAACGTATACATATTACATATATTTCTGATATAACGTAAATTTTGTATTTATACATAAAACTCTGTTGTACCATATGCATATCTTAATGCGACAAGAACAATTCAAACAATCATTTGAGAAAAAACTTTATGTTTTAAAAAAAGTATATATGTGTACCTGGATGCCATTCATGATAGGCATGTCCATGTCCATGAGAATGAGGTCGAAAGTTTGGCCTGAAGAGTGGATGTCAAGAGCTTCTTTGCCATTCACCACCATCTCCAGGTTTTTAACGCCAAGTTTTCGAAGGAGTGTTTGATGAATAATGCGATTGGTTCTGTCGTCGTCCACTACCAGTGCTCTCATCGTCGTCGCCTTGATGCTCCTCGTCTTTTTTTTTATGTTCCTCTCCTCTGCCTCAAGGTCTATATATGTAACAACTTTATAACCGGAGGTAAGAATAAACAACCGCCAATTTTATAATCTCAACTGGTTTGGAATCGAGTATGTTTCATTTAGAAGTAACTTTCTTTGAACATATCACTTTATGGTCAAAACTGTAACTATGCAAGTGGGGGCGTGCATGCGTTTTTGGCAAATAAGGGAATGCATGATTACGACGGTAGAACCAACTACATTGCAACTTTGAAAGCAAACCTTATTCAAAGTCCTTGACTTGACTGCAATGTCACTTGCAGAGAAGAGTTCATCTACTAAATAATGGCAAGGTTCTAGAACTATCACATTCACAATCACAAAATCCATTCCTAACCTGGTTGTGCATATAATACAATTTCATTTTTCATGTACAGTCAATAGCATATCCATCCTTCTTTAGGTCTTTTATTTCTACACATGAACTAGATGGAATCTACAGATTTTCAAAATCAATGAAAATACCAGGTTGCTTTTATCACCATCATCCATTTTTTTTCTTAGCTACAAGTACTTCAGTTTCTTAAGAAGTATCAAGTCTGAAACATGAGTTGTTACGTTGCCTCCCATATATTTACGTCCTGTGGAACATATCTGTTCTGTTTAGGCTAGAAACTGATTATATCTTTAGTTGCATTCAATGATCTTTTCTATTACGTGAGATTCCACAAACGTTATTGGAGATTTTCAAGTACTGTTGCACAAAAGCCCCCCAAAGGAAAAAGTTTTGGTGGTATTGGAGCCAACCCAATAGTTTTTGCCGGGCATTTGTAATATAATATGGTCGTAAGAGCAAGCATTCAAAAGTTTAGAAATAAAACTTTT
This sequence comes from Erythroxylum shatona, assembly GCA_027568895.1. Taxonomy (NCBI): domain Eukaryota; kingdom Viridiplantae; phylum Streptophyta; class Magnoliopsida; order Malpighiales; family Erythroxylaceae; genus Erythroxylum; species Erythroxylum shatona. The sequence continues at coordinate 16,125,832 of JAOSBK010000001.1, read as the reverse complement.
AACTGTAATGTCTCTTCACCTAAGAAATAGGTGTATAACTTTTGGATACCCGTAATATATTAGCACAGTTATATAATATGCCAATTAGTATGCAAATAAAAGCATAAGATAAGTATGTAAAATACAACAATTTGTGACATTGAGGTGGTGGATGTTTATATCAACTCCACGTGATTTGATTTTCTCTAATAACCATTTTCAATTTATTACAAATTTATGGTCGGGAAGGTTTTTAGTTTTTATTTTTTATTTTTCTACTTGAAAACAAAAAACGACGTTGTGTCAATCTTGGAAATAGGCTCGCAATGACCACTAGCAGACTTCAGATTTCTAACGTACAAAAAGTGGACACAATACATTGGAAACCATGTCACAAGTTCGTCACAAGTTAAGATAGGATCGGATCTCCTGATCTGGTTACGGTGTTTCTATTATATTCCATTAAATCTTATCCACATATTTATATGGACCTACATAAATATATGGATGAGATTTAATAGAATAGGGTTGAAACAAAGAAATTGAAACAGAGGATTTGATGTGAATTAAGATAGGGCATTTTCTACTTAAAGTGCGAACAAAATATAATTGATCAAAATTAAATTGAAAAGAGACAACTTATGCTTTTTAAGAAAAGGGATAATAAATCACAAACGTCTAATTTTTTATAAAAAATTTTTAATTCAGTGCTCATTCTTTAAAATTTTTAATTTTGTTTCAAAAATTTTAAATCTCATATCGCTGAAATCAAAATATTATGGATAAAAATCATCAGACCCTTATATGGATTAACATATTATCAATGTACTCTTGACTATAAAAATTTTCAATAACTCTCTATAGTTTTGATTTTATAATACATGTCCCATTGTTGTCAACTTCTACTACAAACCCTAACTACGAACTTCGAAACAACAACATATAGTATCACGTAATGAAAACAACATCATTTTAGAGCTTGCAATTAAAGCTTTCAATAGAAGTTGATAGCAGGAGGGACAAGTATTATAAAACCAATATTACAAGAGAGTTATTGATAGTTTTCAAAAGTTAGAGGGTATATCGATAATATGTCAAACCATAGAAGGATTCAACGAATTTAACATAATTTTTATCTACGTTAATAATTTCACAATACGATTAACATAATAAACTTTTAAGAATACTTGAATAACTTATCTGGCTATTATTTCGGCTCAATAGTTATTTATCTAATAATAACTAATCGTTTTTTTTCATCTTCATATTATCACTCTTCACAATTGGTTCATCCTTAATTTTTTCTTCCTTTTGTCACTCCTTCATCTCTCTTCTACCTAACAAGGAACCATTAAATTGGAACACAAAATTGAAGATGATAGTATGTGCTACGAAAGGTTTCAAAATACATGCACGATAAAGTTAACCCTCCTATTATTTATAGCATCCAATATATTACTTGATGAGGGATTTCATCTAAAACTTTCTTATTTTAAAATGGCACTAGGAATAAGTCACATTTTTCTGACAAGATTATGGGAATATGTCCATAGTTTAGTTATAGTCTTCTTAAAACTTAATATTGAATTTAAAGTCGTTGATAACACACGACCGCATGTTAACTGGAACCTTGTCACATGGGTAATGAAATTCACCTTTCAGTAGTATTATCCATCTTCTTATCTTTATATGAGATAAACATGTTCTACCTGAATAATTATATAATCATTACATTTTTGTGATATGTAAGCATGACCATTATTCAAGATTATAAGCAATTTTCAATGTCAGCAAATCCGTGACTATAGGGAGATTATTTAATGTGGGGACTTTACTATACTTTAGGTATGACATCCATATGCATTTTGGAATAGGTTACAACTTGTCCACTAACCGAAGATGTTGACACTGCTTTCTCCTAATTGACAAATTAGCATTATGAACCTAACTCATGGCTTAACTATAGAGCTCCAAGAAATAGAGATATGAGAGGCAAAAATTTGTTGAAGAACAAAGAAGGAGAAGGTTCAAAAATAAGTTGGGACTTAGTTGGTTCAGAGAAGGAGTCTTATAAGGAAATTGCAAGGATGTTAAACAGGGATTTAGGTTAAGAAGAGATATGATGGGGGCCAAGATACGAGGAGGGGCTTGGCTCAAAAAGAGAAGACAAAGTGCTTAAGGAAATATTGATGACAAAAATAAGTAGTTATGCAAACAATCATTCTTGGCATCAATATTCCTACTTTTATCAACAAAGTGACTGATTGAAAAACCATTGCAGAGATGGTGAAACAAAATATTGTAAGGAAATTATTGTCAATATGTTCTTAATCTTATTTTAACCTTCATTTTCAGTTTTTTTTTTTTGATTTTTAGATGATAGGAGAAGGGATAACAAAGGGGAGAAAAATTAGGGATGAATCAGTTACGAAAGTTAATTGCTTACGAACGGCAAAAATATTAGGTGATTTGTTATCAGATGGATAACTTTTAAGCCTAAACAATAGTTAGGTAGACTATCAAGTTGTCCACAAAAGCAAGCACTATTAGCCACATTAGTAAATTACTAATGAAGATTGGTCGATAAAAGCTGCAAGTGCACATAATCGTTCCAAGTACCTACAAATCAAGTATTCCAAAGTTATCTCTTATAAAGACTAAGATACTCACTACTGAATTAATCTTAATTACTTAAACTAGAATAATAAGAAACTTAAAAGATGATTGGATCAGAGCAGACAATAAATTGTAAAGACTATAAATAAACAAACAAAGGAAATCTGACGATTTAGATTTAGGGCTTTGGGGTTAACCAATTTAAGAGATTGATTAATAAATTATGGAATTGATTGAATGACATATTATAATAACAATTGCACAAATTTACTAATATTCTCTCTCATGACATATAAGAATACCTAACTAGTTGATTACTATCTCTCATCGTGAAACCCAACTAGTCAAATTCATTAAGAACAAGCAACCATAAGTTATCACACTAGCTCGGGATATCTCTATCTCTAAATCTAATGTGTTTATCTTCCTAGGTCACAAATCATACTTCGCCTCTTAGTTCATCATATGATTCCTAAGGTTGCATCTATGGTGATGAAGCATAGAAACAATAATGAAGTTTAAGAAAGATAAATATAACCCAAGAACTTTTACTCAACACCAATCAATCTATAAAATATAAATCAATCCCCCAAAGTAGGCTACATCCCTAACCCTAAATGGGGTTTAGTTTAAGAACATAATAAAAGAATCCAAACAAATGAAGACAATCAACATCCAAGAAAGAGTAGAGAGAAGATTGAGAGAACACAAACAAGATTGCTTCCAATGCTTAATTCAATCCTCCTTGATCTTCTTTTTTGACTCTTTTGGGTGTCTCCTTTTGTGCAGCCTCGTTTTCAGTGTAGAACCCCCTTTTTTGGTCTTAAAAATGAGTATTTATAGTGTCTTGGGCTCAAAGAAGCCTTTTTTTTCCAAACAGGAGAATATGGATTGTAACAGTGCCGTCAAAGTCCGTTAAGCAGAAGTTAATTCCATTGGGCTGATATTTTCTATCTTCCGGAGCTAATTTGGCCAGTAAATATCCGTTAGGTAGACTTCATTTCCTCTGGGTAGACATTCTCGAGTTTTCCATCTTTCCAGCTTCGCTCGTGTTCGTTTTAAGGGATATGATGTTCGCTGGGCGGACATACACTAAGCATCTACATAAATGTGCAATTTTGGAACTTTAAATGGAAAAATCTCTCCTCAGAGTCTTCACAGAAATTGTAGAACTCAGAGTCCTCTTCAAAAGCATACTTGAATGACCTTAATCCGACATCCACAGAGAAAGTTATGCCTCTTTCCCCAAAATCTATCCATTTGCACCTATTAAGCAATAAAGTTGAAGTGTGTGAGAATTAACCAAATAAAGCTCAAAATTCACATAGAGATAAGTCAAATTAGTTCCAATTCATCCCAAAATCATATATAAATAATTTTCCTTATCATTTACCATGTTCGGTAGCCCAGTAGGACGTACACTTACCACAAGTGCAAACTTTGATCGGAACATACGCAAAGAGTTCGTCCCATATTTTCTTGATTTTCCCATAATATGCAGTAATGCTCTAACCATTTTGTTCACATCGAGCCAGATCAGAAGTCAATTGTTATATACAAGGATCATTGCTAATCAAAAAACGTTGGTGTAAATTACCCCAGAGGCCCTTCCATGTGACATAATAAGTAATAGAGGAATGTAGAGTGGGCTTAATATAATTAAATATTCATGCTACAAGCATGGAGTTGACACTCCAACAATCTTGAATCTCTAGAGCTATATTGTCAGGCTTGGAAGTGACTCCATCCAAGAAGCCTAGTTTTTGCTTCTCTTGGAAAGCATTGCCCACACTCTTTTTCCATTCTTAATAATTATCACCCTTCAAAATCGCCTGACAGATATTCATTCCAAGATGGTTAGAAGGATGAAGGTAACATGGAGAAGTAGGTTCAAACTGTCACACCCCATTCCCGCACGACCCGAACCTGACATCGATGGTGATATCTGAGTCCGTGCCCCACGAGGGTGGCGTGCTACATCACTTAGTCAAAAACTCAGTATAATTTTTTTTTTGAAACACACACACTATGAGGATGACAATTATCACATAAGTGAACAATAATTTCCATGACCATTTGGGCCCGCTCATAAATACAAATCAATTAGTCATTTATACAATATGTACCAATTTCTAGGGCTCAAACCCTTTGTAAGGAAACGGGATGTTACACAAACCACGTCGCCTCCATCGCCTATGACATCTGTATTGCACTTAGCTAGGGTTTTCTTTCCCTGCTCTTATACCATAAAGAAATTTGTGGGAATGATTTTCTATGTTTTCTCATTGAAGGAATTAGAAATATATACATAATACAACCCAATAACTTCCTAATTTAGAGTACCTAACTAGTTATAGATGATGACACAGAATCTCCTAAGAATATTACAGATATACATTATATATTTACACCTAATTATTCCATAATTAGTAACGCAATATGCCATTGATTTCTTTTTTAGAACCAACTTCTCCGATATCAAATGTTGTGCTATTTCATAATTAGGTACGGTACCGTTGAGCAATGAACAAGACAGGGAGAAGCGAGAGAGAGATATGAAGATCTCAAGAGAATATCAAAGAAGGGAAATATCGATTCTGCTATATTCGTTGTTGTTACAGCTGTTTAAATACATGTAAAAGGAAAACTAAGATAGGGGGGTTTGGGGATAACAATATTGTGGCCTTATTGAAATGATGCATAATAACTCAAACATTATTGGTTTTTCCTAACTCCTTCAACCATTCACGTGTTCACTTGTTGTCTTTGTTAATTCCTGCAATAGTATTATATTATATTAGCAAAAGTAAGGATTAGGGAGGGACATGAATTCAACGTACCAATAGTTGATGACACAAAAGAGAAACATGAAACTAGTATACATTAAAAATTGGAAGAAAGATCAAATACCGAACTAAAATGACAATTGGAGATACAAGTACATAAGTAAACTTGAACTTTATGTTTTCTTATGTTTTTTTTTTCCAGGATGAAACTACAAAGATCGTATACACGAAAGCATGCAACACGTTAATACCAACAACAGAGAAAGTAAAAGTTGGTCTTTTCATTTAATTGTCCATCTAAATCCAGGTTCCCATATGGCAAGTACCACCTCTTGTTGTTTTTATAGGGCTGAAGTATAAAAAGTGAATAGAAGAGAAGAAAAAAGAAAAGGTTTTGCCCTAGAACACCATCACATTTATTGAGAGTAACATAACTCATTATATAGAGATGAAATATATCAGAAATCTAATTTATTTGCTAGCTATCATAATAATATCTTTAAATTGATTCTTAAAATCAAGCATTAAATATCATAATTAAATTTGCCTAAGACCTAGTGTTTGATCATTTATTTCGTAAGAATTTGCAAGCCTAAGGGATTTTCCAACGAACTCTTCCTTGCCTTAGGAGTTGCAGAGCTTTAATGTCAAAATAATTCATCCTCTTGATGTACTGCTTTTGCCTCTTCATTTTGTGACTTGCAAATTTTCTCCATATGTCCAATTTGTCCACATTTTCTGCATTTGATATCAGGCCTCCACCAACATTTTCTTTGTGGGTGATTTGTTTTTTTGCAATGTGGGCATGGTGGATATGAATCATTATTGTTCCTGTTGTTGTTGTCGATCTGGTTTAAACTCTTGTTTTTGTCTCCTCCTGAGCTTTTTTCTTTTGCTAGCAGAGCACCTTCAATGATTCCTTCTTCTCTCATCATCCTCCTTTGTTCTTGTGCCTGTAGTGCATTTACTAATTCTGCCAAAGACATGCTTGATAGATCCTTAACTTCTTCCAATGCAGAAATTTTAGATTCATATTGTTCAGGTAAGGTTACAAGAATATTTTTGTACTATTCGTTCCTCAGAAAAAGCCTTACCTAATAACCTCACCTTGTTTACTATGCCGAGCAACTTGTCGAAATATTCTTTATTGGTTTCTGACTCTTTCATCTTCAGTATTTCAAATTCTCTGATCAAGTTGAGCATTTGCATGCTCTTTGTTCTTTCATTGCCTTGGTATTCCTTTTTGAGGTAATCTTAGATATCCTTTGCCGATTCTAGATTCATAATTATTGTGAATACGATGTTTGAAACAGCAGAAAACAAGCAAGTTTTGGCTTTAGACTTCTTGTTTTTCCTTTTTTTGTGCATCTTGATTTGAGTCATTGTAGGATTTGTTGGCAATGGAAGCACTTCATAGTCTTCCTCCACAGCTTCCCAAACATCCACAGCATCAAGATGAGCTTTCATTCGAACAGCCCAAACTTAATAGTTTTTACCATCAAAAATTGGTGGTACACATTGAGACGGTTGTGATTCAATCTCCATTGCTTGAAGATGGTTGTAATTCTTGTTGTAATTCCGGGTTGTAAATCAGGTTTGTGTTTTGGTTTTGCTCATCTCACAAGTCCCTCAAGACAAATGCTCTGATACCATGTTGTTTTTATAGAGTTGAAGCATATTACGTAAATAAAAGAGAAGAAAAGAAAAGGTTTTGTCGTAGAACACCATCTTATTATTGATAGCAACAAGCTCATTATATATAGCTGAAATGTAACAGAAAATCTTAGATATTTGTTGAAGATCACAATAATATCTCTAAACTTATTCCTAAAATCAAACACTAAATATCATAATCAAATTTGCCTAAGATTTGATTAATTTGACCATTTATTTCGTAAGAATCTGCAACCTAAGGGATTTTCCAACAGGGATGCATCTTTCTTGTGGGCATACTGGTTTTCTGTAATTTGCCTGGTTGCTCTGCTGTAGTATGATGGTTTCATCCTCAATGTAAACCATTTTCAATTGTCATTTATCTTCTAAAAAAACGCTTGACCTTTATATGCCTATCTCCACATTTTCTGATCCTGTCTATATCAAGAAGCTTAGTTGGGGTGTTTGCAACGTGATTTTCCTTGTTATATCTTGTTGCACATCTTTTCTTTTACAAAGAACAAACAACTACTTTCAATATTCTCCATTTTTTTCTGCTTCTGTTTCCTATATGTGCTTTCATAATTTTTTTCTTCTTGCATGCTGACGAAGCCTCTATATCTGGTTCATAATCTTCTTCTTCTTGGAGTTCACAGGTTGCTGCCTTTGTTCCCCAACATGAAATTGATACTTCAATCGGAGGCGCATATGGAGATTTACAATCGCGAATAATGACCAAAGCTCTTAGAAAAATTCATTCTTCACTATCCCAGTCTCAAACTCTTATTCTTTTCCTTAATCAGGTTGGACCCAATCAACTTTTCTACATTTTAAATGTTTATATATGATTTAAACTGATCTGCATCACCTCTTGAAAGTGACATTGATTCTTTGTTATATTTTATTACCAGGTTAGATCAGGCATACAATCAGGACAAGAATTTGAATGTGCAGAAGAGGTCACTTGTGGGGGAAATGCCTTAAAATTCTATTCAGCAGTTAGGTTGAAGATGACGAGAAAAGAGTTGCTAAAGACTCAAAATGAGGTAAATCAGCCAATGCAATTATTTGGGAAGAAGTGAATTTGATTCGTCAGTGAATGTTAAGCTTTGTTGTGAATGGGTAACAATTATGCTCATTCGTAATCTAAGACAAAAGCCTTTTTTCTAAGAAGTAATCCTTTCTTCATTAGTGGTCTAATTACTTTTTTTTATATCTTATTTCATTATTTCTCTTACGGGAATAATTGTTTTGTATTTTCTTAATTAGGTTCATCAGCCTAAAAGATTTTAGGATTAGTAGTAGTCTACACAAATTGGGACATCTAGAGTTTATCCAGTTCCTGATGATCTTCTTGTACATATTCTTCCTCCCTTCTCTTATTTCATTTTCCTTATCATTACCCTGTATCTCCATTGGGATCTGGCAATCTATTCACTTTATAGAGAAGTCAAACAATGCCTTGGAATTGTACATTTTACCTTTGAGATTCTAGCGGGAGTAAAGTGATCAAGACCAAATAATTCACCACTTAGTCTTTGTACACAATCACTAAGCGTCCTTCAAATCCTATACAGTTTCCATGCATGCTCTCTACACATCCTAATCATCTCTGAGACTTTGCTATCAGTTCTGTTTTAGAATAAGACCAATTCCATCAACTTGTTACATTTTACAGTAAATTGTGCTAAGAATCCCTTGTGGTTCACTGTTTCGAAAAACCGTTTATGTTTTGAGTTTGTCCCTCCTTTGATAATTAGCAAAAATGTGAACTCATCTTTTAGTATTTTCTATGTCATTAATTCTACAAAATTGTCAATAGAATTGTAATTCAAATGCTGCTTAAAAGACGTATGAACAGTTACCTACTAGAGTTTAATGCGTTTTTTTATACAAAATGGAAATTCTTTTGGGTCGTTTGCTAATATAATCTCTGAAGATCCTTTGAGAAGGTTAGATCTGAAATGTATTGCTATGCAAATCCCTATGACATTACTTGGATGAGTGGTATGCATCTGGAAATGCAAGAGAGGTACAAGTTACTAGATTGGCAGGTTTGTTGATGAAATGCAGTTGAAATTTTCTTCTGCTAAGGTTGGTTATGTTCTCTTGGATCTTCCTCGGTTATTTAGAAACTGGTGTGTACTACCTGCCAAAACACATAACTCGTTTTTTATTAAGCACGAAATATCTTGGTGATTTGGTTTAGTAGGTCTTAGTTCAAACTCTACGACTTCCTTTCTGGGTGCAAAAGATATCGTGGAAGCAAAAGAGCTGTCCTCTATTTACTCACTCTTCATTCTCCAAAAGCAATCTGCTGACTTTACCCCATAATGTTTTTATCTTAAATTTCATCAGTCAGTCTCCTAATCTTTCAGCACACAAATCAAACCCCAAACTCCACCTTTTACCTAATCTTTCTCTAAACACATGCACATGAGATGACTCACTCAGTACTGCCCCAGATATTCTTTAGCCTCTATTCTACCATATTTGTGGCGTGTCACTTTGGTTATTTGTAGATACCTTCTCTCTTAAACAGCATGAAATTTGAACAATTGTTTAAAAAATGATATGGGAGTACAGCCCCTAGTACATGATATCCATGAGTCACACATTTTTTTCATTGCCTATTAAATTTCAGGTTACTAGTACAATAATTACCATGAGAATATGATCATTTCTCTTCGAAAATGTCTTTGATTTAGATAACTGGCCTCAAAGTGCGTGTTCAAGTGGTGAAAAATAAACTGGCACCTGCAATGAAAGATGCTGAACTTGGGATATACTTTGGAAGGGGTTTTAACTGTGAAGCAGAGGTTTTAGAATTGGCTTGTGAACATGGGATCATCTTCAAAGAAGGAAGCAACTATGTCATTGAAGGGGAGGTTTTGAGAGGTAAACACGCAGCTGAACAGCATCTCAGCAAGAATGATGCGGTCCTTGAGAACATGATAATGACCTTGAGAAATTATTTGTTAGAAACGAATCAACATCTTGAACGAGTTTAATAACAGCAAACGAGTTCAAATAGATGTTTGCAACGTAGTTTGTTGGCTGCGTATTCTTCTGTGATTTATGGATGCACATCGCCATACTTGGGGGAACCACAAGCGAACAAGAGCTGGTAATGAAACCATGCGAGCATAAATTTGGTGCTGTCTAAGGGTTTATAGGGTGATTGTAAGAACCATAAACGTTCAGTGGATGAAATGTGATTGTAGTTCTAAGATCTGATTCCAAATGGCTATTATGTTCTATTTTTTATAGCCTACAGATCCTTCATGCCCTTTTTGCTTAACAGAGCAGGAGACCCATGAGCATCTCTTCTTCAAGTGCGTGATTACTAATTGCCTATGGGAAGCAGTTTCACTACGATGTAACTAGTCACTACCTTCTAATACGTTTTTTGACATTGTGTAAAGGCTATCTACTCGACGTGATTCGAAGACGCTACACATTATAGCCGTTGGCATTTACATTAAAACCATTTGGAAAGAACGAAATGGTAGAAGGTTTGGAACAAATCCCAGTTCTGTCCCACATTTGATCTCTGAGACCACAACCAACATCATTGAACTCATTAACTTTGAGGGGTGCTATGCAAACTCTAAAGTGCTTCCGAGTACCTCAACTAGCTTGTTTATTTTGTATCTTGTATTTTGAATAGGTAGTAATCGAAGACAGCATGTGTACGGGGTACCTCCCCAGGTTATTTATACTTATACTTCATTTTCTTTTTAACAAATTTTTTGTATTTATTTAAAAAAGACTCCTTTGAGGTTATGGATGACCAGAGCCTTCTACAGAACACCAGAGGTGATGAGGATCTCTTACGGAGACCCTACTGAAGATAAGAGATATTTTCAATTAATTTGCTCTTCCAATTTTTTTTTCTTAAGATTGCATGCTTAGTAAAGAAAATCTTAGACATTTTGATTAGTTTCCACGATATAGCCAAATCTCTTCCACACTCTGTCACAAATGTGGAAGAATGAGTTGTTCCCTAGTTTTGATCGTCAGTACATGCATAACCTCCTATAGACTGCGCACTTGATTCTTAAATTTCCTGTTTTTCCTCTCCCTCCATATTTCCTTCAACACATGTAGCAAAGGTGTTAGATATTAACAGATCAAACAACATAGTCACAAAGATTATGTTAAACACAGGATCGTTTTAATATGCATAGAAAACGAAAAACACATACTTGGTTAATCGTTGTAGTTTCACCGGTTAAAGCACTTTCTAATTCCAATTTTTCACTGCAGAAATCTTTCCAGTTTTTTCTCTACAGAAATCTTTTCCCGCATGAAACCAATACACTCACAGATG
>JAOSBK010000001.1:16089030-16103516 GCA_027568895.1 Erythroxylum shatona | reverse complement strand
ACGAACAAAGTCAGATGGATATTGGGTAATTAAGTCCATTGGCTGATCTAACTTTTGTTGAAATTTTAATTTCGTCCATAAACTAATTTTCACGCGATGCCTATGACCAAACCTTTTTTCTTTCTGTTGCTTTTTCATAAAATTTGACCCACGTGCTTTTATAGATGATGAGAGAAATCCATTTGATTGGTCAAGAAAGGTGACGGTAAGGGTCAAATGGGTACTCTCGATTCGTTCATAATTGAGGTTAATACTTAATACACTGACATGAGACTTGCTCCATATCAGGATGTTTGTTTTTTTAAATAATATTATTAATATTAACCAAAAGTATATCCTCAAAATTTATTCATTTAAGGAGGATAACGGGTCATTTTATTAAGAAGAAATAAATTTTAGATGGGCAAAAACCTCAAATCTTAACTTAATTAAAAAAATACTTTAAAAAAATTAAAGTTCTGGCCAAACGATCAAGGAAAAGTTCGAACAAGACTTGAAGTAAGAGTTTTATTTTTCATAAAGAATTTATTCGGTTCAAGCGAGGATTAGTCTGATTATGAATTACTTAAAAATATCTTTTTTTTAAGATTCCTCGTAAGCAAAAATAAAAAAATAAAAAAATGTTTCTTGTGGTGTGCTAGAAAGAAATACGCATAATATAGTTTAAATTTTAATTCTATGATATTTCCTTTTTTCCTTTTTCTGTTTGTTCAAACAAGTGGGCACGGAAATTTCTCACTTTAAAGACGGCCACCGATTCGAAAGCTGTCCAAAGTCCAAACTAAATAATGTCTTCCATTTCTAGAAGTCTGCGGTTCTGTAGTGCCTAACTTGGTAGACTCAGTCCCGATTATAATTATAACCTTTAAAGTAACTTACCTATAAACAATCCAATACGCTTTAAGAGATTTTCCTTTATTCTTTTTTTTTTTTTTTGGTGCCCTAGGGTATTTATCGGCAGTCCCAATAACTAATCCCTTCGTTGCGGGAACATCTTAAACACGTGAGAGCTACAATTGGCCCAAGAGTTTGCTGCATTCTTGAAGGTAGGGATCAAACCCCCAACTACTTGGTTAAGTATCGGAGGCATGTACCACCTACGCTAATCCACTAGTTTTCTTTATTCTTACTTCTAGATATAAACCTTTTTTAAATTTCTCTAATAACTAATGATATCTAACTTGAATTAAACCTTTGCCAGCGTAATCGTTTCTTTCTATAAGTGTGTTAATTCATATCATTTTTTTCATTTTTGTGTTTATGTTCTTGAATCAAATTTATTATATTGATACCAAATCTTACTAGTCCTGTTGGTGAGAGTTGTATTATGTAATAATGAACAAATGACTTATTTTCAGAATTATTAGTATCACTACGAATTTAATTATGCAAATCTTGTAAGCAATTAAGGACGACCAAACATAATCACTACTCTTAACAATGGAATCAAATAGGTATATTATGTAGAGTTGAGATTCCATGAATCATATGTCCCACAACAAACAGAACATGGCATCTTTGTGGTCTGGAAATATGAGAATTCTGAAATGACTTGTTAGTTGTTTACTTATAATTATCATTCGTTAATGTAGTAGACTCTTTGAAGAGGTTAGCTAAATAATTATGTATCCTTGGATGAGACATACGAGGAGTGCATTATACATATGAATTTTATATCTTTTCAAAAATTGATGAATGGATTATCTATATTGATGTATGATTATGAAAATTTCATATAAGGTAATCACAAAATTATCAAAAAAACAGAAAAAGAAAAAGAAATATAAGATTAATTTATAAAAGTTTAGCCAAATAATCCTTAACATACTTAATGGATTTTCTATATTGATGTATTCCTATAAAAAGTTCATATAAGGTAATCACAAAATGATCAAACATAATAATAAAAGAGAATAAGAAAAGGAAATATAAGATAACTTTATAATAGTTTAGCTAAATAATCCTTAGCCTACTATTCTTCAAATTCTATTTGAGAATTCACTATATATTGTCTTCTTTTAATAGGATAAGAGAGACAATTTATGTGATATCTTCTTTATCACAAGGTGGAGAAGGCCGTCTTATTTTATTATAGATGAAGGAATACCCTTTAAAAAATAAAATAAGAAATTTTTGGTTGTTAAGATATTTGGGCAATATACATTAATATTTAAGGATGGATATTCCCTCTCTTTTAAATTTCTAAACAAAAAGAGACTTATGGGTTCATATAAGAATCCACGTATCAGGGAGAATAAAGAAGACAAGAATAAGACCAATAATAAAGGCCCCTTTCGAGTAGACTCTTATTTGATATTAAGAGGAACCTCATAATGCAGACTCCGATAACTCTCTCTAATTGTTGTACTAACACAATCTTATACAACTCAAAACCTACCTTTTGTATTCAAACTAATAAACTAAGGTTTAATATATATTATACGATTAAGACATTCATTTAAAAGTATTTATAGCCTCTCAAGGCCCTAAGAATCTTTTTAACATCCTAAAGATTCTTTTTATAACTTATATGTGGTTTATTTACACATAAAACATGTTCAAATAGTTGTTACTTATTCAAGCTAGTCTATACATGGCTAATTTCTACGTGTGTTTGACTAACCAATCCTAATCATTGGCTAACCAAATCATCTTCATTTTGAGGATCTACTATTGGAACATCTAACCCTGATGCACTATTATTTTAGCCAATTATGAAAATACTATCATCTAGCCAAATCCAGACCTTCAGTTAACCAATACCTCCTTGGTTGTTATATTGACTAGCCAAACCCTTAATTGATATCCTAAAATATAAAATTTCCAATTATATCCACTTTCAAACACCCTACCTGTTCATTCAATAACAATTATTTAACTAGTCGATATCTTGTAAAAATAAGTTAAATTCTTCCATTCTTAGGTATTTTAATAGGATAAACACACTCTTTTTTAGAAAAAACTTGATTAACAAATATTTTAAAATTTCATTAAAAACTACTTTGATGATCAATATAGTTCCTTTACAACTCAAATTAATTTTGTCTTGATTATTGAAGTATTTATGCATTATGCCCTAAATATATCATATAATGATTGAATCCCTAAACTAGTAAAATGAGCAAGTTAAAGTGTTGAACCAAGCAGTTTTAGGCCCATAACTTGTTAATTAAAAAATTGAGATACTAATGAATTTGTTTAAGTTATGATAAATAACATTAGAAAGCAATATTGTAAAGAAAATTTTATGGAAAGTTTTGGAGTTGATGCTTGAAACTTGGATTGTATAAACAAGTCATAATAGAGATTATTCAAAAGACGGAGTTCATGTTTAGCAATGTCTAAAAAGTGACTTAATAATTCCACTATAATTCTTCTTTTAAGGCTAAAAGTAACCTTTATACAGCCTTTCTTGATAAAGAGGAACCCTTTTTACAATCTTCTTCCAATATGAAAAGGAACCTCAATATCACTTGGATCATCCCCAACTGCAATATTCAACATCCCAACAAAATATTACAATTAAAAAATATCTCACTTATTTACTCGATAATTCCAAAATAGCTTACTTACACAAATATAATACAATGATGCTCAAATGATTGAATAACTCTTTGACATGTGTATATACAACATCTAAAACTTATTGATTCTAAAACCAATAAGAAGACACTTATTTGTAGTATTTTGTGACCTAAAATTACTGTTTGAGCCAAGAACTAGTTGTTATAATGATTATATTTGACACACTAGTTGACTAGTATACATTAAAAGCTCCAAATTCACTAATTGTTGGAACATTGGTCGACCAGTACATATATTAGTCGACCAATATGCATATTAACCAACTAATACATCAACCAATGCTACAACAATACTTCAAATTTAACAATTTTAACCTATGTTAGTTGACTATTAACCTACTCAAATTGACCAATCACCCCAAAAACATGATTTTAACACCTTTAAATGCTGAAAAGCAATTTGTTTATCTAAAAATGATTAATACACTTCCTAAAATTTTCCTATAGATTATTTGATAGATCAAAATTCTTTTATATTAAGATTAAAAGCTTTAGTTCTTTTTAATGAATGTAAAGACTCATGCAATGAAGTAAGATCAAAAGATTATGCATGGTGAGCCTTTTGGATCATCAAATTAACAATGTGTGCTTACAAATCATAATGCAATATATGAAATGACCTTGATGCCTTGATCTTCTTCTATTTTTGTTTTGATTTTCATTTTAACAGTTGCAAACTTTAACTTCTCTTTATCAACGTCATAACTATCTTCTTGAGTTTATGACTTCATTTTGTTTTAAAATTGCTTGTCATCAAAATAATAATCATTTTAGTAGTAACTATATTTTGTAATCATCAAAACATTAATTGGAACCTACCTTGGTTCAAGAATCTCCCTCTTTTTGATGATGAGAAAATATTTGTGATACAAGAGAATAATAATGAAGTTAAGCATACAAATAACTATCAAAGTAATGATTAGCTCCCCCTTAATGCATGTATAAAACATAATTTAATATCAGGAACAAAAGATATTCAAAATATAAGAGATATCCATACATATAGATAATATAAATTTACTCAAGCATATGAGAAGACATTTGTTCCCATTAAATTTTATCGCTTCCTCTAAATGTTATCACTCCCTCTAAATATAATATCACTAAAATTTCTCCCTCTTTTGGAATTATAAAAAACAAATCATTAATAAATGTAAAAAGTAATGTTTCATGCTTCAAACTAACTTGATCAAAAAGATCAAAACATATTTGAATAAAATTGATAAAATTTCTCATTAAAGAGTTCTATTGAATGTTTAAGAAGGAAAAAAATTCAATTTTGATTTTAAAAACAATCCTAGTTGTGACTAATTTTAAAATTCCCAAATTTAGTATTATTAATAAGTTAAAAGTTTAATTAAAACATCAATAGCAAGTTTCAACAAACTTAAGAGTTGGAATTATTACAAATAAAGCATAATTGCAATATCCAATAATAATGTTTATAAAAGTATATATAATTTACAAAGTCCTAAATTTAAAAAATAATGACTGAATAAAGTAGTCAAATTCAAAATTCTAGAATAACAAATATGATGCAATCACATTTGAAAAAAGTTAGATAAATCATGTAATTTATAGAAAAGACACGAACATTATCAAGTAATCCTAAATTTAGGGTTTATCTCAAGAGAATGTGAATTATAAAGATCTTTAATAAAAAGAGGACAAAATTGAAGGGGTAGCAATTTACAATGAGATGTGGTGTTTTTCAAAGATACAAGTGACTTATCTAAGGTTTTGAGGAGCCTTAAACAAGAAAAAGAGAAAACAGAAGCAAGGCTAAACAGAGGGCATTAAATCATCTGTAGTGGGTAACCATTCAAGGAAACTGATCGACCAATAAAAGGTTGACCTTTATATATTGACCAAATATGTCATAAGTTAACTTATCTTCTTTGAAGGACACATTGATTGACCGTTATAGCTTTGTGGTTGAACATTCATACAATAAAACTTCTAAGAACCACACTGGAACTGTAAAATTTCTTTAAAAAGGAACATTGGTCAACCACTCCAAAATATTAGTCAACCAGTGTGAGTAATTAGGCGACTAGAGCTTTAACCAAAAAAATCGCTAGAAAGATAAAAGAATGTTAGATATTGGGACATTAGTTGACCACTAAAGACATTAATCGACCAATGAGACTATATAAGGATCAGATAAACAACTAAAAAAGTAGCAAACTCACTGAAGAGTAAAAGGGAGTGAAATTTAAAGATATTGGTCGACCACACTAAGATATTGATCAACCAGTTAAATAGATGGATTAAGAAATCATCACTAAAGCTCAACTTAAAACATCAAAACTTCAACAAAATAATGTTAAAACACATATCAACCAAGTAAAGATAATAAAATAGAATTTGATCATATAAAAGGCCTTATAAAAAAAGAAATCATATTAAACAAAGACTAATTCTCCTTTAATTAAGCAAGATTTATTCTTATTCAAAAGTTTAGAGAAATATTAACCTTCTAATTAGGACCTTATTTTTCATATAGTCTCTAAATATTAAGATTCACAATTTACGAACACCTTATTCGTAATTTAAACTTAAATAATTATCACCAAGGATTTATACTTAAATTGACATATAAATGCAAGCAATCATATATTTCTAATAATTAACTCATGTTAAACATTGCTTATAAGATATTTGAATGAAGATTCTTCTTGAATTCTTAATCCATTAGTGGCACTTCATCCATCTCATCTTTATCACTGATTTTAATAATTTGAGAAGTCTTGATGGTTAATTTAGGGGTTAAGTTCTCTATATCCTACAACAACATCTTTATGACTTTGTTATAGACAAGAAGGTTAGATTCATCAAGATA
Source organism: Erythroxylum shatona (assembly GCA_027568895.1). Classification (NCBI taxonomy): domain Eukaryota; kingdom Viridiplantae; phylum Streptophyta; class Magnoliopsida; order Malpighiales; family Erythroxylaceae; genus Erythroxylum; species Erythroxylum shatona. Next base: position 16,097,090 of record JAOSBK010000001.1, on the reverse strand, counting down.
AAATGCATAAACTTCTTAATGATTTGCTCTTATTTTTCTAATAGCCTTATAAATCAAGGTAATCAATGTGTTTTAGGAATCCAAATAAGCTTGGTTCCTTAATTGTTTGGCCTTGTCTTCTTTTCAACCCATACTTTTAAGGGTTTTCTTGTCATTCTTTGTTTAGTAAAAAAAAATCTGTCAACATGTCCAAACTTATAATAAAAATGACATACCATGTTATATGAATTAATAGTATGATGATGACCATTAAAACATTGATGTACGAATGTATTGCTTGGAATTCTATACGTATGTATAATGAGGAAGTTTTATTTGGATATTAAATGTATTGAATGGTATCTTGAGATGTTGAAAAGTCCTACCATGATTATATGTATGATGCCTATTATGAATGAATTTTTAATGCATGCTTTTACAAGGGTATGAGTGGGTTTGTATGTTATAATAAAGATTATACCTATTCTTCGCTTAAGAGTATTAAACCTTTGCCTAGGTTGCGAGCCATATATGAAAGCATGATGTTTGCTCTTAGGTTGGGCTATAGTGAATGTGTCATATGCATTTGTATGTTTGGATGTAGATGGTCCATGCTCGTTTGTCATTCTAGGTAATGGTTTTTGCTATGTCAATGTTTTCCTTTGACAAAAGTAGTTTTAGTGTTAGAAACACTTTCATATTTATATCTAAATCCATACCTATCATTGCAATTCTTTTAAGCTCCCAGCATATTTTCTAGTTTTTCACTCCTTTAGTGAATTTGGATAAAGAATCCTTGAGAGCATCAATTTCCTTTTTCAATGTTTCATTCTTATGCCGTAATGCATCTAAGTCATAATTGTCATCAATAATCACATTTTTTTGGATGCTTTAATGCTATGTAATTCACTTTTTATCTTTTTATTCTTACTTATGCATACATCCAACTATTTTTGGACTTCCTTGAGTTTAAAGATAATTTTTCTTTTTTCTCATGATTTTTATACTTTTAACTAATTTAACATATGTCATATCATCATCATTATCATTACAAGAATTAGGGTTAGATATTGCCTTATCATTATCCATAGAGGTAAAGCACATATGAGATATCTCTTCTTCTGAATGCTTATTTTTGGATTAATTTGTGTCATCCTAAGTTGATGCTATAAATATGGTCTTCTTGTCTTTCTTATATTTCCTCTTATACTTCTCATTATCTTTGAGTTGAGGACATTGTGACTTTATATGACCGAGTTTTCCACATTCAAAGAAAATAATGCAAGAGGATTTATGTTTTAAATCACTTTTACCTTCTTTGAAGTACTTTCTTTTGGAGAATTTCTTCTTTGAGAACTTACTGAATTTTCTAGTGAGTAAACAAATGTCTTCTAATTTGCTTTCACTAATTGATGTCTCTTCCTCATATCTTGATTCTTCTTTTAAGGCTTTAAATTTTAAATTCTTTTTCTTTGGAAGTGGCATTCATCTTGTGTCTCTTGGAGCCTTATTTTGTATATGAGGAGAGATATAAGAATTTCCTCCAATACTAGTGTTATTAGATCCTTTACTTCTTGTATGACCTTCACTTTAGCTTCCCACGTCTTCAAAAGTGACTTAAGCAACTTTTTTCCCATTTCAACATTAGTATAGGTCTTTCCAAGACCTTAACAATATCAATGAATCTAGTATACATGCTTGAAATGCTTTTATCATGCTCTATTTGAAATAATTTATATTGTTAGTTATTGTTTATGCCATCATGAGTAATTTTTAATGTATATCAAATGTCATAAGCTGTTTCACACATAGAGATTTTATTAAATTCATTTCTTCCTAAAGCTCAAAAAAGGATATGTATGGCGCTACTATTTAAGGAAACTAATCTCTTATCTTGAGGTTCCCATTATTTCTTTAATTTGGGTACCTTTTTGTTATCTAAAATCTTCATTGGAATAAAGGGACCATTAGAAACTATGTCCTATAAGTCTTCACTTTCAACCATTAAACAGAATCTCCTCCTAGTTTCCTAATAAAGATAATTATTGCCATCAAAGAAATGTGGTCTACTAATGCTTTGTCCTTCTTGGTTAATAATGATGATGATGCTCCTAAATATGTCTTTACGATCTTTGCTATAGGATTTATAAGAAATACATGCTTACATTGCTTTAATACAACACAATTAATAATAATCAATATAAATGAGTATCATAAAATTGCTTAAAATAAATTAAACAATAATTTAAAGAGGATAGGGAGGAGAGATTACAAATCAATTTATAGTGATTCAGTAAACAACCCTTGCCTACGCCTACTCCCAATGTTGTTTTTATAATTTCATTATAATTCTTCTTTCAAGACAAAGAATAACCTTTATATAATGTTTCTCATTAAAGAGGAACCTTTCTTACAATTTTCTTCCAAGGTAGAGATGAACCTTAATACCAATTGATTCACCCTGAAGTACAATTTTCAAACCCCTAATAAAGTATTATAAATAAAAAATATCTCACTTATTCACCCCATAAATCTAAAATGGCTCACTTATAAAAATATGACACGATGATGCTCAAATGATTGAAAAATTCTTTGAAATGTGTATATACAACTCCTAAAACCTTATTGATTCTAAAATCATTAAGAAAACACCTACTTATAGGTTTTTGGGACCAAAATAGTTGTTGGAGCTAAGAACTAGCCATTGCAACAACTATATTCGATACACTAGTTGACCGGTATAGCATACTAGTAACTAATATACATTACAAGCTCCAAATTCACTTGCCGTTGGAACACTGGTCAACCAGTACATATATTGGTTAACCAATATGACATATTGGTCAATTAATAGATCAACCAATGCTACAGTAAACTCTCAATACTTCAAATTTAATAACTTGAAACTATATTGGTCAACCACCTAACCTATATAAGTTGACCAATCAAAAGATGATTTTAACAACGTCAAATTCTCAAAATTGATTTTAACAACTTCAAATGCTCAAAACCAATTTATTTAATTTAAATATGATTAAAACACTTCACAGAATGTTCCCCAAAGATTATTTGAAACATCAAGAGGATTTTATATTAAAATTAAAAGCTTTAATGTCTTTTGATGAATATAAAAACTCATACAATGAAGTAAGATGAAATAATTCTGCATGGTAAGTCTTTTGGATCATCAAAGTAACAAAACGAACTTAAAAATAGTGATACAATATGTTAAATGACATCGTTGCCTTGATATTCTTTTGTTTTTATATTGATCTCCATTTCATCATCTGTAAACTTCAACTTCCCTTTATCATCATCATACATTATCTTCTTAAGTTTATGGCTTCATTTTGTTCTAACATTCTTTTCATCAAAATAATAATCACATTAGTAGTAATTATTTTGTTTATCATCAAAATATCAATTGGAAAATCTCTTAGCTTAACAAACAGATTAAAGTGTTTTTCAAAGACTTTGAAATAAGTTAAAAAGGTGACATTGAAGAATGATCTTGTCAGGGTGTGATTTGAACCCACTTAGGATTACAACCTTAAGGAACCCAAGAAAAAGATGTGAATCAAATATATAAAGAAACTTATCATATTGATTATAAAACATCAAGAACCAAATTCATTAAATAATTGAATGACACAAAGAGAAAATTCCTTGATAATTTCAATTTTTAATGAAAAATAAGGAAAACATGTATTTATAGGACTTAATACATAAAGATGTCAAAAAAATAAACTAAAAAGAAACATCCCTTAAATACTTAAAAAGAATTAAAATTTTGAGCAAGCTTGACTTAATACTTGACTGTGTAACTAATACCAATTTTTAAACCATTAACTAATATAGTGAGAAGTACATTGTAATTAATGGTAAAACTACAAAAAATCATCCTTTTCTTCAAATTACTCGACATGTTATTTTTATTTATAATAGTTACTTTTCATTTAACATTATAACAATAGAATAAATTTCTTATTTATTAGGATTGGAATATTCCATTGTAGATTAATCACAAGGTTGTCAGAATATTGCCTTTATTTCACAAATTTTTAGTTTATCAATTGACAAAACTATTACTAACTTATTCAATTAGATCTAAAGCAATCTATTAGATAATCAATTTTATAACCAAGATCTATCTTCAATTGATCGTTAATTTTATAATTCTAGGTCTATTAAATTGCTAACTCTTATTGTACAACCTAACACTAATTACTTTAACTCAATCTCTCAATTTATTGTCATGCACGAACAATTATCACAAACTTCCAAATATTCATTGAAATAAACAATAATTAAAAGTCACAAAATAATTCCATAATAATTCCTAATCTAGATTTAAAAATCCATAGACATGTTTAATGTCAAGGAAATTAGATTATACATCAAGGATAATAAAATAAATAAAGGAAAAGAATAAAAACTTTGTTCAACCCTAGATTTGGAATGCTGGAATTTTCTAATGCTTTTCTTGTTCTCTCCTTTTTTGATCCATTTTGATTAATGGTTGCTTTATTTTTTGTTTTATTTCACGTAAATAGTGCTTTAAATTTTGTGGTCATTTCTAGGGTTTCCCCACTTTGTTTGGTTCCAAAAATAGCCCTGAACTTTAAAAACATAAAAAAACTCACATCTAGAAATCTCCTGTCACAAGTCACGATCATGCTCCATGCTTTAGCCTCTCTGTCACGATTGTGTTTCAATGTGCATGATCGAGACAAAGCTATGCAGCGCCGATGGATGTCTGTCATGATCGTGCTCCTCATACACGATCCTGACACCCTTCATGCGCCTCCATCTTCCTTGTTTTTCAATTTCCTAATTTTCAACACTCACAAATACATCAAACACGTCATGAAGTATAAAATTAAGATTTAATTCATTCTTTAAACCATAAAAATACTTAAAATATAAACAAACACTCATAATAATACAATTCTAAGCCTGTACATACAATAATCATCTAATAAACACTTAAAAATACATTAAAACATATAGGAAAACATAGTATGATATATAGTTATCACTCATATTGAACTTTTCAATAAAAAAGGATGCTTTTTTAATTTTTAATTTACTTTTTTTATATTAATTAAAAAGAAAATTTTATCTTACAATTTGATTGGATGATTTTGAGGATACATTCTTTTGTATATTAAGCAATTTACTATTAGAATACTCTTCACATTAGTTAAGAAAAGAAACTTGAAAAATCAATTATCCTTCTTCATCTAGCTTAACTATTTCTCCTAGATAAAAATATGGCTAGTAATGGGATAGACTTCAAATGTAATGAAAGGATATCACTAAATTGTAGTTACATATTATTAAGTCCAACCAAAAAGTTAGTATGCTCAAACACATATTTTCTTTGTCTTTTCTGTTTTGACTTAAGTTGCTGGCATTAATTTTTCTCCTCCTTATTTCCTACCATCAAAGTAATTTCCATCCATCATAAGAATTTGGGAATATCAATGTAGCTTTTCCCTTAACTGGACAATGAATTAATTAGTTTGCTCTATAAGGCATTTCCTACTTAATTTTTGTTTCCATGCAATGGATAATTGTTATTATGAAAAAGAACATAACTTAAATAAGATGAATTAAAGTGTATAATATAAGATCTAAGGTTAGTTTCAATACAGTTATAATAATATAGTATACGTAACACTCTTTATGATCAAAATTTTAACAAACATGATGTTTCAAAAACAAAAATAGATTTTATGGGCAACTAATATTTTGTAATACTTAAGAAATGCACATGAAAAATTGTAAATCCAAAGTAGAATGGTCCAAAAAATACCTACCTTTCTATAGTTTATTAATTCCAAAGCACACAAGTTCTATAAGGTCTACATTAAATCTAAAACTAACTTGTTCTCAAGGTGTTGTTCATAGAAATTTAAAAGCCATCAAATTATTCTTCACTTTTTCTTTTATGGAAAGGGCAATCTTTATAATCGAACTCAATTAAACTTATAATCCATTAAATTCTTCTTTATTTTTCTTTTATAAAAAGGGTTGTCATTAGAATCGAACTCAGTTAAACTTATAATTTCAAACTACATGAAGAATATGTTAGTTTATGCTCTATAATTAGTCAGTTGATTGTAGTTTAGTGACAAAATAATTTAAATAAATTCTTTATCTTGTAAATATTTAGATGTATAAGATAAAGTATATAGGATAATTATATTTGTAAACGGAATTATGATGAGATTAAAATTATAAGATTCATATTGCATTTATGTATTAATCCTAAAATGTTCCTGGTTATTGTTCTATGAAAACTGGACATTAATAGAATGTAAAAAGATTAGTAAAAGTTATGTTTTTCCTCTTGAAGGAAGTAAACAATCTCATATCTTAAAGTATGGAGATACTTGACTAAACATGTGGATGCTTGTTAGAGAATAAGTTCACTAAATTGACCTTGTATGATAATTCTATTTAGAACATTACTTATATGTTTATAGAAATTCTCATTATAATGATTGTATAAGTGATCATTTGAATTGAGATCTCCAAAGTTATCTTGTATAGAGATTGTTATGTTTTAATACTACTTATGATCTATTCTAGTCAAGGATAGCTCAGTTGATAGTTGTTAGATGTAACATGAACTGTATAGAGGTTGATGAGTGATCAATATAGGATTCATCACCCTAAAGTAACTAGGGAGAATGTTCCATTGTTCTCGATTAGTATTAATTCAAAAAATTCTTGGCAATATTTATCAAAAAAAAATTATTGGCAAAGGTGGAATGACACTTCTAAAGTAGTTTACAAATTTCGTTAATTGAATCAATTACTAGTAGTGGAGAAATAATATGATTGGACTTAAATAGAGTAGATATTAATTTTATGCTCTATGTCCAATCAGAACATTGTGTGATGAAAGAATTGAATTATAAGGAAAAGTTATACACAAAAAAGTTAGTCTAAACCACTTTGATACTTTTAAATATCTGGATGATCATAATATATTACTAGACGTTAATCTTGATTTATAGATATAAATTATTTAATTTCATAATTAAAGATAAGTTAAAGAAGTTTAATTTATATAATCCTAAATATGATAGGGTTATAATTTATATTTATTGCCAATATATTTGGAAACCTAGTGGGTCACACATAAAGAACGAGTTAATGATAGAAAAGATATTTTAATCAAGTTCAATGATAGAAAAGGTATTTTAATCAAGTTAAACTTGATTACAAAGTTTGAGAAATTTTATTATTAAATATGAGATATTTAATAAATAAGGATCAATATAAGATATTGAATCTTATTCGGAAATAATTGGTATTTAATTAGAATTATTTGTAATTGTAATTAAATTTCAATTGAAATTATAATTTAATTAAATTAAATTACTATAATGTCCAAAACCTATTATTAACAGACTTAAGCTTTAAGGAAGTTGTCACTTATTGCCTAACTTTCTCTATAATAGTTACAGAGTTCTCTTAACTTGTTTTATGGATACCATTAGAGGCTAGACATTTATATAGCTACGATCGTTCAGATGAGCTTATTTCAAAAATAGTTCAAGGAATACAAAAAGAAAAGGAATAAGCATCAAAATAAGGTACGGATTATAACTCATGCTTTATTATGATTTATGTAATAATCATTTTATAGAATTTAAATTGATCTTGACTTTCAGGAAATCAAAACAAAAAAAGTTTCATAATTATATTCCTTTGCGCGAGATTAGCTCCTATCCCAATTTCCCAACAAAATATGATAAGAAATCCTTAATAAATTAATCTCCACGACTCATCCTTAACTTGTTATGGGAACCTTTAAAGGATCAATATACATAAAAATCAATTTCCACCAGATGAGTTTTCACCAACCACATGACCCTCCACAATGCCAGCATAAGAGCCATTTATTTTCACACCACTAGTAGTATTGATTCCAAACTAAACTTGTCATTTTCCAATGCCTCCCCTGGTGCAAGAGATGCCATGTTCAATATGTAGCACCCCCTTACCGTAGAGTATCCACCGAGACACCCGTAGGTCATCTCGGCACATATCCTACGATAAGAGAG
>JAOSBK010000001.1:16055803-16066128 GCA_027568895.1 Erythroxylum shatona | reverse complement strand
GATAAAACCAAACTCTTTTGTTTTATTAATAATAAATATTTTCATTACAAAACTATAACTGAAGAAGATAAAGTTACTTGTAAATACACTTGCTTTCCAGGGCACTATATTTACATAACTCCAACAAGATGTACAATCTTAGACATGGGCATATCATAGAGCGTATTTATTGGCATTAGAAATATCTATAACAAACTTAATTATTCCTACTTAAAACCTTAATTTTTATTTATGTATTGAAAGGTATATGTTTATTGAGAGCTATGAGTGGTTTTTCTCTTTATTCTTAATTGAACTTTAAAATTATCAAAGAATTTTTTGTGACGTTCAATTACTTAGTGAATTTGGTTTTTGATTGTTCCTAATTAACTAGTTAATTCTCTTTATATGTGGTATGATTATCGAAGGTTTGGTTCAAACTTGTTCATAGATTCTTTAGGATTCTAATCCTATGTGAGTTCACATCAGTTGTTATCAAAGTTTGGCTCTAGATCAACTGCAGTTATTCTTTGACTCTTTATATTACTTTCTACTAATCTAAATTTCAACTTTCCTTATTAGTTCTTATTCATTCCTTTACATCTCTTTGTCTCTAATGTTTCAACTAAAAATTTAAAAAAAAATCCTTTATCATCTTGTATAAGGCTTATCACTACTTATTATGATAGGTATTATCTTTGACATTCCTTGTTTTTATGCTTTCCATAGTTTTTCAAACCTTATTATTTATAGAAAAAGAAAAGAGAAGAGAAATAAAAATAAAAGAAAAGAAAAGAAAAGAAGAAAGGAAAGGAAAGGAAAGTTGCATATGAATATTCACATCAAGAAATTGCCTAAGCTCAACTTGACATTACTTTCTATTATTTTTGTGTTTTATTTGAATTTCTTAATTCTTGTTTAACCTATGTTTTATTCTTTTTCCTCGACCATTAGTTAATTAGGTTTATTAGACCTTACCAAGTTGAAATCTTTGTTTGAGTTTATTCAGTTCTTTAAAGTACTTGTGAATGAAGAAAAAAGTGAAACGAAGTAAGAGGGCGCGAGATTAATAGTGAAAAAGACAATAAAGAGTGAAACATAAGTGTTTTGTAAACTTTTAAACATGTCTTGTAAAGGTGTCTTAATATTGAAGGAGGAGAGGGACAACTTATACCTTATATTGGCCATGCAATAATAGTTTAAGAGCTTGAATATGATGTATGTTAAGATTAGGGAGAAGTTGGAGAAGCCATTACAACATATTATTGAATCATAAGGAAAGCAGAAAAGCCAATCTTCTAATAAGGGAGGCATAGTAGCTATAATTTAATAACACCAATGGAGGTTGATGAGGAGGATATAAACTAAATGTTGATTATATTAACCTTATATTTGAGAATAAAAGGAACAAGTTTAAGACTAAAAAAAAGGTAGGTATAATTGAGAGCAAAGGAGGAAGTCTAGAGTTCAAGAAGGGATAGATGGAAATCTTCTTAGCATCAAGATGAAGAAATATTCCCTTTACATGTAAGAATGATCCTAAAGCTGATTTGGAATGAGAGATAAAAGGTAGAGTTAATCTTTGATGACATATTACTTTAAGGAAAAAAAGGTAAAGTTGACAATAAAGTTTATTAATTATGCCATTATTTGGTTGATAATAAAGGAGGAATCTTAAATGATTCATAGATACTTGGAAATAATTTAAAAAGCTCTTATGAGAAAGAGATTCATGATAAGCCATTATGATAGAGACTTGTATAAGAAGTTAAAAGGCTTGCTTAATGAATAAATAATGTAGAAGATTATCATAAAGAGATGGAAATATTCATGATCCAAGCCAACGTAGAGGAGGATAAAGAAGCAAATATGATAAAATTATTGAATGAGTTGAGTAGAGATATAACTAATGTAGTAGAGTTTGAGTACTATGTGAAGTTAGAAAAGATGATGCATAATACATTAAAGTGAAGAGGTAGCTCAAATGTTATAGAGTGTCAAATTAACCCATTGGTAATACTAACTTTTGGGGTTCTAATTGAGAAAAAAATTATATAAGCCATTATAAAGAAAAAGTTAAGCCACCTAAGTCCAAAGAGAATGTTTATAATAAAGGTAAGGCAAGATTGACTCTTAAACCTATCTAAAAAGAGATATTAAATATTTTAATTATTCATGAACATGGCATATCATCTCACAGTGTCAAAATAAAAGGGTTATGACAACGAGGGATGATGTAAAGGTGATGAATGAGACTAATTCAGATTAAGAGAAGGCTATAACACTACTAGATGCTTTTAGGCTATAACAATGCTAGATGCCTTTAGTGATAAGAGTGTGGAATATGCTATTGAAGGTGAGGTGCTTGATGTTAAAAGAGCATTAAGTCTTCAAATCAAGGAATATGAGATAAAGTAGTAAAGAGAGAACATCTTTCAAACTAGATGTCATGTTTATAACAATCTATGAGGACCAATTGAAGTTAAAAAGAGATAATATAGAAAAAGAGAGAAAGAGATAAAGAAAAAGAGAGAGGGTGAGATTTCAAATGAGAGAGACTTAATTATGGTAAAAAAGAGGAAGAATACGAGATTTAAAAAAGGATTTAGTCATAAGAAAAAAAAGGAACAAATGGGTTGCTACATAAAGAAGAGTGATATTGGAAATATTTTCTATACTAACTAGCCTATGATTATACTTTTGTATGAGGCTTATCCTTATGTCGAAGAGTTTGACATATCTTTTCCTAATGTTATTATTCCCTTGTTATAGGAATATAAGGATATGTTAGATAGCAACGCCTTAATGGATTACCATTTATTAGAGGTATCAAACATAAAATTAATTTTATACCAAGGGTTGTCATTCTTAATAGAACTGCTTATAGGAGCAATATAGAGGAAACAGAAAGGAGATGTAGTGATAAGTCAAGGATTTAATGGCTAAAGGATGTATAAGGGAGAGCATGAGTCCTTACGTGATTCTAGTATTTATAGTGACAGAGAAGGATGATATTTTAGCTTATATGTTTTGATAGTATATCTATCAACAACATAATAGTAAAATATTGACATCTCATTTCTAAGTTAATGATATGCTTGACAAATTACATGGTTCTTGTATGTTTTCTAAAATTTATTTGAAATTTGGATGTCACCATTTTAGAATAAGAGAAGGTGATAAATAGAAAAATCTCTTTAAGAGTAAATATAGGTTATGTGAGTGGTCAGTTATGCCATTTAATCTTATTAATATATTTGGTACTTTTGTGAGCTTAATAAACCATGCATTGTGTACATACATAGGTAGGTTTGTCATTGTTTACTTTGATGACATTCTAATGTATAGTAAACATTTAGAAGAGCATATTTATCAGTTAGCATATGTGCTTGATATACTAAAGAAATAAAAAAAATTCTTTGAAATTTAAGGCAAATGAATTAATTCAATAGGATGAAAAGTATAAAGGGTTAGGCAACAACTTAACATGCTCCTTTGATAATCATGCACTGAGGAATACTAATTACCAATTAACCTAAGCTATAACCAGTAGCTAATTATAATGAATAGATACAATGGGGATAGGGATTAGCTCAAGGTATATCAATAGAACCAACTTAGGGCATTTACTCCAATAATCTCAACAAACTAACTAATGAGGGACAACAACTATTACTTATTACATTAACTGATAATTGTTCCTTTATCTATACAATTTCATAATAGTTAAAGTTATAATCATTTCATAAGCAATTGGTTTAGATTGTGTTCCAAATATCCCTGAAGAATTGACAAAAGAAGAACAAGTGCTTTAAGGATTTTAGAGCATTGTTATATAGCCTACATTTTTTAGTTGGAAGCTTCTGCTTAGCTACAAGTCATAGAAAGGTGGAGACCTTAGGTAGCATCTTTTTTCTACAAATGATGTCTGTTTATGGATTTTTATAAAGTTAGGGCATCACTAGTTCCTTGCATGATTTAAGACTGAAATTCCAAAATATAGAATATTGACAAATAAAGGACTACATTTAAAATGAATTTACAAGGGGGCAAGCAATGCTCCAAGGGTCAAACCATAGTGAAACAAGTTTTCCATTCCTTATCTTGTATTGGATGCTTGTGTGGAGGAATTCCCTCATTATAAGCGACTGAGTCATAGGATAAGAGGATGTTGATTAAGTTTTCATTTTCCACAAGCTCTTTCATTTTAAGAAGTATATGTGATTACATTTCACCTATAAGGGTCCCAGATTTAAAAAAATTCTCTATAATATTTTGATTATTAATGCTTTGTTGGTGAGTTTTAAGGATTGAATTCCTAATCCTCTAATTTTTTAAGGAGAGAACACCTTTTCCCATTTGACCCTAGCCATAGTATGATTTCCTAGAAACCTTATCTAAAGGAACATCTTTAACAATTTATCTATAGCTCTAATAATCCATTTTGAAGGAAAATGTTTAAAAACCAATAATTGTGGAGAGAATTCATCAATAAATTATTCACTTGTCGCCAATAACAAAATAAAGTGATCTATTACACCAACTGTAGATTTTATTCTATATCTTTTCCAATAAGGGGATGTAGTCCTTATATAGGAATCTTTTAGTAGGGATAGGCAACCCCAAGTAATTGAATGGAGGATCCGTACATTGTAATCCTAAAATGGTTGAGATCCAACTTGAAGTAAGTTTGCCACTAGCTAAATTAAATGACTTTTATCCTTATTAATAGCAAGTCCTCAAGATCCTTGAAAGTATTTAGTAAGGACATTAACAAATATAAAGATTTGTCATCTTTACAAATGAGCAAGACATCATTAGTAAAACAAAGGTTAAAGAGCTCTAACTTTTTATATCTACTGTGAAAATATAATCTAAGATCATTTTTAATATAATAAGTTATCGATCTTATAAAGGCGTCCATAAAAAATGAATAAGTAAAGAGTGAGGGTCTTTATAGATAAAACGAATAAGTAAGTGGACAAGGGGGTCCCTTTGCCTTAACTCCTTATCACCATAGTAGAGTTTAGTAGGCACATTATTGATAAGGACACTAAAAGAGATGGTAAAGATGATTTAATGAATCCACACAATGAAAATTTTTGAGAATTTGAAAGTTTAATTACATGAATAATAAAGTTTTAATTAATAAAATTGAATGTTTTATGAAAACCCACTTTAATAACACAATCCTTAGGAGAATTCCTTTTGTTACAGCTCATAGCTCTTGAGCTAAGAGAATATCATCCCTGATCAATCTTCCTTAAACAAAAGCATCTTGTGATCCATTAGTAAAAACCCATATAATTGACTTTAATTTTAAAGAAAGAATCTGTGCAGTGATCTTATACAAAGCATTACAATACAAAATATGTCTGAAATCTTGTATTAAAGTTGGGTTTGGAGTTTTTGGGATGAGGGTTATTAAAGTTTTATTGAATTCTTTAAGAATTCTTGATATGTGCTTAAATGTTGATTCATTTGATATACTACATTTAGTGATTAATGCCTTAGAAATGCTTAGGATACTCACTTTGGTTCTTATTTGATTTTAGGTACATTTTGGAAGTAAAGGAGCAAAAGTGACCAGAAAGCATGTTCATTGAAGCCATCATTTCCATTTCCATATTCATTTGTTTTTGTGGATCAAAAAATGATAAATATTAGAGTAAGTAAAGGCAAGAAAATCAAGATGATGAAGCTGCCTGGAAATTGCATATGACAACCCTATGCAACGTGTTTTATAGGAATTAAATGAAAACAAGAGGCAGTTGGAAGAGAAGTAAAAATGGCAGCACAACATGAAGGAAACACTACAACAAATACACACACACACACATTAAAAGGACGTAACAAATATAAGCAAGAAGGATTTGTGTGAACATTTGCGGAAATGCAAATGTTTCACGTAAACAACGTCTACGTTTAACACAAACGTTATGCGGGCTTTTAAAAGGAAAATGCACAATAACAATAGGGAAAACAGTAGAGGTGGACTAGATATTACTTCAGAAAATAGAAAGGAGTGCAAGGAACAGGAGAGTGAAGGTGATGCGCTTCTCTTTTCATTTTTCACCACCGAAGCAACTATGAAGAAGATGATTGATGCTTGGAGCATAAAAATAGAGATAGAAGGCTAGCTTCCCGATGTCGGTTCAACAGCGATGTCAACACCAAGTCACAGTTAAGCTATTTTATCATTTTAATGTTGTAATTTCTTTTCGGATTGTTGTGTTGGTTGTGTTGATTTGATCGGGTTTTGGGATGAATGATCTTAATACATTATTTTTATTGTTCTATTTTGAACCTATTGCTAAAACATTGAATGTAATTCGTAATCATTACTTTTGATGTTTTTTTGTAGCACCTAATGATCTCGTATCCTTAGGAACAACATAACTTAGGTTAGATAATAGTTCGGGTGAGATTACTATTTATATTGATCGTTTTCTACTTTGCAATGCGACTGTTAAATTAAATTTAGAGATCATATCCTAAGTTATTCGGTAGTTAGGTTTAATTAATGATCGTTTCTTGATTAAACAAAACCTAAAGGGAAATTAGGATTAATAGAGCAGTCTCATATCAATAATTTGAAGAGATTTGTAAAGATGTTAAGATGATGAAATATGCTTGATCATGTTTAGGTCGAGATTGAGCCTAAAACCGAACCTTACATATATTTAATAGTTTAATCATTTTTTATCGCATGTCTTAATTTGTTTTCGATAGTTTACTTTTATTTTATTTTCTAAATTGCCAAAAATCTAAACCCCCCTTTTATATTTTCCTTGCATCAATTAATTTTGATTACAAAAATTAACCAAACATTCCCTGTGGATTCGATCTCGACTCACCCTAACTACAAATTTTAGTGTGCAAAGTCAGATAAATTTTATAGCATACTCGACACACACTATCAGCTTTTAGCATTGTTGCTGAGAAGTGTGGTAGTTTAATTTTCGTATTTGATTTTAGTTGGTGTTTTGTGAATATATTTATTTATAATCATTCTTTTTGATACTTATTAATTTTTAATTGTTTGTTAGTGTTGGTGCATGGTAGTGACCAGATCCCCTCGTAGAGAAATTGAGCAACTTGATCCGGAGATCGAGAGAACATTATGAAGATTGCATAGGGAAGCAAGGTCAACTTTGGTAGACAAATTGAAATCAGAATCCGAAGACATGATGGCAAATCCGAGAACTCTAAGGGAGTTGGCTGCACCCGATTTAACTCAAAAGTCATTATGCATAACATTTCTGAATTTTGCTGAACATGTTACCTTTGAGTTAAAATTTGGATTAATTCATTTATTACCTAACTTTCATGGTCTTGCAAGTGAGGATGCACATAAGCATCTTAAGGAACTCAAAGTGGTGTGTTTGAGCATGATGCCTCACGGGGTGACTGACGAGTAGATCATATTGAGGGCCTTCCCGTTCTCACTCAAAGATGCAGCAAAGGATTGACTATTTGACTTACCAGTTGGAAGCATGAATACTTGGTTAGAGATAAAGAGATTGTTCTTGGAAAAATATTTTCTAGCCTCAAAGATAGCAAGTATTCGGAAGGAGATATATGGTATTAAGCAGAACAATGGAGAATCTCTTTATAAGTACTCAGAGTGGCTCAAAAAGTTATGTGCCTGTTGTGCACACCATAACATACCATAGCAACTTCTCATCCAATATTTTTATGAAGTATTGCTACTGATGGAGAAGACTTTGTTTAATGCGGCTAATGGTGGGAATGAGAAGACTACCACTAAAGCTAAGATATTACTTAAGCAAATGGCTGCTGACACCCAACAATTCGACACTCGTAACGATGTTCGACTAATAAACGAGGTAAGCATTTCATCCATTGAACATTGTTTAGATGAACTAACATCTTTTGTGAGACAGATTGTAGTTAGACAGGCATAAGTGAAAGTGTGTGGGATATGTTCAAACACGAGTCGTCCAACTGATGAGTGCCCAACATTACAAGGGGAGTATGGAGTATGTGAATGCTACAGAAGGGAACTTTTCAAACCAATACAACCCGTACTCACAGACATATAACCCAGTCAGAGGGATCACCCCAATTTAAGTTATGGAGGGAACTGAAAACAAAATTACTTCCGGAATCGGCCGCAAGGAGTATAACAATTTTAACCAAGGGAACAAGGAGCCCCTTCTTCCAGTTCAGGTAATGCTTTAGATGAATTTATCAAGGTTTCTACTACTAACAGTCTTCAGTTTCGACAAGATATGCAACAACTTCAACATAGTATATTGTAGCTTAATTAGAGTGTACAATAAATCTATCAGGAATTAAAAGCAAGCACACAAAATTTGGAGAATCAAATGGGTCAGATGTCAGTGAGGCTTAATCACCTAGAATTGCAAAGAGGAGAAAAATTGTCATCCCAACCCGAGGTAAACCCAAAGACTGAAGGAGCAAAAAGGAGATTGAGGGTCCCAAGAGAACCCCACCAAGGATTGCTACCAAGGAAAAGATTGAGAAGGAATTAGGAAAGGAAGAAAATCCGTCATTGAGTACGAAGGTAAATTTCAAAAGTCCCAATATTAGTAAAACTAACCCTCCACCTTTTTTAAGTAGATTGACAAGAAGAAACAAGGAGGAGAAGGACAAAGAGATATTGGAGACTTTTGGAAAGGTGGGAGTTAATATACCTTTGCTCGAGCAATCAAGCAAGTACTAAGGTACGCCAAATTCCTCAAAAAATTGTGTATATATAAGAGGAAACTGAACTGTGTACACATAAGAGGAAACTGAGGGGTGATGAAAAATCGATGATAGGTGAGAATACGTCAGCAGTATTTGGAAAAAAGATGCCTATAAAATGTCGAGATCCAAGTATGTTTACCATTCCTTACAAAATTGGTAATACTGTGATCAATAGAGCTATGTTGAATTTGAGTGCTTCTATTAATGTGATGCCTCATTTGATTTATGTTTCTTTGGATTTGAGACCATTGAAAGAAATGATTGTAATCATACAACTAGCTAACCGCACTAATGCTTATCCTAATGGTGTGGTTGAGGATGTTTTGGTGCAAGTGAATAAGTTAGTGTTTCTTGCAGATTTCTATCTTGTGAATATGAATGATGACACCTCATATAATCTGATATCTATCTTGTTAGGGAGACAGTTTCTTAATATGACTCAAACTAAGATAGATGTTCATGAGGGCACCACTCACAATGGAATTTGATGGGGAAGTGATTCATTTTAATATTTTTAATATCATGAAGCATCCTCCTAATAATCATTGTGCTTTTTCTGTTGATGTGATTGGTCCTTTGGTGTAAGAAATGTTTAAATTAAGTTGCAGGGAACATTTGCAAACATTTTTAACTGGGGATATAGAAGTGGAAGCCAATACTGATGTTGAGATGGGAGAAGAGCTTATGGGAATGATAGTTGCCTTAGACTCATTGGAAAGCTCTCCAAAAAGGTATGATTTGGCTTCTATACAACTACTTGAAACTCACCAGAAGTTGTTACCTTCTGATGTGCAGGCACCAAAATTGGAATTGAAGCCACTCCATACTCATCTAAAGTATGCCTATTTAGGAGATAAGCAAACTCTTCCAGTTATCATTTTTACATAATTGACTTCAAATCAAGAGGAGAGGCTGGTTCGAATGTTGAGAGAGCATAAGAAGGCCATCAGGTGAACTATCGCAAATATCCAAGGGATAAGTCCTTCCATATTCATGCACCGCATTATTTTAGAGGAGGATGCAAAATCCACAAGGCAAGCTCAACATAGGATGAATCCTCCAATGATGGAAGTTGTGAAGAAGGAGATGGTGAAGCTTCTCAATGCTGAGGTTATCTACCCTATTTCTGACAGTAAGTGGGTAAGTCCTGTCTAGTTGGTTCCAAAGAAGTCTGAAATCACTGTCGTGACAAACTAGGAAGGTGAGTTGGTTCCCACTTGAGTAGAAGCCGGGTGGTGAGTATGTATCCATTATAGTAAGTTAAATTCTGCTACTCCTATAAACCACTTTCCCCTTCCTTTTATTGATCATATGCTTGAGAGATTGGCTAGTTATCAATATTATTTCTTTTTAGATTGCTTTTTAGGTTATCTTCATATCCCAATTGCAACAAAAGATCAGGAGAAGACCATATTCACATGCCCATTCGGTATGTTTGCCTACCAAAGGATGACATTCAAATTATGTAATGCACCCACCACGATACAAAGATGTATGGTAAGCATTTTTTCGAATATGTTGAGAAGATTATCAAGGTATTCATGGATGATTTTAGTGTGTATGGATCTTCTTTTGATGAATGTCTTGAGAATCTTGCCATTATCTTGGAA
>JAOSBK010000001.1:16026641-16038404 GCA_027568895.1 Erythroxylum shatona | reverse complement strand
CTATGTTGTGTTGATATTAAGAAATGCTTATGACTTTGATGGTGATATGAAGAATTGTGATAAATGAGTGTTATGTTCTAAAATGATTACATGATATTCCTGCATTAAGAATGTACTTCTGGAATGACTTAAAAAGTGATTGTATTTTTAAATGTTTATTGTGTTATGACGCAAATTGTAGAATATGAGTTATAGCTTTGAATGAAGTGTTATGTTGATTGAGCTTAATGTTATTCACTGATATATATGTGTTCTGTTTTGAGTGAACACATCAATGATGGTTCACTCACTGAGTTCGCAAAACTCATCAAAATTGTAACATTGATTTTCTGGTACTGAAAGGAGACCTTGCTAATAGAACAAACTAATTGAAATTCAGTACTATTCATTTTAAATCAAGATATGGCTCAAAGATTTGGTCAGCTGTCATATGAGGATTTTAGATAGAGTACTTTGTATAGTTTTCATTTTATGTAGAATCTTTTATTTAAAATAGTGTGATCACAGATGGTTTCTGTATTATAAATATATGGATGGTTTGTAATGAAATAAAAGTGTAAAACATATTTTGTTAATGACTTTATGAAAATTTTATTTGTAATAATTAAGTGCCCCTTTGAGACCAAAAAATAGTTACTAGGGAAACACTTAAGGACAAGGGACCAAGTACTCCTTTTGAGATCTTAAGTAAAGTGAGAAGATGAACCAAGCATAAAAGGTAAAGTGCCTATTATGTTAGGAGCTAGTTTGAATATAAAAAAACCTTTAATTCAAGTCGAACCAAAATGCTTTGTATGTAGAATTGAAACACTGATATTTCTTATAGACTAACTTTATTAAAAGAGGTGTGAATGTCTCTAAAGTGTGAGGTTAAAATTGAAATGTTGAAGATGTTTTAAAAGATGTTATATTGATGATTGTACCAATTACAAATATGCTAAGACTTTATGATTTCATAAATAAATTTTCTCATTTGTTGTTCATTTTTTCTTAATCTAATTTCTTTATGTGAGGTAGGGTGCTAAACTAGATTCATATTTTGCTTTATAATGTTGTTTTCATCGAGGATGACCAAAAGCTAAGTATGAGAGAATTTAATAAGTGAAAATTATAATACATTTTAAACCATTATTTTATATTGTTTTAAATTATTTACATAGCATATTTGGGTAAATTATTGCATTTCCTTATTAATTATTCAAGTTATTTAATTTTATATTTTATTTCTAAAGAGAGTTAAATTGTAATAAATATTTAATCAACCCACCAAGTAAAATGACACAATCCAAGCAGACAAAGATGAAAAAATGCAAGAGTCAATGGACAAAATGGCAACAACAAAAAGAAGTTGTTTGGAGAAACAAAACAACAAAGAAGCAAAAGCAGAAAACGAGCAACCCAAAAGAATAAAACGTAACGTCTAAGAGGGGAAAACATAAAACCTAAAACAACATTAAAAAAAAGGCGCATCTCGGAAACCATCCACAAGCAAAATGACAACACAAGCAACCAAGGAGAAAAAGTATAAACGACATCACCAAGAGGACAAGTGAAACGCAACGTATGAGGAAGTCTAGAAAAATAAGCGGCCAACAGCCCACTGAAACACAACGCATTAGCTAAAGCAAAAGAAACAAAACCAAAACACACAGCAGAGAAGAAAATACAAAAGAGGAGAACACAAAACAATAGTGTCGAATGGGTAAATACCCGGAAGAGATAAGCTTTATCTCCATCTAATATCTTCAAAATAAAAGAGATAAGTGAAAAAAATCATCCAAAGATCCAGCAAGGTGTGACGCTAGGAGACTTTTTGGAGGCTATAAAAAGGTAGCAGTGGAAAGGAGAAAGGAGGAGCAAGTAGTCACTTAAAAACGGAGTATTCCGAGTGGATTAATACCCTTTCAAGGTGGGTCAAAGCAAGGAGCTAGTGCAAGAAGCTCGAGAGTGAAAGGAAGAACCAAATCCCACCTATTTCAAGCTGGTTTGTAACTGGTGGAGGGAGAAATTTCAAACCTTAAGGCTGGTCCAAGGTCTGTGAAGGCAAAATAATTGAATGAGTTTTCCAGAAACCCTTATTCTCTTTGTTTCTAGTATCTTATGTTTTAATTTACGATTAATTGCTAAATTCTAGTTTAATTATGTTGTTTTGATTATTTGGGATATTATTTTAGTTAAATTGATTATCGAATGGATTTAACACTTATGCAATTGCTAGAATTTTGATGTCAAATTTCGGTTGCTGATTGTGTTTCTTTGTGCCTAGTGTATTGAACTGGTTTAATTTCTAAGGGTAAAAAGAAAAAAGTTGGTCGGTTTTCTACAATTAATTTTTTAAATGTCTAGGATGATCTAGGATATATTAAAATTGCATAGCTGAACTAAAATTCAAATCTTGCTTATTCATTTGTAAATATTATGTTAGATTTATGTTTTTGATTTCTAGACTTAATTTGATTTGCTTTAAACACCAAAACCACAACCCTCCTCTTTTTATTTACATATTAACTTAGCATAATTCATATGTTTCCATAATTATAATTGTTTTAGATTTGGATTTCTTTTATATTTCTATGCAAAGTTAGTTGTATGAACGTAGACATTGTATCTTATTTATGTGGTTTAAAAAAACAGTTATGTGTTAATGATGTTTGTATTATGTGATATCGTTTGTATAAGCGAAATTATTAGAATGTAATTGTTTCTTTTAAAAATATTGTAATTAATATACTGGATTAGTAAATTAATTTTTTCATAAGATCGACTACATTTTTTAAATAAATTGAAAGGATATAAGGATTTAATTTGTATATGTTTAACGACACGTATTAGTAACCAATTGGTTTGTTTTTAATTTAAAAATTAGTTAATTTATGAAAATCAATCGGTTAATTAATAAAGTAACTAGTTTATTACCTACCAATTTTTAATAGCAATAATTATTAAAATAAATCAAACTAACAGATTTATCAATTCAAAATTTTTGCATTTAAATCGATAAAACCGATTCAATTTTTTAATTATTGATATTAATGGAACTCACGTGTAAACAAACCTTTGCATTCTCTCATCATTTTTAAAGTCTATTTCATTTTCGAGGAAGTCCTTGTATGAAGATTAATTACAATTTAGCTAAACTATTAAGCTTTGTTTATTTCTCGATGGATGCATGATATGTACTTAATTGTTAATATTTTTAATTATTTTCACTTAGCAATTATTGACATAAAAATATTTAAGATACTCACTTTAACTCTAAGTGAAAATAATTAAAAATATTAACAATTAAGCACATATCAAAGCACTTTTTCCTCTACGAAGTATAGCATAAAATGAAGTAAAAGATGATAAATTTGATTATCTTCTATTTTTGTTATTATTTTAAGTTATTTCAAACACATTCTTGGCATGAGAGTTTAAAAGTAACTTCCTATTAAATATTTATAAAAATATTGTAAATTAATTGTTGCATGTGGCTTTCAAATCATTTTGTCATTTTGTTGACTGCGGAGAACAGGAAAAAAAAAAAAAGAAAAACAAAAGAAACAAGCAAACAAGCAAAAGGGAAAGTAGACAAAAAGTGTAGTAGCCAATAAGGAGAATCCCATGATAGCAGTAGACTATCCATCTATCATTGTCCAACAAAACAAACCGAAACAGTGCCCATCCCATGTTTGTCTTCTTCAAACTACTTCTCAACTCTTATTCAATGACTCCCACATTATTGCATTACATTTACATGTCCACTTGCTTCCGCTTCATGCACATCCCCTTTTTCTTTTTTTATCTTTACATTACCCAAATCCTAATAAGAAAAAGAAACGAAAATTGCTTTCTTGTTCTTGGTTTCCTCCTTCAGCTACATACAGCCATTGGTCACATCCTGTTCCTGCAAATTCATAGATACTCGTGAAAGCAAAAGCAAATTAGTATTAGATTCAAAGCTTTCAAAGACCACAGAACCTTCACTTTAAGTACAAGGATCTTTCCAGTTTTCTTCTCTTTCTTTTTTGTTTCACTCTCTTTCCCTGCGTCTGCGGAACAAAGTATGAACCTTTCTGGTCTGTTCATGTTCATGCCCATGTGGGCATATTCAAGTGCATCTTTGTCTTTCTTAGTTGATGCCAGACCAGACTCAACTCTTTTCATTTCTGGGTCTTCTCTTCTTGCTCAAAAGGAACCCGTTTCTCTTTTGACTACGAAAATGGAAGCTCAAGCTCCAGGTATTTTAATGGTGCACCTTGCCTACGTCTTGTTCGAGAATATGGGCTTTGGTTTTCGTGATGGTTTATTACCGCTTGCGTTGCCTTTCAATGCATGTTTTACTCGATTCATTTGCTTTCATGGGAAAATATGCTGCCGTTCTTGCCCATTGGCGCTCAAATTTGAACTCTTTAACTATAAAGAGGATTTTCAAGCTAGATTCTTCGGTGCCACACACTGATTTTAGCACAGATGAAAGCAATGGTACTAGAAATTTTAACATTTCTTATCAATATCGGCTTATTTCGTAAGATCTTAGCTTCTGGAAACAAAAATTTGAAAATAGGTTTACGATTCTGAGAGTGGAAGCTCCACTCAGTTTTCTTTTGAGACAATCCAACGTCAGAGGGCAGACGTGGGACAAAGTTTTTCTTTTCGCCCTTGACGGTCATGTCACTTGAAAGCAAAAAGATTTTATAAATCACATTTGTCCGTGTCTGCCTTGCTTGAATGAATTACTTCTGAGTTAGACTGATTATTTCTTTACCAATTATTTCAAAGCTCTCGTTGAACATTCCACAGCTTGTTTCTTCTTTATCTTGATGGTTTTGAACTCTTTTCTGTCTCTTCCTGGCTTTCAAAAGAGGCATCTTTACTGGTTTTGCAGGGACGGAAACAGTTCCTGATGTTAAAAGCGTTGAGAACCACGCATTGAACAAGAGAATTCTCATAGCACTAATTGTCGCGTCCAGTATTCTTGGTTGTATCTTGATCTCCTTCTCATACTTCTGGATCTGTAGATTGTATAGGTCAAAGAATTGCAGCACTGAAAACAAACAGAACCGTGGTATGCTTTCTTGGGCTTGCAGATTATTTTCTGGACTGATGACCCTCGATGTATTCCTTTATGTAAGAACATTTTCAGTATTGCTTGTTCAGTTTTGATGTTTTCTTTTAATAAAATTTACCACGAAGATGCTGCAAAAGGACATTTGGGTGGACGGAGTTCCTTGAAGATAGCTGGTAAACGGGCTGCAGTTACAGTTATGGACTACCAGCTGTTAGAGGCTGCAACGAACAATTTCCGAGAAGATAACATTTTGGGTGAAGGCGGTCATGGATGTGTCTATAAAGCTCAACTCAATGAAAAGCTCCTTGTAGCAGTGAAGAGATTGGAGGGTGGGGAGCAATATGTTCAAAGGGCATATGAGGTATGTCTAAGAATTTAGGTGGGTAAATTGCTTTGGGGCTAAGTCTAATTGTACAGCTGTTCCTTACACCTTTCTTCCTTCCTTCTCTTCAAATCTTAATGGGAAGTGCAGAATGAGTTGAATTGGTTGACCAAAATTCATCATCAGAACATAATTTGTCTCTTGGGTTGCTGCGCTCATGGTGAAAGTAGGTTTCTTGCATATGAGATGATGCAACACGGGTCTTTGGAGAGTCAACTGCATGGTATTCTTCATCCTGTTATCATTTTAAGTAATCAAAAACAATAAGAGACTAGAAATGGGATCATCTATTGTTTCTCCAACTTTGCTTGTTATGTTGCTGCTGAACATCACAGGATCAACTCAGGGATCAATGTTATCTTGGCAGCTGAGGATGAAAATTGCTGTTGACGTTGCAAGGTGAGTTCTCTAATCAAAGTTGGAGCTTTTATATTTATTTTATTTTACATTTTCTTAATCATAGGACTTTTTGTTGTTGTTTTTCTGTTTCATTTTAATGGACAATGGTGTAATAGGGGATTGGAATATCTTCATGAGCACTGTCATCCTCCCATTGTGCTTAGAGATCTGAAGTCCTCTAATATCCTTCTGGATTCCAACTTCAATGCAAAGGTAACCTGGTTAGATTGTGAATTTTAGCCTCTTGATTAACCTCAGCGAGCAATGCACAATGACTCGCATGTTTTTAACTTCTACTATTCGTTATACTGTAACTACATATATACTTCAGCTGGTTGTTTCTTGATTCAGCTTTCTGATTTTGGCCTGGCTGTACCTTCTGGGATTCAGAGTAATAACATGAAGCTCTCAGGGACTTCAGGTTATGTAGCACCAGAGTACCTTTTGGATGGTTAGTTGGAGTTCTACATATAATAAGGGACTGTAAGGTTTCCTTCTGTAAAAATAATTGTTTGGTAACCATTCCTATCCTTTAAATGAGATTTTTTTTCTTTCCAATTGACATTTTCAGTCCAGCTTATCATGAGAATGAAGTTGAGGGAGTTTAACAAAGTAACTGATGCATGCAAGTTTCATAGGACTTGAGAAAATTTTCACAAAGTTTGTCATAAATTTTTAAAATCTTATGATTTTCTACTTCAACATATCTTTATTTACCTTCATCATATTCTCAGGTTGCTTTGCCTAAGTGAACAATTAAGCCCATCCCTACTGAGTATGAGTACTAAGGTTTAGACCACAATATGGCGTGGCCTTATTTTCACCACCCTGCAAAGAAGAGAAGCATCTTTTCTCTTTTGGCTGATGTTTAAAATAGTTAAACATGCAACTTTTATCTTTTAAAATAGTTAAACATGCAAACTTCTTATCTTAGATTGACAGAGAGTAGAATCTTATTCAGCATTTTATACAAGAATCTCTTTTATGCGAGATCTTTTTACAGAATGTCTACGCTGTTATATAATGTAGTTTGTGACAGAATTATAAATTGCAATTGAGTTGCGTATAAAAATCATAAATCATGGTGACCTTGTGAAACAAAATTTGTAAGCAGTTATTTTCTGCTTTTATAGGGACGCTAACTGATAAAAGTGACGTCTATGCTTTTGGAGTTGTGCTTCTGGAGCTCCTTACTGGTAAAAAACCAGTTGAGAAGGCCTCACCAGGAAGTGTGTCCTTAGTGACCTGGGTGCTTATCCTTCAAAACCCAAGTTTCATCACGTTGACTTATTTTACTAAGGATGCTTGGATTTGGAGTTTGATTATATAACTACTTTGACAGGCTATGCCTCTGCTCACCAATAGGTCAAAACTTCCAACCATTGTGGATCCTGCTGTTAAAGAAACTATGGAATTGAAGCATTTGTATCAGGTAATATGACTGGAAACCTTTCTAATCATGATCGTAATTTTCTTATTCATTGTTCTTTTCCAATAATCTGATTGGGTGCAAGTAGGTTGCTGCTGTGGCCGTACTCTGTGTACAACAAGAACCAAGTTATAGACCATTGATAACGGATGTGCTCCACTCTCTCATCCCTCTTGTACCTCTAGAGCTTGGAGGGTCCCTAAGAGTTACAGAATCTGTACCTTCTGCCGTACCCTCTAACTGATGCAGTAGTACCTTGCACAGCTTGTATGTCTTCCTAGTTCCCCAAAGAATCTTTATTTCTAACTAAATGTTTCATTAAAAGAATTAGATGCCTGAAATCTTTCCAGCCATCTTTTCAGTTCCTTCTGTACATTTTTTACAGTTGCATGGTGAATACAAACTCATGTGCACATGCAAGGATGGTGATTCTTGAAATTTCAAATGGCAAACCTCACACACCTGGTTTAGAAGATACCCTCTTTCCAGACATAGGTTGGGGCTTAGGTTATCAACGTGGAGATCATTATAGCATTCTATGCACTGAAGGAACTGATCATGGTCATCAGGAGCTTCAGGTTCGTGCTGTTGATGACATTGATCGATGACATGGGTTTAGATGGATTTAAGTTATATGATAAAGACAGACATCCATGATTATTTCAAGCTCAGGAACTTTACTGCAAGTACTGTATCTTTACATGTAACCATTTGTTCACTAACTTAATGGTTCACTAACTTACGTTTGATTAAACATGTAATAACAATGATGAGAACGTTTTCGCCTACTTGACATCAACCTTGATCAGTCAATTATATACTGGTATATCCAGGTTCAAGTTGATTACGCACAACTTGAGTCCACAATTTCAGGACCAAATGATCATCCCTACCGGCTCCAACACTAATGCAATTGCATAGAGCACCGTGTTAGGACAGCCGGTTTGCCCGATTAAGCAAAAAGGAAAAAAAAAAGTCTCAGTTTAGAAAATCGTAGGGAAAAAAAACATCTTATCAAAAACATCTCCATTCACACCAATCACACATAAAATACCGACTTCATAATTAAAGGCCACGTAATCTAAGATGTATCACTGATATTTTTACTGCACCCTAACTTCAAATTATTCACAAAATTATACTCCTTATTATCTAAAATAAGTGTCATTTTAGAGAGATTTTAATTATTCAAAATAAGTATCGTTCACGATTTTTCATGCATTTTTATAATTTTATTTCCAAAATTACCCTTTAATTTCTCTCACATCCTAATTATATTGATTTCATTTTCAAGGCAATTCAACATGCAATTAATAAGGATATATCAAACATTTCACTAACTTTCTTAATAAATGTACATTTCTCTAAAACGACACTTATTTTAAATAAGAGGGAGTAATTACATATCAATTCTCATAAATAATTGACTTGAAAACATGACTACATACTACTTAATCCTACGATTATTATTTATTTCTTCCCTTTTAGTTTGTCTCTTATGCCTTTCTTGCCACTTTTATATGATAAAAATTATTATATTATAATTAAAAATTATTTTTAAAATAATATTCAAACATATATATTAATCAATCAATATATTTATTGAGCGTGTTAGTAATTTTTCTTATGAATTCTCTAAACCAAAGCTTAAAACTTTGATGCTCATCTTTGTTTGTTACGTAACCTATTATCATGCAAGAACAGATACAAAGGAACGTGAAGTGAATTATGACAACACATACATTTAGTATAGTTTAATATTATTGTTGTCATTGTGATACAATCTGTGACGACAAACCAGATGCTGCTCCTGTCTCGTTTTTGGTGGCAAATTTTGTAGTCAAGTCATATACTTCCTCCTATTTAAAATAAGTGTCCTTTTAGAAAGATGCACATTTATTAAGAAAGTTAGTGAAATATTTGATATACCCTTATTAATTGCATGTTAAATTGTCTTGAAAATGTAATCTGTATAATTAATATGTGAGAGAAATTAAAGGGTAATTTTGAAAATAAAATTATAAACATGCATGAAAAATTGTGAACGACACTTATTTTGAATAATTAAAATTCCTCTAAAATGACACTTATTTTAGATAGGAGGGAGTAATACTTTTCTATGGAAACCATTTTAAAATTGCAAAATTCGGTACACTGATATTGTAATATATTTCTATTTTTGTGTTTCTTTAAAATAATATATTTCTATTTTTGTGTTTCTTTAAAATATGTATGAAGGAGAGACTATGCGACAGGATCCTCTGTCCAATTTTATAGTGTCTTATTATATCCCATAAATCTCAACCATTTATTTATGTGGATACCGCGTTTATTTATACGAGACCCACGCTGAACCTACACAAATAAATAGCTGAGATTCATGAGACAGAATAATATACCACTATACCATTCTCACGCTGAAAACATACCGGATGACAATTTGAAGTTTTAACCATGAAGACAGAATTATATCGCATTGTGTAAGAAATCCTCCTCGTCTTCTCATCTTTCCATCTAGATTCTCGAGGAAGGATATACGAATAATGTCCCAAGTTCACTAACTATAGGGGATCAAAAGTGATAGACTCTAATCTCTAGACTCTAGGTGTCTAAAACGTAAGAAAGAGTTTTCTTTTTGGGCTAATCAAAACATTGATTTAACCTAACCATTGCATATTTTTAACGCATGGATGTCTGCTAGCTGCCATGATATTATCAATGAATCCAATAAGACAAGAATCCAAAGACACAAGAATAAGCTTTGCATTCTGAAACAGCTAAGTTCATAGGTCTCCCATAATAAAAAGTTGAGAGCCACATAAGTTTTGGAAGTTTGGTTCTCTCTTTTCAAACACAGCTAAAAAAACTTCTTATTCTCTCATAATGGGATTATCAAGTTGGCTCTGCTCTAGGAGCTCCAGTGACATGATGGTCACGATTGTTTATCCAGGAGGCCACATAGAGCTCCTCGATAGTCCAATTCTTGCAGCAGAAATCATGCTTCGGAACCCAAAATTCACTGTTGCCTATCCACACGTGTTCAAAGATCCATGGGCTGTTGTTTCACCAGACACCACACTAATGCTTGGCCAGAAGTTCTATGTTGTGCCAATAAGCACCATTAGAAAAATCCAGCGACAGTCTTTGAGATATTCTGCTTCTCCAAATATTGACTACTCCTCCTTGTGTACGACAAATAAGGATGTGGAAAGCGAAGATGAAGCGTCTTCAAATTGCTGCTCTATATCAACAAAGAACATCATGAACTCTATTGGATGTCTATATTGCTTCACGTTTTTGAAGACTAAAGACAGTGGTGATGATGCTAGCGAGGTGATAAGATCCTCAGACAGTCCAGGAACTTCTTCAGAGACCATAGAACTGATGAGGAAGAGGAACAAAGACGCTAATAGGGCATCACCAAAGGGATTTTCTTCTTATTATTATTGGCAACCAAGACTAGAGCGCATAAACGAAGAGTGAATCAAAAACTCTCTTCATCTGTAACAAGTTTTTTAAGGCTTGAAGCCGGTCTATGTCCATTTTTCCTGCTCGTATGTCAAACTGCCAAAAACCTTGTCAATAATGGCAGGTTGTGAAGAAATACTAAAAGAAGAAAGAGTGACAAGGAGGTGAGGTTTTATGGGTAATTGTTCATTTTTAGCCTTTTTTATTAGATTAAGATTTTCGTTCCCAGAAGTAAGTGTTTGATATTACTTTTTAGGTCTAGGTAAACCACGATCTGAGTCCAAATGCTGGTGTTCTGTGTTTATATATGACTTGAAGAAACCATCTAATCCATAATAACAAGTTCCTAATACCAAGTATGACCAAATCTTGGAACATATTGCGGATTCATAACAATTTGAGATCTCTAGATCATGCAAGTTTCTAATATTTTTGTCAAAAAAATTCGTGCAACCTAAAAGTCCATGCCATTGGAAGAAGTTGAGGTGCAGATCAGATACTATTCTAACAATATGCCTTTGAATTTGACTTGTACAACATTGGAAATAACAGCATAGCTTGGAAGAAAAGCAGTTGTGGATTTTCTTGAACGCCAAGACGTTATTGGGGTTACCTTCCGCACTCGAAACAAGCTGTCAGCACCACCTATGATTAGCATGTTGGAATCCTACCGTGTTCGAATCACGGATGTAGCAAAAATAAAAATTTTACGGATTCTGAGCGGATCTCGATAATCGATTAAACTTGAATAAAAATAAATCCAATTTAAAAATCCTACCTTGTTCGCTTTCCGGAGAAAAAATTAGAATTTTTTTCTCTAAATGATCAATCACGGGCATCCAAATGTCTAGCCTCTGAGGGTATCCACAGAACAATTTCCAAACTACCTTTGGAGGAAAAAGATAAAAGTGCTAGCTTTCATAAAGCTCTTTCTTTTAAATAGAAAAATCAAGATAGTCTTTTATTAAAATTAAAACTCTTTAATTATAATTAGAATCAAATTCTAATTCTAATTAATTTAATTTTAATAAA
>JAOSBK010000001.1:16014599-16025053 GCA_027568895.1 Erythroxylum shatona | reverse complement strand
TGATCTCATCATAATTTCAATTACACAGTAATTATTCCAAGGATTTTATCTTTACGAATAATAATTAAATAATTAACGAATTCATAAAGATAAAGAATGCCTTTAATTAATTAATAACAATATCATACAATTATTTACAACTAAAATAAATTGACTGCAAGGGCATAAACTAACATAACAGTCACACTTTTTTTTTGTTCTTTCGTAAATTGATTAGGACTCACACTTGCACTAAATAGAAGCTCTAATTCGCTGTCAACAGTCTTAAATGGAGAAAGATGAAAGTTTGCACTTTTAGGTCCACTGAAAAATTCATTACAATGTCAATTGTAAGAACACAAGAAATGTATATTAAGGAATTTTAAACACTTCAGTTCCCCTGTACAAGTGTATCAGCGTAGGAGTTGAGGATAGATTTAGAAAGTATCACTACCAAAATGATCTCATTATAAGTTGCAGAACATGAAGTCTCAAAATATTACGGCGCAAAGGGTACATGCTAGCAAATCCGCGTGAAACTTGCGTGTAATTTGATTCCACAAACTGAATAATGTGATGCTTTCTGTGAGGCAGCCGACTAATGACAACGCTGTTATAAGCTTCCATCTGAAAGATTTTGACGGTGCATGCTAGAAAATGGTCTTAGAAGTTTCAATATAAGATTCTAAACCTTGGCAATAATAAAGGCAAAAGTAAGAAGGAAACAAAAGCTGCATAAAGTCATAAACATAATCCCAAATTCTAGAGTGCAATTCCGAGTAGGGAAAGAAAGTTTGAATAATGGTAAATACTGTATATATTCTGACGGGTTCTATATATTTGAACAAGCATGTTCCATTCACTTCCCTAAACTAGAAAAATAAAGTTCTGTATAAAACAAGTTAAAATAAAGTTAGAGATAAAATAGAAAACATTCAAGTGCATGAAAATTTAACAAAACGGTAGATGAATTGTTATCCAAAAACCATCGTCCTTCGATCTTCCAAGAAGCATTAATGCAATTGCAACGATAATTAGTAAAAGGCTACATTTAATCTTAAATTTTTTATTACATTACAAATTAAATCTTAATGTTTTAAAATAAATTTAGCATTTTTAAAGTATTTCAATATACAGAAAAACACACAAAATCATGTCTTAGTCAATTTTTTTGTTACGTTATAATAAATTTTAATGCATTTATAAACTATACAATATCACATGACATACACGTGACTCTGTACAGTCCATCCAACTTAACAAATTTTTTATTATTTTTAATATAATTTTAATAGTTATGATTATTATTAATTATTTTTAGCTACAACTAATTAGGCTAACCTAATAAACTTTAATAAACCAAAAATCCCAATTCTTACCCACGACTCTCCTTAGCGATGTGGTTAACATAAATTGTATCAGTTTTAGATGAAAAAGAAGTAAAGTTCATCCTTTGAAATGGATTTTTGGATGTCGTTAAAAAAACGAAATTTTGGTGATGCAATTTCTATACAAGCAATAACAATTCTTCCTAAAAGTTTGACTTTTTGTACGTTTTAAGTCATGATAATTGATATTTGAGTTGTGTTAATGTGAAATGTTATTGTTTGAGTTATGTTTATATGGAATGTTAATATTTGACTTATTTTATACGTAATATTCATATTTGAGTTATATATATTCAATATAATGACATCTTAACAAAGGAAATAAGGTGGTAAGTATCTGTTAAGATAAAATGCCCTCGGATCGGATACCGATTGAATTTAATAGCCCGAAATAGTAGTAACGAAAATAAAGATAGATAAAATAAATGTGACAGAACACAAAGATTTACGTGGTTCGGTTAATGTGACCTACATCCACGGCCGGAGGGTGAGTAATTTTACTAATATGTGAAGAATGTATACAAGTACAAAGACTGAACAAAAGGCTCAAAAGTATACAGAGAAGATAGAGGATTTCATAAAAGGAAAGAATGATTGTGTATTGTGCTTGTGTTGAAGCCTCTATTTATAGTAATATTTGAGAGCATCCGTCCAAGCCAACTCTCTCAAATTGTCAAACCTCCGTGATCTTCGCATAGGCAAAATCCCTCCAAAGCATGCTTGAAGATTTTAGCCATGTTAGGTGCATCCTTATTTGACTTATAACAAGCAACCATTGATGTTTAACATGCAGCCACCCAATCTTGACTCTTGTGTAGGACCAAGGCATGCATGCAACAGTATCAAAGTTGTCCCTAGTCAACAACAACCATTTCAATCATACCCTAGCCAATAACAATAATGACTTCATCCACCAATGAAGTCAATTATCAACAACTTCCATCTGCCTCAACCAACACTAAGGGATCTACAAGTCTGCTAATCTTCAACACCTATAATTAGGCTTACGCTCAAATATACATTTACATGTTTAATGCGTATTTTTGTCAAGTTCCAATATTAATGTTAGAAAAAGAGGTAGAGTTTATAACTAAAAGTTGTGAGTTGCAACGAATAAATGTTGCAGGAAACAATAAGTTGTTTGTACATATTACTACCTCACAAAGTCGTCTTTTAGACAACGTTTAATGACAAAATTGTCTAATGAGTAGGGGTAATTACTAAAATTGAGTTGCCTTGCCTTAGGCACGCCAATCAACTGAAGGAAGAAAATTTGTTAAAACATGCTTTAGACAAAGTTTCGGTAAATTTTTAATTTATTTAATTATATGCAATATTGTTTGACTTTTTTAAAGATTAATTTCACTTTTATTTATTGTTCACAGATCAAGGTAAATATTGTTGATAACTGTGTCACTTCACTTTTGAAATAAAGGACCAAGGATTGTCGATATCAATTGTATAAATATTACAAATTTTTCCTTCGGTTGGGGACGTAAGGAGACATATTCCGAAACGAATGTCTCTAGAAAATTGAAACAGTTTATGTGATTATTGAGTCTTGCCCAACGTTTAGGTTCGTTCTCTTTCCCTTCATATTTACTTCTATTAATCTTGTTAAAAGATTTAATGGTTATTGTTTTCTTTATTTAGGAAAAGTGTAAGACGGTCAAAGTTAACAAAAGAAAAATGAAAACTCCTCACAACCAAGCTTTCAAATCATTTGTTGTCGTGCGAAATGAATACATAAGTTTTTTGTTTATAAGTTATAATTATATCAGTACATACAATATTATTTATTATGTTCTGATTTTTTTCAAAAAATAGAGTTAGTAGGAATTATATGGAGAAGAGTGTGATCAGATTGTACAAACTGACACACTATAAACAAGGTGAAGGCTGGATGTTTGAAAGAGTGTAAAATAATTATTTAAGTATAAAAGTTTGTTTAAATTTTAAGTTTATTTATTTATGTAGTACTAGCTAATAATATTTGAATTGAATATTGATTTTGTTTTTTAAATTGTACAATAAGATGTAGGAGTTGTTGCAAACATCAATGTCTGACAAAAACGAGCCCAATGTAGATGAAATTTGCAACAAGATACTCGATACAAGATCCGATTACATCAAAGGTCTTGGATTTGGGTCTAAGCCAACAACTTTATCCTCATCAACACTTGCATGTGTTGAGTGTCTTCAAGAGAACAATCAGTCGCTTAAGGCTAAATTAAAACGTAATCAACAAAACTTTCATCGTAATGGAAAATGAACTCTATTCATCTATTCATTTCTTTGGCAGCTACTCATAATCGACCCTACATTAATTAGACATCAAGAATGCTTTCTTATATACCAGCCTTTGGTAGGAAGTATATATTGATCACTTATATAATGCATCATGCATTAAACTATTTTTCTTCGTAATAATAGTCAATGAAAATTTTGACATAATTTTGGGGGACATATGTGTAGATGTTAAATGCCTTTGATTTCGTAATTTATTGTGCAAAAACTCAACTTTGGTTAGCAATAATATTTTCTCTACTATGGATGAAATATAACTAGATTTTGGCAAAGGTTAAGCCTTTGATAATCGCCCTAGTCTGAAGCAATACTAGTCCAAGTTCAAATCAAGCTTATAATAAAAAGCTTTAAAAATTAATAAATGGAAATTTGGTAAATTCACGTTTAGGTTGGATTCAAATTAATAAAAAATTAAGGACTTATTTTAAGTAAATTTTATGTATTAAACTTAGTATCATGCATTTTAAATTTGAAAGTGATTGAAAATTGAAATTAAGTTTGATAGAATGTTATTGAATACTTTATTAGTCTAATCATCTGAACCTGTCTCATGTTTTTTAGAAATAGCCTTAATGTTTAGGGCAACAGTATCCATTATTTATCTATGACATTTTAAGCCACAACTTTCCTCGTTTCACTTTTGGTTGTACTTCTCTTAACCTTAGACTAACAGATAGTAATGTAGTTTCAAATACAAATGGGAATTGATACTTTTACAGATCTAATTAGTGAGTGACATGGGGTTCTGATCCTTACCCTTGTTTTTTTTTTTTGGCAGATACGTTCATGTTACATAAAAAATTTTCTACACAAATTCAACCCATACTCTTGAAGACTGAATCAGCCAAATAAGTACTTTGGATTTGCATTAATGTTACATTAGCATTTGGTTTAGTGTTTTAATTGCAACATAAAGTTAGTGGAAGTGTAACAGAGGAGAGGACTGAGAGGAGATAACAAGAAGAAAAATGAGCAAGTTAAAAGCAAAAATGGGGAATCCATTTAAAATAACGAATAAAAGTAGTACAAGGAAAGGACAGGGGCTGGTCCAACTTCCAAGTTCCAAGCCAAGGTGTCCAGTCTAATACACTTGATTTGTTGTATTACATTTATTCCCACCGTTTGCACCCTACAAATAAATTTGATTATTCCCTAACTCTCGCTGCTGCTGCTGTTTTCTGGATCAAACAGTGTAATGCTGTTGAATGGTCTCAATATCAAGTCCCTTGAGTTTAACCACCGACTCTACATGACCCTTGAGTGTGTGAAGCTCCCTTAGCCTGATCATAACAAGAGAGAACATGAGTGGATCTCGCGTTTTGTTAATTATTACTTTCGAGTTTAACATTACCTGGCAACTTCAGCACGCCTCTTGGCCTGTTCAGCAATTTCAGATAACTCTCTGTAATTGTTCTTATCGTTGAAGAGTTCTGAGGTTTCAGGTGGCTGCAGTCCGTGCAGGGTACGTTGAGCAGCAGCCCACTGAGCCTCTCTCTCTACTTTCCCGTAATTTTTCTTAGAAGTGAAGGCAGTCTGCATAGTATATAGTCCATTCATATTAGTCCCAAGATAAAAGTCCCCTTTTGAATTTGATTAGAGGGATTATGGATTTCCAATGTACCTTGTTTTCAATCAGGTTGTCCCAGGCTTTCCCACTCAGACTATACCTAATGACGAACTTGAGAAGATCAAGTGGGATATAGAAGACAATGCTGTAGAGCCATATAACTCCAGCCCATCCCCATCCACACCCGTGGATCTTTGCAAATCTCCAGTTGGCATAAACGGCAATGATTGTAGCAATCTTGACGAAAACAAATTAGATTAGAAATTTGTTGGTTACTTGTTATGGTAAACGAGAAGAACCTCAAGCAAAAACTTACTAGTTGTGCTATCAAAAAGGCAACCACAAGCAAGATACCGGGGCGTTCAACGTAAGACCAGCTCCGAGACCTTGTGACAAAGATGAGTGCCTGACTCACGATGCTGACTTGGAGGTATACAGCAGCTGTAAGCTCATTGTGATTGTCTCTGATAGACCGAACCCCGAATTTTTCCTTTTTACAGATGTTAGTTTAGTATTAGTATGACAATGAATTTGCAGCCACTTATAGTATACAAAGTCAAATTTTGATAACATTTCCTTACCGAGAAGAAGTCGGTTTTATGAGCAGCCCAAAAGAATACCACAGTCATGATGGCCAAGTATGTGCCAAGAACAATACCAGTGGCAAATATTTCCTTAAGCTTCCACGAATCAGGAATAGGAGAAGGTTTCACCCTGTCTTTGGAAATGGTCATGATTGTCCCATCATTCAGTATAGCAATGATTAGAACCATGAAAGGAGAGAAATCAAATTTCCAAATCAGAGCAAGGAGCATGAAACCAAGCACAATACGGATGGTTATAGAGACTGCATAAATTGTGTAATTCTTCATTCTCTGGAAAATTGCTCTGCTGGTCAATACAGCACTGACAATCACACTCAATCCTGGCTCTGTCAGGACTATGTCAGAAGCACTTCGTGCTGCATCTGTTGCATCAGCCACTGCAATTCCAATGTCTGCCTTCTTCAGTGCTGGTGCGTCGTTTACTCCGTCTCCGGTCATCCCACATATATGCTTCCTTTCTTGTAGCTTTTTCACAATTTCATATTTGTGCTCTGTAAGGTTAATCATGTGTTAGTTCTTCACCATCAAACCAACTTAATCGTTGAACCTAAAATCTCTCAGACATGAACAGCAAGACATGAAATGAAATTTCTTAATACTAAATTGAAATAGTTCATGGAAGGGAAGGAAACAACTTTGAACAAAGTGTAGAATGGTTCAGTTTACCAGGGAAGACGCCTGCGAAGCCATCAGCCTTTTCAATGAGCTCGTCTACGGGGAGGGTAGCAATAGAAGCATCCTTGTCCTGTCCAAGGAGGGCAGAAGAAGGGTACATGTTGGTGCCCATTCCAAGTCTGCGACCAGTTTCTTTGCCAATTGCCAATTGGTCACCGGTGATCATCTTGACATTGACTCCTAGATTGAGGGCACGTTTAATGGTCTCTGCACTATCATGCCTCGGAGGATCAAAGAGAGGAAGGAGACCCACAAATTGCCACGGTTCTCCTGCGCTCTCCTTAGTTTTCTCTGATACAGTCTGCAATAATAACAACTCGAAGAAGCTGTCAAAGAGCATTCATTTCTTTTTTTACAAAAGGTTCGTTATGAGAGGAAAGAGAATACAAACTCACTTGTCTACCAACAGCTAGAGAGCGGAGTCCCCTATCAGCAAACTTATCAATGATCGCAAGAGCTTTCTTTTTTACGTCCTCGCGAAGGTTACACAATTCAATAATCTGGCAGTGTAGTTTGGTCTTTTAGTTAGATATCAGAAGATATGGTTATTTAGGTATATATTTGATGTCTCCGTGCCAATTGTTGTCCATTACCTGCTCCGGTGCACCTTTGGTAACTCTGTGCCAATTGTCACTGGCGTCAATGTAGGTGATAGCTGTACGCTTGTCCACAGGGTTAAATGGCAAGAAATGGACCTCTTTAATGCCTGCTCTGGCCTGCAGAGAAGAAAGACTTCCCAATTAAGTTAAGAGCTGCTACATAGTAGAAGATAAGAGGTAATGATGTGACTTGCCTCCTTGGGATCGCCAAGCATCCCAACAATACATGCATCAATTGCATCCTGATTCTCCACCCTGGAAGCCCTAGCCCCCAGAAGAATTAGTTGGTCTTTGTCGACATCCTTGACAAATACCTGAGAATCATACCAAGTATCTCAATTATGCCTGAATTTGTCGCAAAATAAGGGCATGAGAGATTTTGTAGCACTGACCTCAACCAAGCTCTTGTCTACTGTAAGCTTGTTAAGAGTGAGAGTTCCAGTCTTATCACTGCATAGAACGTCCATTCCAGCCATTTCTTCAATAGCAGTCATTCTCTTGGTGATGGCACCTTGTTCCGAGAGACGGTGGGATCCAATGGCCATTGTTACAGATAACACAGTTGGCATGGCAATTGGAATTCCTCCAATGAGTAGCACCAAAAGATTGTCAATACCATCTCTATACTTGCGGCGCTGAATTGGGTACATCACGACTATCTCTATAACCATACCAACCGCTATAGAGCAAATGCAGAAGTTACCAATAGCTGTCAAAACCTGATCATAAACATTAGAAGGTTACTAATAGATACTTAAAATGGAAGGACATCATTTCATTAGCACAAGCTTACCTTTTGGAAATGACCCTCTTGATTGGTGCTGTCAACAAGGTGAGCAGCTTTACCAAAGAAGGTGTGAACTCCAGTGGCAATCACAACAGCCTCAATCTCACCTTGCTTGCACGTAGACCCTGAAAATACTTCATCACCTGGATGCTTTGTCACGGGCAATGACTCACCAGTCAGCGCAGACTGATCGATTTTCAGTGGATCTCCCTCCAGAAGCCGAGCATCTGCGGGGACGATATCTCCCAACTTGATGCTGATCATATCTCCAGGGACCAAGATCTCAGCTTCTTGCTCTGACCACTTCCCATCTCTTAGCACCTTCAATAATTGCACCCATTTTTGTTTAGAAAGGAACTCTTATATAAATTATGGTTATTGGTGAATTCATTCCAACAGACCTTGGTTTTAGGGGCTAGACCAGCCATAAGAGCAGCTGCAGCATTTCCTGCATTGTTCTCTTCAATGAAACTTATGGTGGAGTTGATGACCAGCAATACCACAATACCTACGAAGTCTTGCCAATCCGGTGGCTTTCCCTACACAATCAGTTCATCCAATGTAATTGTAAACAGTGAGATGATCTCGTGTACAGAAATTTTAGTAAAACTGTTAACAGATAAAGGGATGAATGCTTAATGCTTACTCCTCCATTGGCCAAAGCAATGGCCATGATGGCAGCCATCTCCATGACCCATGAGAGCGGATTCCACATAAAACCCAAGAACTTCAGGAACTTGCTCTCCTGTTTCAGAGTTCATTTTTCACCAAGTAATCAATTTTCCATTGTCTAAAAAATTTTATACAGAGAGACATCATATTATATGTAGAGAGAGATTGCCTTCTTCTCCTCAAGCTTGTTGGGACCAAAAATCTGAAGCCTTTTCTGGCCTTCATCAGTGGTAAGACCCTCTCTACTGCACTGCAGCTGTTGAAACACTTCTTCCACTGGTATCCTCTCCTGTTACACATTACATTCCATTACTAAATAAAATGAAAAAAAGAAAAGAAAACCTTTGAAGAAATAAACAAACACACAAAAGCTGAAAGAGCCAAGTACTGACAAGGTCGACATTCTCGTTTTTTATTTCTTCCAAGCTAAGCCCTTTCGTTGCCATTTTGAATTAAAGCCTTTCAGCTTCTTCTGTTCTGAGGCACTGGCTTCTTCCGTTGTTAAGGGTTGCCTTGTTTTTTTTTTCTTATTTATTTCTATAGTAATTGTAACAACGTCTCTCTCTCTTTGTTTTTTTTCCTTTATTTCTTCTTTTTAATTTTCAGTATGTTTCATGTTTTTGGATGGTTTTATTTATACACAGAGGACGTTGAAATGGAGGCAGTGAAGTGAATAAATTTCTGCATGAAAAGAGACGTTTTGTGGTTACGAATAATAATAATGAAACCCGGAACACAGTCCAAGCGAACGACCTGGACTCTCGTGGGTCCCCGTTTGCTGCGCTCTAGTTCTTATGACCGACTGGGCTCTCCGAGACTGTTGGGTATTCATCAGACACTTGCAAATTTAGTTGTCAGTTATCACAACGATTCGCGCGTAACAACTGAAATGTGGTTGGATCTTGATACTACCGTCGCTGGAAGCTGTCCATGAATAGCATAGCGTGCTTTCTGGACTCTACTGTCTAAGTGTGATATCCTAATTGGGTGGGTTTGCAGCTTGACTCAACAAATGTTGTGAAGTGAGGTTTTCATGCTAAGGCTCACCTTAAAGCGTGCTAAAATTCAATGGAGAAATTATGAGATTTGTCACAAGTTTGAACTTTGAACTCTGAAAATGATGTACGCACTTGACTCTCTAAACTAAGTATAAGTACGAAGGATACGTAAACCATAACGTGACAGTGGCATATATATCATGCACTCTTTTATTAGTATTTATTGATACAATATGATGATTAGCATTTCATTAAACCATATTCTTTTATATTCTGTTTCATTCTAAAGGCTTCTAGTGATGTTGAACTTCTTTTTATGCAAGTTTTAAACTTCATTAATGTAAAGTGATTAAGAACATAAATCAACTGGGACCCTATTTTTGGTAAGCGGAGTTACATACGTTTTGGTCTTCGAGATTGGTTAGTTTACAAGTTCATCAAATCTAAGGGCAGTGTCAATTCTGTGAACAAAAGAGATGTTGGGGGGGCTTAGTCTCTCAGTCCAAATGCATTTAATATTTTAAAAAAAAAACTGAGTTTCAATCCATTTAGACTGCTCATTCAATATCTTTATTGCACGAGTATAAATACGGGTTCCGTAACATTAAAATTCATTCAATCTCCCTAGAAAAACCATGTTAAAAAATGTTTGCCTGTTATTGCTAACAACTTAATAGAATTGACGTGTCATTATAAGTTAACTCATATAACTTAGGAGGCGTTTGGTTCACAGAAGTTAATGAGAATTAGAATGGTAATGAATATAATGAGGAATGAGAATAGATATAATCATTATAATTATGATGGTTGGTTAAGATGAAGGAATGATTATCATTACCATTGATGGTGGTTGGTTTGTTAAAAATGTTAAGAAATA
>JAOSBK010000001.1:15972759-15986540 GCA_027568895.1 Erythroxylum shatona | reverse complement strand
GGTAGAAAAAGAAAAATATTAAAAAATCACAGTTACAACTAGGTGATAAAACGACACCTCACATGACAAATCAACAGCTGCAACGTACACTGGACGAGCTTGAATAGTTTCTTCCTCCGGATCCTCGACTGCAGCAAAAGTAGATAAATCATAACACAATCATTAAGGGATACTGCATATTATGAATACCAAAAAAGTTTGGGCTTAAAAGCAACACTTATGATGACAACATTGAAAAGAGGTCATGAATTAGAAGGCAATGATTCATGGATTGCATGCTCTATCAACGTATTGAACATCTTGAGTGTGGAAGATTCACAAGCGAATCATCACTTCTTTAAGATCAACACCACCGAGAACTCTAGACTCCAACTTTGATTTCTATTAAAACCACAGTCTCTCACTGCCTCATTAGCTATAAAGACAACAAGTCAACCATTCTAAAAATCCCCTTTTTCTCAACTAACGCCACCAGCCAAAAAAGGAAAACAAGATTTTAATTACCGAACAGACAGATTTCGCTCGTCTCCTCAGTAGCCAAACAAGTTACTAATCAAAACACCCAGGATCACTCACTAGGTAGCTCAAGATCGATAAAAGATGAGGTCATCTCGGCGCAGGACTCAGGACAGGAGTAGCGAGCAATGGCGTGAGAGGAGAGGCCGTTGAGTGTCCCACAAAGCGCGCAACTCCATGCCCACTGCTCCATCTCGCAGTAGGTATTGAAGTAGGCGTAGCAATTGTCACATCTAGGCAGTAAATGTCCCTCCGTTCCGTACACCGGCGATTGTCCGTTCTCGTCCTTGGAGGCGAACGGAGTCACAGTCACTCCCCATGGAAGGCCCGACGATTCTTGTGCGTCTTCGTCTATTGGGAACCGCGAGACAGTTGGTCGGACCGCCATGATTTGACGGAATTTCCTTTTTTTTTCTTCTGTAGTCTCTCCCCTTTTCCTCGGGAAACAAACAGGGGCCGGAATCTGAAATTTTTGGGACTTATTACTAGTATAGGAATGTAGGTTAGATGGAATGAGCAACCGGTGCGTACGTTAGTGGTGTCTGTGTTGGATTAAGTGTGACCCCAAAGGGTTTATGCCACGTCGTCAAACTGGTAGTCGACGTGGCATAAGTTGTCTGAATTGCTTGTTGTATGAGGAAAGGGAATTAAACCTGAAAATCAAGTGAAATTTTATTAATATTTGTCTTTTGGTTCCATAATTCTCTGCATATGATATATACTAGCGCAGTAATATAAATGTCCAAACGTGTTATATTATTATATAATTTTAATGTAAAGATAAATATGGGTAATTTAAAATTTTGTAATCACATTATAAAAATTTAAAATGTGAAATTTATATTTTTTTAAAAAGGATAAATTTTGTTATATTTAAAATATATAAGTTAGAATATCATAAAAGAATAAGAAAAATTAGTCAGTAAAAATTGGGGATAAAAAATTTTAAAATTAAGGAAGTATATAAATGTATAAAATATATAAACTAAATTTAAAACAAACCAAATTAGTCTAAAATAAATAAATATTGTGTAATTTAAAATTTGTTGATAAGATTATTAATATTTAAAACTTTAAATGTATAATATGAAAAGAATTATTATTGAATTATAAAAATATATAAAAATGAATAAAAAATGAATTGGTAAATTTAGTAGTAAAAATTTGGAATAAAAAAATAGGAAATGAAATATGATCATTCACGGTATACAAAACTTAAAAATATATAAGTTAAAATGTTACAAATGGATTATTAAAATTAATTGGCTGGAAAAAATGTTAAATGTTTTGTTATGAATTAAATATTATAGTTAATTAAGGTAAAAATAATCACATGTTACATTAATACATTATATAATTTTAATGTATAAATAAATATCAGATAATTTAAAATTTTGTAACCAAATTATAAATATTTTAAATTTGAAATGTATATTTTATTAAAAAGGTTAAAATTTGTTATATTAAAAATATATATGTTAGAATATCATAAATGAATAACTAAAATTAGATAGTCAAAATTTGGGATGAAAATTAAAAAATTAAGCAAATTTATAGTGTAATGTACTTGTTATAAATGTATAAAATATATAAACTAAATTAAAAAACTCAAACAGAATAATTTTAAAATAAATAAATATTGTGTAATTTAAAAATATGTGATAAGATTATTAATATTTAAATATTTAAAT
The DNA here is from genome assembly GCA_027568895.1 of Erythroxylum shatona. Taxonomy (NCBI): domain Eukaryota; kingdom Viridiplantae; phylum Streptophyta; class Magnoliopsida; order Malpighiales; family Erythroxylaceae; genus Erythroxylum; species Erythroxylum shatona. Next base: position 15,984,333 of record JAOSBK010000001.1, on the reverse strand, counting down.
GTATAATAAGAAAAGAATTATGATAAAATTATTAAAAATATATAAATTTGAATATTAAAAATGAAATGGTAAATTTAGTTAGTAAAAATTTGGAATGGAAAAAAAAGGAAATGAAATATGATAATTCACGCTATACAAAACTAAAAAATATATATGTTAGAATGTTAAAAATGGATTAGTAAAAAATGTTAAATGTTTTATTATGAATTAAATATTGTAGTTAATTAAGTAAAAAAAGTCAACTGTGTAATTTAAATGTTGTGATAATATCATAAATATTTAATGTAGGTAAATACAAATATTATAATATATAAGTGAAAAAAAATCAATATCATCACTCATGGTCACACTGTGACTGGAATAAAATTATTATATTTAGTTATTTCAATTAATTAAGATAATGAAAAAAAGTCCCAACATGCTATATTATTTGATGTATAAATGAATATTGTGCAATTTTAAAATTTGTGATGAAATTATCAATATTTTAAATTTTAAATGTATATTAAAAAAGGAATTATGATAGAAATATTAAAAATATATAAGTTAGAATATTAAAAATGAATAACTAAAATTAGATTGTAAAAATTCGGAATGAAAAATTTAAGAAAAGTAGGAAATGTAAAGTGTGATATATTTGTTATAAATTGATAAAATATAAAAAGTAAATACAAATATAAAAATCTAATTAAAAAGAAAAAAATTATCATTCAATTATTAAATTTGTAATAAATTGAATAATTTAGTTATGATTAAATAGCTTCGTCTATTCCGTTGAAAGCTACTTGATCACCTTCCAGTCGCATTCCACGCAAGCGGCAGAAAGAGACTTTTGTTAGCATCTACTGCGTATCAATCTCTGGTCTCAACTCTATCATTCTCTGTTTTTCATTTCTCTTTGTAGCTACATCTCTGTTTCTATTGTGCTCAATGCTTGCCTAGTTGGACTGATCACAAAAAATTGTTTATCATATATTGTCTCCTTCAAAAGGTAAAATTTTCATATTTAAAGTTGAAAATGTTGCCTGTTTTTGCAGAAATGTTTAGAAACTTAGTAACTAATCATAGCCAAGTTGCAGGGTTTTGATGGATGATGTAGAGAGAGGCCAAGAAGACAAGAGAGGCCTGTCACAGAAAAGAACCAACGATGGGGGAGAACTGGCTATTACTATCCCAAGTAATGGAGCAAAAGCAGATGCCATTGTTGACACTGAAACCTTAGAAATGTCTACCACAAATGATCAGTCCAGGCCAAAAGATTCAGGTTCTGATATATCTGAAGATGCAGGTTCTGATGTATCTGAAGATGCTACAAAGATTCTCAGGAGGAGAAGTGTTCAGAGATCAGTGTATTCAAAGCCATGTAGCTATCTCCACGAGTCACAGCATTCAAAGGCACAGGTAATTGAAGAGTACGATGATTACGAGTCACAGCATTCAAAGGCACAGGTAATTGATGAGTACGATGATTACGAAGAGGAGATCTACAAGAAAGTTAAATCAAAAAAAGAGAAGACGAGTAAATTAAAAGCTGGAATTTTTATCGAGTGGATGGCAAGTTTGTGTATCATGGGCTGTTTTGTGGCTAGCTTGACTGTTGAAGAACTTAGAAAGACTGTTATTTGGAAGTTGAATTTTTGGAAGTGGTGTATGTTGGGGATGGTGACTTTCTGTGGCATGTTGGCCACTAGCTGGTTGTTGCGAGTTATTGTTTTTATCAATGAGAGAAACTATATGATGAGGATAAAGGATCTGCCTTTTGTTCATTGTTTGAAGAGGAGTGTTCAAGTGTTTATTTGGATTGGTCTAGTACTTCTTGTTTGGGTTTGTTTGTTTAATCAAGGAGTTGAAAGATCTGAGACTGCCAAAAAGATTCTGAAGTTGATAACGTGGACTCTTATTGCGCTTCTTGTTGGAACATTTTTCTGGCTTTTAAAGACTGTGTTGCTTGAAATTGTATCGTCTAAATTTCGGGTGCATGCATTCTTTGATAGAATTCAACTATTAAGCTTTCAAGGCTATATTTTGACAACCCTTTTAGGGCCTCCACTCATTGAGCAATGTCTGGTGGGTGGCAACTCCAGATATGGCAAAAAGTATAAAAGGGTTAAAAACAGAAAAACGATTGACTTGGGAAAGGTCTATAAGATGAAGAAAGAAGAAATCTCAAGTTGGACTATGAAGGCTTTGGTAGACAGTGTGATAAATTTTGGTTTTCCTACTGTCTCCTATGATCAGGATGATGAGAATAATGAAGAAATGATTAGCAGTGAAATGGAAGCAATTGCTGCTGCATATCACATTTTCAGGAATGTTGCTGAGCCTGGTTGCAAGTGAGAACAAAAAATTTGATTGTTATGGATATCATGTTGTTAAATGTATTTCCCAGCGTCTGATATTCTTTTTCTTCCTATGCAGATACATTTCTGAGGATGACCTCCGACGGTTCTTGCCAAGGGAGGAACTCGACATTGTATTTCCTATGCTTGATAGATGGCAGACTGGACATATTGATAGAAAATCTTTGACCGATTGGGTGGTAAGACAAATTCATTAAGTAGGAAGAACTCCATTGGAATAGCTGTTTCATTTTAACTTCAGAAAAATTCTATTAGCTGTACATGTCTTGGATGTTCTGCTTCTTCATGTTTTGGCTCCTAGCTTCTCTTTTTCATACTGCTAAGATGGGGGGAGTTTTGGCAGTAGCATCGTAATGCTGATTGCCCATTTACTGACAGGTTGAAACTATAAGAAAAATTGACTACATGCATTCAATGTTCTGCAATTAAGTTTGTCTTGTTTTGAGTTCCGAAAGTGATTCTGCGATATCTTTACAGTTGGGGTTTTACAATGAAAGGAAGAGGCTTGCTCAGAGTTTACATGACACCAGAATGGCAACTACACAATTGAATAAAGTCTTGTCAGTGATAGTGGTGGTTGTAACCATTATTATCTGGCTTCTTTTGATGAATATTACCAAGTCGGAAACTATTGCCATATTCCTAACAGCTGCAGCTTTTGCATTTGGTAACACCTTTAAGACTATATTTGAGGCTTCTATATTTATATTTGGGGTGCACCCATTTGATGTTGGTGATCGTTGTGTTGTTGATGGCGTTCCTGTAAGTTTTTTTAACCTTCTTTTCCTTTCTTCTTCCACTTGTTTCCTTTTGTCACGATTGGAAAAATCTAAGCAGCTTGTTTCACATGAAACTTGACAGCTCGTGGTTGATGAAATGGATATCCTAACAACGGTTTTCTTGAAACTCGATAATGAAAAGATTTACTACCCAAACTCAGTTTTGGCTACAAAGCCCATCAGCAATTATTACAGAAGCCCTGATATGGGTGAATCTTTGGAGTTTTCAATCGATTTTAATACACCAATGGAAAAAATTGGGCTGCTAAAGGAAAAGGTTAAGAGGTAAGTTGATGGAACTCTTTGCTTGAAAATATTTTTCACCATTTGATAATTAAAATACGCACACTACCCTTTTTAGAAACCATTGGTATTATTTTGTTGTGGCAGGTATTTGGAGAAGAATTGCTCACACTGGTATCCAAGCCACAGTATTGTCTTGAGGGAAATGGAAGATGAGAGTAAGTTAAAACTGATTATTTATTGCACTCATACCATGAACTTCCATGATTTTGCTGAGAAGATCAGGAGGAGGACTGATCTCGTAGTTGAAATGAAGAAGATTTTTGAGGAGCTGAATGTACAGAGTTGATGCCCACAAAATGTAGGCCATGTCCAAGTGAGCGCCTCTTCTTGCTTTTATAACTGGAGTAGGTTAAAGGGTGATCACGTCTTAGCCTTCCAACAGTGCCAAAACATACTTAGATATAAATAATAGCATTAAGGAATTTGTATTTCTTTAATATATTAAACTTCCCAAACTACTGCTTATCCCTTTATTCGTATCTTTCTCTATTTTCTTCCCTTTTCTTCAGAATCGGAGCGGAGGTTCGTAGTTACGTATCACCAAGTTTCTCAAACATTGGAGCAAATTATTGCTGCATTTCGTATTCTGGAGAAGTCATGTAATAATTATTGTTAACAAGTCAAATCTGCTGGAACTCATGTAAACGGCTATGTTGGTCCTGCAAATTAGCCCCTGGAAAGAGTTGGAAAATATTGCCATTTATGGCTTAAAAAAAAAAGAGTTGAATTATCCTTTGTTAGACTTACTTGAAGGGAAAGAATTCGATATAATCTACCTGTAAGAAGTTGACGAGCCTAAATTCTTACAGGTAGAAGACATCCACGTCTTTTAAAATTTTTTCTTTTCTATATCAATTTTTATAATTTAAGCTTTTCTTTGAAGTTGTTTTGTTTATTTGAAATTATTTTATATTTTCTTTTCATTTTTTTAAATACTGACAAATTATATATATTGACCACGAAAATTCAATCTGACTTCTCTCAAGATCAAATGCTTTCGATTCATTTGAGTTTTTCAAAAGTAGACCAACATCTTGTTTTCAATTGGAATCCTTATTCATCTTTTTTAGTCTTCATTATTCAAATTCTCTCTTGTGAGTGTTGTTAGTATTAACTTAAGTACTATAATAATATACCTTTCTCAAAGCTTTAAATTGTATCGAATAAATATCAAGTTATTCAATCTTTTGTATTCTAATTTATTCATTTTCTTGAAATGAATGAACTTAGATGTGCTTAAATTTCTTTCACACCTACTTACACTCACATATTGACTTAGAATTCAAATTGTAGACCTCTGCAATTTTAGAACATCGCTTTTGAATTGGTCCCACTAAGCAACAATAAGACAAATTAACCTTATAAACAAAATAAAGTGAAGCGTAATTTTTAACAAGTAACATAAGTGTAAAAATATATTTGGATTAGGTTTGTCTCTTTGACGAATGACAATAGATATTCCAAAATCACCAAAAGCATCCTTACAAACGTCCATTTGTGAGCTTAAGGGATCTTATATCATCTCACGGGCAACAATTATATATATATATATATATATATATATATAAAACTTAGTTTAAAATAGACACTAAAATTAAAAAATGCCCTAGCTGCAAATAGTAGAGAGTAAAGTTATCTTTCTCACCGCTCATTGATGATTGTAAGATAAGGTGTGTAAAAGAAATCTTATTTTTCAGATTGCCCTTGATTGCTTCCTTCACCCACTCCACGACATCATAAAAATAACTTATTGTCGCTTTCTTATCACTATTAGGTAGACAAATTACTGTCACCAAAGGCTCATAAACTCAGATAACAAATTGATATTGAGACTAAAATTCATCTTTAAGTATAATTATATAAACTTCGAATCCAACATTAGATCTAGAATGTTGAGCTACAACTTACTTGTCACTTGTAAACATTTGTCTCAACTATTTCTCTATTATAACAAAACACTGAAGTGATAAGAAATTAGTCACAAATCTTGTAATAACCTAACGACACAAATTTCTACTATTAGTAAAATCCTTTCTCATCAAGTTTAGGACCAATGAATAATTATAGATAAACTTGGTCTTTTTTTTTTTTGCTTTATGCACAGTTTTATCAATGATATAAAATTATTTAACATCTTCTATATTTTTTAACATCAAATCTATGCAATGTGTAACACGAGCAATCCAATAAAATGAATTATACATGCTTTACAATTTTTTTCTAGCTAATTTGTAAGTAGAATAATTGTCAATAATAAACTGAACAATATTTTCTATCCAATTTTATTCACAACTTCATCAAATATCTGAAACAGAGTATAAGCATTTCAATAGATTTCAAAGACATTGTCTCCTTAGCAAAGTAAACTAAAAAAAATGATAATAGGATCTTGTTTTTTAATTCGTCCAACTATGACATATGATTGAACGCCCATAAGTTACCCAAGTTATTATTCTTCATCCAAATAATTGTTTATCACAAATTAAGTTAATCAAAAGTTTACCTCTAAAGTTATTAATTGAAGCAGCTTTATATATTGGATCGTACAAGGCAATAATATCCATTAAAGGTTGATAATAATAAGATTGGGCAGCATTGAATGATATACCCTAATCATACCATCATCTAGTCATTACCATGTACATATTATAACTAGCTTCTTTAGATTGCAAGGCATTATAGATTAAAGGTTGAGCTTCAAGAGTTGTTTGTAATGTAAAAAAGTTAAATACATGTCTTATTCATTTTCTCACATTAGGTGCAACATTCCCTTTATGTTGGGTAGGAAAACTACTTTCAATATCCTCACTGTCATCTTGACCAAAAGGAAAAGAAATTCTACTATCAATTCCATAATTTAATCTTTGTCTTCTATTTTTCTCATGCTGATAATCTTTAAACAAAGTTTTCATTTACCATTTTACATTATGACTCTCTTTCTTACAAGGCTCAACATCACCTTTGATCTTAGTTAAATGCTTTTTTAAAAGATTCCCCCACCTTTTAAACATTTGTTATATTATAAATAAATAATATGGTTATTCATTCTAGGAGCCAATCTAGTATAAGTTCAAGCTAGATCATTGAATCTTCTTGAAGTGGCTAAATTATATGGAGTACTTGAACTTTCCTCTATTTATTTATAAAAGAAGAAGAAGATATATATCAAAATTAACATAATAACTTCATATAAAAATAAATTTATGTAAAATAATAGAAAGAAATAGAGTAACAACATTTTCTTGATAATCATATTATATAAATATGCAAGTTTATAAATGATTCCTAAAAAAAATTTGATGCTTAAGCACATTCTATCTAAGAAATTCTCATTTTGAGTTATTACATAAATTAACAAATATAACCTGTTTTGTGTTAGTACATAATTTAACCATAAATTCACAACTATAACTTGTTTTGTGTTATTACCTAATTCAAATATAAAATCACAACTATAATCCATTTTATGTGAGTATAATTCAACCATAATATCATAACTATAACTCATTGTTTTATATTACATGATTTAATTAGAAATTTGCAATTATAGATAAACTATTTTATTTGATTAAATAATTTAAACAGAAACACACAACTATTACTCATTTTGTATGATTACATAGTTCAACCATAAAGTTATAACTATTACTTATTTTGTATGATACATAATTTAACTATAAACACAACTATAACTCATTTTATATAGTTACATAATTTAATCATAAATTCACAACTGTAACTCATTTTGTGTAATTATATAATTCAACCATAAATTAATTTATTTTATAGATTATGCAATTCAATTTATAACCCATTTTATGATAACTATTTTGTGACAATATATAACCCAATTTGTGCACAAAATAATTTTGATCTTTAATTCACTAATTATTCCCTATGATTTTGACGCTAATTTTAATGTTTCATTCACTAATTCTAATCAACAAAGACATGAGACAACATAATATTTTATTCAAATTTGAGATTCAAAACAATATAAAATTTCATTCCATGTTGCTGAAATCCTAGAAACACGTACGTGAGATAGACAACACAAAACTTTATTATATTTTATTTCATTCAACAAACAATAATCACAACATATAACACATGGTTGACATTTGAAAATATTGAGGCAACTAAAACTAGTATTAGTATAAATTAATGGGAATTTCCTCCTTGATTCAGTTTGTATCGTATAAAAAAATCGCTTGATATTTACATGCATGTTGTTATTGAGTCATGCAAAGAGATCTGTTCTATACTTGCAACTATTCTTGAAGCCATATAATGGATGCATAAATATTGCAAAATAACTTTACAACTTAAAATCATTCCCTCTTAAATTAAAGAGAACCCGAATATATTCATCTAAATTAAAAAGATGCATATGAAAAATACTAACTACATAAGCAAATTACATCCCAGTAAGTTTAAGAATAAGATAATACTAGTGTAAAATCCTTTTATAAGAGAAAGTATTAAAAAAAGAATTTTTATAAAAATATTATATATTTTCTTCGCACACATCAACCTATAAGTTAAATGGGTTAATCTCAAAACCATATGCTCTTTGGGTACAGATCCTTCGAGCAAAATACCTGTAACATCCTGTCACTTGAATTAAGATTAAAATGGTGATTATTAGTGATTAATGAAAAATTAGGAAGTATAATTCATGCTTATGCATAATGTGACATACACATACACGACATTATTGATCTGACACGTTACAATTATTTGTAAATGCATTTATTGACATTTTTGGTTATAATTAATTGTTAAAAAATGAAATTAAAATATGAATAGTGAACTTTTTTAGCTGAAAATTTATTTGGAGAATAATCTAATTATTTTGGATTTTTTTGAAATTTGTGAAAATTTGGGGTATTTTTTTAGATTAAGAAAATAAGATAAATAAATAGACTAATTAAATTGTGACAAGTGGTAGCATTATATAGTGACACACATCAACCATGCAAAATGCCATGTGAATTCGGTGAAGTTTTCCTATGCTGTTGTGTATTCACAGTGAAGTTTTTGACAAAAACAAAAACTCTCCTTGCTTATACATCACTAAAACTAGTCCATATATATTGTTTTATAATTGATTCTTGCTGTTTGCTTGACCCACCGAAAGCTTTGTCTACTCTTACTGTTGGAGTTTTTGCTGGAAACAAGTAAGTTGTGCTTTCATTTTCATGGTTATAATAAGGATAAATGACAAAGAGATGATGTTTTCACGCTTGTGGATGGGTACATGCGTGTACGTTTTTGAACTGTAAATTGATGTTAAAAAAATGCAAAAAAGATGTAGAAAGTGATGAAAAAACCATGAGTAATGTTGTTTTTTTGGTGTTGTATTTGATTTTGCATCTGAGATGAAAATAATGAAACTATATGATGAAATGAATATTTGGATGAGGTTATTATTGGATATTAAAACACATGCAGAACCATATATGTAGAAAAGTTGATAAACACATGCTCTATTTTTCATTGTATATGCGTAAATGTTTGGATATTATTAGAGATGGATGTAAATGAGGTTAGAGATAAAGATGACATAGAGCATAATGATGTGTTGTGTTTTAAGGAGTAAGATGATAGAAAACGTGGGCTGATGTGAAGGAAAAAAAAAAAGAGAAAGGTGCAGAAGTTATAAAAATATAGTAGAGGGAGAAAATGAAGGTGAGATTTCAGATTTGATGATTAAGTATGAACCTTGGATTTTTTGATTAGTTGTGAGTTGTTGAGTTGAAAGGAGAGTAGGAAAGCTGGTTTATGTAATGGATGTAGTAGATATGAAGTGTAAAAGTGGAAACAAAAAAGAGTTTTCAGTGAAGAAGATGAAGTTTGCATTCTAGAGAGAGGAAAGATGATGGTTTACATGTATGGGTTATAAACTAGAGTATTTCATTGAATAACCCTAAGTCTTTTGGCTATAACGTTTTCATCCGAACTCCAAATGACTTGAAACTTGGATCAATGGATTTATAAGACATTTTTCTTTCTCTACATAAAAATTTAGTATCTAAATTAATTTGAAAGTAATTGATAGGATGAAAGTGTGGAAGTCAAGTGTGGAAGTCTACTGGAATGTTATGAACTGGAAAATTTTCATGAACATGCTTCAGTGTTCTAATTATAACTTGAGTTGTAGATTTCTGAATGAGTTAATTCTTAATTTAGACATATGTCTACAACTTTCTTGAAGAAGTCTACTTTTAATTCTGTCTTTAAGATTTTCAAAATTGGCATATAATTGAGTCTTAGCTTAAACTGAGCACTACCAGGGATAGAAATCATGTCTTGTGGTTATTGAATAAACTGTATTGATGTAGGTCGAATTAGACTGAGGTGTCTTCACCAAATTTGTATCTTATTCTCTTAGTTTTAAATTGGTATAAAGTTTGTAATTTTTGAATACTGGAATTGAGAGATATGAGGTGTAAAACTTGAATGCATGAACATGCATTAGCCAAACTTTCAAATGTGCACAGTCTGTGGTATTTTGTGTATAACTCATTGATTAATGAACCAACTTGAATGATCTTGGTATCAATAAAGACTTAAGACATAGGAGAATAATTTGTTAGAAGAAAGTTTTACCAAATTCCTTCACTTTCCTAATGAAATTAATTGTGCAAAATGAACCCAAAAGTATACTTTTAAACAAATATGAGTTGATCACTGGAATGTGGATATCTGAATGATTTTTGTTACAAAATAAATGATAAGAAACCCGAAATTATCATGAACATGCATTGTACATAGTTATTATACATGAATGAGCATTACTGAACACAAAATTGTACAATATTGTGATATGTGTATGTATTGTATGTATAGAGGAGCACATTGAACGACAGCGTCCAGACATTGTCGGGACATCAAGACAATAGCTGTTTAGAGCATACTGTAATTAACCTAAGATGGTCTCACCTTATAGTTTTGTACATTATTGAACTGTATTGCAATCTTATTAAACAGTACTGAATTGTGTTGATTGTGTACTAGTGTTGGGCCCCAAAATTTTTTCTAATTGATGTTATTAAGCATGAATTGTGTTAATTGTGTGATTATGGCTTAGTTTGATTTAATTGGAAATATTAGTGGATGATTTAGATTAATTTGAGTATTATAAGGTGTAAAGGGGAATGAAAGGGTAAAATGTTAGAGGGTAATTTGGGAAGGTCACTTGAGTTGGAGAAGTTAAAGCATTGCTAGGAGGGGTAAATTGGTCTTTGTCTTTCTATTTAGACTTAAGAGAAAGAGTTAGAAAGAAAGAAGGAAGAGTAAGAAGAGAAGAGGGAGAGTGTCGTGGCTTGAGAAGAAGAAGAGAAGGTGGGATTTTGAAGTTCTTGAGGAGATTGAGACATTTCCTGGTAAGTTTAGCTTCTTTTCCTCTTATTTTAGTTAGATTAAACCCTAGTATAGCTTGGTATGTGTTAGAATCGGTTGTTGATAGGGAAAAAATGGTTAGAATCCCTGGGTTGATGAGTTTGTGACTGTTTTTAAGGTGTTAATGGGTTAGCAATGTAGTATGGGACTTGAATCAAGGTTTAGGTCTGTTGCATTTGCAAAAGGGAAGGATTGAGGTTGGAAAATACTGGGAAAAATCGGGTTCGGAGACGTTCTCCAGACCCGCAAGTCTCGACGTGCTCATGAGCACGCCGCGACGTGAGAGGAATTTGTGCACGTCGCGGCGAGCAGCGGAACGTTCGTCGCGAGGAGCACGGGCCGTTCTTCGCGGCGAGCGGGCCGTTCGTCGCGACGAGCGTGGCCTTCGACGCGGCGAGCCCCAGTTTCCGGCAAAGATGAATTTTGGTATTTTGGTCATATCTTTGGCTGTAGATGTCCAGATGAGGTGTTTTTGGATTCGTTGTGAACTAGAGCCAAAGGGCTACAAGTTTTATGAAGGAAGGAAGTTTGGAATCTGCCTCTAAAGATTCGGAAATTGGGTTGGAAGTCGAATGTAAACTTTTAGTGCTTTTACTTTTGATTTTCAAACTTTTTGAATATTTCTTTTGGATATTGTTTGAATGGAAACTTGGTTTGTTATAGGAAACCAAGCCGACCTGATCCAATCGCAAGAGGAAGGACAACAGTGAGTTGGATTCTCAAGC
>JAOSBK010000001.1:15940447-15952578 GCA_027568895.1 Erythroxylum shatona | reverse complement strand
GTTGATAACATGGACTCTTGTTGCGCTTCTTGTTGGAACATTTTTGTGGCTTCTAAAGACTGTATTGCTTGAAGTTACTTCGTCTAAATTTCGGGTGGATGCATTCTTTGACAGAATGCAACAATCAAGCTTTCAAGCCTATATTTTGGAAACCCTTTTAGGGCCTCCGCTCACTGAGCTAAGTTCGGCGGGTGGCAGCTCCGCATATGCCAAAAAGGAAAGGGTTAAGAATAAAAAGTTGATTTTGAAAGAGCTTCATAAAATGGAGAAAGAAGAGATCTCAAGTCGGATTATGAACGTTTGGGTAGAGCGTGTAATAAATGGTGCTTTTCATGATCAGGATGATGAGATTACGGGGGTAGTGATTAGAAGTGAGACGGAAGCAATTGCTGCCGCATACAAAATTTTCAGGAATGTTGCTCAGCCTGGTTGCAAGTGAGAGAATCTTTTTGGTTGTTATGAATATCATGCGGTTAAATATATTTTCCTCTGTCTGATATCCCTGCTATGATTTTTTCTTTCTATGCAGATACATTTCTGAGGATGACCTCCGACGGTTCTTCCCAAGGGAGGAGCTCCACGTTGTATTTGCTATGTTTGATGGATGGCAGACTGGACGTATTGACAGAAAATCTTTGACCGATTGGGTGGTAAGACAAACTCATTAAGCAGGAAGAACTCCGTTAGGAATTGTGGTTTCATTTTAACTTCACGAAAATTCTCTTAGCTCCATATTGCCCTGGATGTTCTGCTTTGCAAGCTTTAGCTCCCTGCTTTGTTACTGTTTTCTATTTCTGTATTGATTACCATATTTGATACAGCACAATTCAGCTGATCGTTACGTCAACTGCTAATTGTCCGTAACTCAACATCTTTATTTTCTTATCTAGAGGCCAGATCAGTGGATTAGATTATTGGAGTCATTGTAATTAATTCAACTGCAGATAATAGACATAAAAATCATACCTTCTCTATCAGAGAGCCTGTACGAAGAACAAAGACTAAACTTTTCTTTCCCTTCATCATCTTTAATCATTTTTACCCTTCATCTTAATTGTTTCCCTTCTGCCCTTATTACAACATGGGCATTTTTCAAAACTCAACCATCGTGTGCTTCAAGATAACTCAGTAGTCTAATCTCTGTTAATGGTTCCTTCTAGATTACCTTCAAGCTTGCAAAAAATGGAATAAAATTTTCTTTGTGGAAGTCTCAAGTGACAATCATCTGTTTAATTATGGACTTCTTGGTTATGTTGTGGATCAAATTCCTGTCCACCATACACTGATCCTTGGTATTCCCTTTGGACTCGTAAGGATCGCCTTGTGTCCGAACCTTGGTATTCCCTTTGACTCATAAGGATCACCTTGTGCTTCTCACTATTGTCACTAGCTCAATTAGCCCAATGCTCAATTATAACACTTACCTCAGCTGATGCCTGGAACAAACTGGAATCCAGCTTTGCCAATTGATTCAACAGCGGTATGCTATTATTCATTAGGTAGGAGCATTACCCTTACATGAGTAGAGGAAAAATTCTAGTTGATGATCTAGTACATATTGCGCATGATCAAATGACGTCCTTAACTCTGATTGACTATTTGATGGAGGATAAAGTACATGTACCTTTAACCTTATAAGACGGACAATAAGTTGGCAATAGTATTGGGATGCTGATTGACGATTAATTACTTACAGCTTGAAATAAGTTTGTTGAACTCTTCTATCAATTTGTTCCGACTTACAACGACAATGTATTTACAGGTGAGCGTTTACCAAGAAAGGAGAAGGCTTGCATTCACTTTAGATGACACTAGAGCGGCAATTAAACAGTTGAACAAAGTCATGTCGGTGATTGTGGTGGTTGTAACCATTATCATTTGGCTGCTTTTGATAAAAATTACCACTTCAGAAACTATTGCAATATTCCTAACAGCTGCAGCTTTTGCATTTGGAAACACCTTCAAGACTATATTTGAGGCTTCTATATTTATATTTGGGGTGCACCCATTTGATGTTGGTGATCGTTGTGTTGTTGATGGAGTTCCAGTAAGTATTTTAACATTCTTTTCCTTTCTTCTTCTACCCGCTCCCTTTCATGATACGACTTTAAAAAAATCTAACCAGCTTGTTTCGCATGAAACTTGACAGCTCGTGGTTGAAGAAATGGATATTCTGACAACAGTTTTCTTGAAACTCGATAATGAAAAGATTTACTACCCAAACTCAGTTTTGGCTACAAAGCCCATCGGCAATTATTACAGAAGCCCTGAAATGGGTGAATCTGTGGAGTTTGCAATTGATTTTAGAGCACCACTGGAAAAAATTAGCGTGCTAAAAGCAAGGATTAAGCAGTAAGTTGATGCAGTCATGTTTCTCCTCTATCTTCTATGAACGCAGAATCTCACCAGACAACATTATCTTCAAAAGTAGCTGTATAGCAGATTTTCTTCATTTCAGCTATATGAATAATAACTTGAAGAACCTATCATTGTGAAAAAATCTTCTTTAAATTTAGTCTCAGTATGTGGATTTCTTGAGCAACTTGTTACTGGTATTATTTTCCAAACAAAAACATACTGGTATTATTTTGTTGAAAGCTTGCCCTTGTTCTTGCAGGTACCTGGAGACGAATTCCGTATACTGGCATCCAAATCACAGTATTGTGTTGAAGGAAACAGAAAGTAATAGTAAACTAAAGATGATTATTCATTGCAATCATACAATGAACTTCCAAAATTTTGGTGAGAAGAATAAGCGAAGGACAGAACTGATACTTGAACTGACGAAAATTTTTGAAGAGCTAGACATACAAAGTTGATGACCTCAAAATGCAGCAGGAAAAAATGCTCAAGTGCCTCTTCTTCTTCTTCTCTCTGTCTACTTCCTTTGATGACTAAAAGATGATCGTTTTGAACTATCCTTTACATTTTCACTCAAATTTTTTTCTATTTTCTTCCAGAGTTTCTTAGTTGCAAATCATGGAGTTTCCCAAAACAACAACGACTCACTTTGGCTTTTTTTCTCCTGTTCGGATGACTGCTCTATTGAATTGAAATTCACCTGTAATACGAGAACCATCATTGTGCTAGAATTTAGCACATTAGCCACTGGAAAAGGGTCAAAGTCAAATATAATATTGAGTTCCATTGTTAGAATGTAGAGCAATCAAAGTTGTCAGAAGTACTAATGTTGTTGAAAGTGCATTAATTGTTGAAATCATGAAAAATCTGGGAGGATTTTAGTCTCCCTGACTTGCTCCCAATTAGGGGGCAAACTTCCCTAAACCTCTTCTTATCTTATATTGTGTTTTCTTCCTATATTAGATCACGATTGTACCCTATATATATGGATGTAAATCTTATATAGAAATATGAAAGAAAAATAAAAAAGAAGAAAGTTACCAATGACGTAAGTCATATTGACTGAATAATGTAAATCATCGATGTTGATTTTCTATTTTCCCTCTTCCCACATGGTATTAGAGCAGGCTTGATCATTGTCTTCAATGGTCGACGCTACCAACGACATTTTTGTTCCCTCCGATGCTCTCGACAGTGAGAGGGAGGTGTCCTCCACCATAAGTCTAGCAATTTTGGAATCCTCCTCCTCCCATCTCTTAGTGGGAAAACTACATGGAAGAAATTATAGAGAGTGGGCTCAATCAATGCAGTTGGTGATTGATGGAAAGGGAAAATTAATTTACATCACAGAAGAAGCAAGGAAACCCACTACCACTGACACGATGACGTGCAGCGATGGAGGTCTGAAAACTCACTCGTAACTATATGTTGGTGAACTCAATGCAACCAACGATCGAAAATGCCTATTTGTTCTTACTGACGGTGTGTGAAAATTTGGGGAAGTTGTCCAGGATACTTACTTTGATGTTGAAAACGCCTCGCAACTTTTTAAGATCAAAACTTGATTGTGAGGGTTGAAGCAAGGAGAAAGAGAAGTGACTGATTATTACATGGAAATGATCAAACTTTTGCAAAGTTTAGATGAGGCATGGGAGTGTCCAAACGACAGTATACGGTTCAAGAAGAAGGTGGAAAATGAAAGAGTATTTGAGTTTCTCACAGGGCTGAACCGTGACCTTGACGAGGTGAGAGGTATGATTCTGAGTTGCTGCCCTCGATCATCACTGCAGGAGGCATTCGCAGAGGCTTATAGAGAGGAGAGCAGGTTGCGGGTCATGTTAAAGGAGAGAGGAATGGCTGAAACCTCAGCCTTGGATCATGCCCAGTTGGAGATGTAGCTAGGCCCACAAACCAGGCTTGGCATAGCAACATGGCAGATAGTGTTTGCTCTCTGCCATGTTGCTAGGCAGCAAACGGATTTATTGGAAACAATTTTTTTTATTAATTAAAGGTACATTTGTATGCTATTAAACTTTTTAGAATTTTACGTATTAATAAGACTTTCACCAAGTTATTGTTTTTTGTTTGTTTTGGGTTGAAATGTTTTAGTTTAAACACAAGCCCCTTGTATAATTCTTCTTCGAAGCTTTAATTTTTTTTCTTAAATTATTGCTTCCCAGTCTTGATATCCCTTAACATCTTTATCAAATGTTGGTTCCTCTTTATTTTATACTCTAATGAAGAAGCATTAAGCCACAGTTTAATGATTTAATTATACTTCATAATCTTGAAGGTAACCTAATTGCCTTTTCTATCTCAATGATATTCAAATTTTCTGCTCACTAGCTTTTGAATTTGAAGAATCCACAAGGTCTCAAGATTCACCATTTTTTGTGTGTATCAATTTTGGAAATGACTTTGAATTTTTTTGATCATCATTAAAAGCAACGTTTTTTGGCATTTGGATTTTAAGTTGAGTATGAAGATGATGTCTCATCAAATGCAACATTTCTAAATGTGACAAATTTTTTTTTCTTTGGATCCATACATCTTTATAATTTCTTACATGATTTATTGGTAACAAAGACAAATTTAGTTTTTGGGTCAAGTATGGTTCGATTAATTTTAAGAACATGAATATAATAAATAGAATCAAACATTGAAAATAATTAACATTTTGCTTTTGATCAAACAATGGTTCAAAAGGATCTTTTTCTCTACCAAGCCTTTGGGGTAAATGATTTATCATATGGAATGTATATTAAGTAGCTTACACCTAAAGCTCTCGTGGAAGACATTTATCATACAACTATGATGAACTCATTAAAGCAACATGTGTAATTTTATTTTTGTAACCCAGTTTTATTGAGGGGTGTTGAGAATGTCATTTATCATTAAATGACACTTTGTTATGATATTTAAAAAAATCATCCAACATAAAATCATAAGCATTGAATTTTCTTCCTAAACTCCTTCCCTATAAATTTATTGAATTTAATGAACTTGGATAGTGCTTTACTTTTCTCCTTCAAAAAATACACCCAATTATATCTTGAATAATCACCTACCAATATCATGACATGTTGATATCTCCTATAGCTTAATGTTCTTATTGGTCCCATCAAATATGTGTGAATCAATTTGAAAGTACTCAATTTATTGTTAGATGTATTTTGAAAGGAAGACAATATAAGTTACCATATTGGCAACCTTCATAAATCATATTTTTATCTACATTTTTCAGTATTGCAAGTTATCTAGTAATTTTTTAGGAGACTTATTATAGCATTTGATAGTTTATATGTCCTAGTCGAGCAAGCCTTGGTATAGCATTTGATTGCCTATTAGTCTAACTTGTTTTTTTTATTATATGCCTCCCCTACTGATATGACAAATAAAAATTCTTTCTTCTTAGCAGTAAGAACTACATCAATTATTATAATCTCATATTATCAAACACATTGACATTATTTTGATCAAACAAAATGTATATTTCATAGATAGAAATTTGAGAAACTAGAACTAAATCATTTTTCAAACCTGGAATATGATAAACATCATCTAGTTTTACAATTGTACTATCAACACCAATCTTTACAACACCTTCTTTCACCAAAACCAATGGTCCATTCCTCCTTGTAGTCAACATAGTTGATGAGAGTATGCTCTGCTATTATTCTAGGAGCAATATTGTTTTTTTTTTCATTTGACTATTTTATTAGTAAAACGCTACTATCATTGATTTAATTATCTTCTTCTTCTTCTTCACAAATTTCATTTTCTCTAGAAATCTTTACACGATAATTTTTCCTGATATGCCTAATCTTTTAACATTTGTCACACTTGATAGATTTCTTACCTTATAGACAATTATTTGTAGCCTTAATCATAGCGGCTCTTTCTTTTTAGATAATTCTCACTTAATTTTCCTCTAGAGAAAAGAATGAAATCATGATTAAAGTTGAATTTTTTGTTTATTTGTCTAGCTAGAGCCTGTTGATTAGAAAGTTGATTATCTAATTCTTTTAAATATTGATTATTTTTCTAATCCTTGAATGGAAGTAACTAAAGATGTGTATTCTTACTAAGAATGAGAAATCTTATTAAATAGGCTTGAATAATCTTTTCATCTGCATCTAATTTATGTAAATATTTTTAATTTGTAAAAAATATTTTAGCATTGACATACCTTCTTATGTCATCTTTTCTAGTTCATTTTCCAAAAACTATGGCCTTGTTATATTCTTCTTAGAAAATAGCTTCAAAAGAGTTTCCTAGACTGGCTTTGCAGACCTAATATCACGAATGTGATCAATAAATCCTTTATTGATCGACATCCTCCAAGTAAAAAGTAGATATTCTGCATTTGATCTTTCACTTCTTTCGTGGTTTAAAATTATCAACAGTGTCAACTATAATCTTTACATTTGAACCATCAACTAGTTCCCACAAATCTTGAGCTTAAAGATAAGCCTCTATGCATATTCTCTAACGTTTTTAATTTAGGCCTACAAGTTTTTTGACGAAGTTTCATCAGTTAATATTGTTCTCTCCATTTATAAGCTCTATACTATAGAATAAGATTTATCCTTAATGAAAACTAATCTTCTTAACACAATAAGAAGAAGAATGAAAGATAATAAAACCTTAGCTAAGTTATGATACTATATAACAAAAATAGAAAATTTATTTTTGGAGTAAATACAAAGGAAAGTTGATGTATGGAGAATGAAAAACAAATATATTAAAACATAAAATGATTACAATAGATTGATAAATATATAAACTTAGAAAAAACAAACTATCCTAAAAGTCAGATACCAAACCAAATTAAAATATTCCTTCATTGATACTTCACTATTTGACTAAGTTTATCACAAAAAATAGGAACAAATAATTGACTTAGTAAAATATTAACAACTGAAACCAAACTTGGAACATAAATGACAACATACTTAACATAATAAAAAATAAGACGCAATAATTTTAAGTCATTGTTGATTTTACCAAAAGCCCTTTCTCCACCATTGCATTTACTAAAGACCATGATGGGTATCACCATCCCTCTTTAAAGTCCATTTTCTCTCTATTCTCAATAACATTAAACCTAGAGAAAACTTTCCAAACCTAAAAAATGAACATGTTCCCTTTCATCTTCCAAACCATGTAAGGGTTTTTATTTGTGCATTTTATTTCACAACATTCCTTATTAAATTGTGTTTTACTAACTTGCTTCTTCTTTTATTTAGATATTATTACCTTTGAGTTAAGGTTAAAGTACCTAAGATGTGAAAAAAAAAAAAAGAACATGAGGACAGTTGAAATATTGAAAGTTTGTAGTTAAAGATGGAAAAGAACACAAGGTTAATGATTACTAGTGATCTAATTGAAAGTTTGTAGTTAGGTTCCTCATAATATATACTATATTTTGATTCATAATATGACTAGAGACTATGTGATACAGTATGAGAGTTTTGACCATTATTCATGATTGTGTTTGTGTTTCAATCGAATTCACTACTAAGGTAATGCATTTATGAAAATTTTCACATTTCAGACTTTAAAAATTTCATTAGTATTTTCTTTAACCCCTATAATTCCATTGTGTACCATTAGTCTCTTCTTTAGAGTTTGTCTCTCTAAGATAACTCATTAACACCTATAACTTACTTAGTTCTCAATTTAAATTAAGCATGATTTTAATAATAAAACTTAGACTAATACCATATAAACTTGGCAACTTTTGAACCATAAATCATTCATACTTTAGTCTATGGTTACAAAAGTATAAAACTCATACCTTTCTATTTTTATTTCTCTTACTGGAATTAATTGAATAGTGAAATGAAATCCTAGTTTTACTAGAAAAATGCTAAATAAGAACCATAATCAAACTACTAAAGTAAAGATAACTTATTCCTTATGCCATGAATTAGATTAGTGCTTAAGGACAAGAAAATTATCTAAATATCGCAAAACTACATGGCCTAGGAGAAGTGCACAAGCATATGCACGACCGTGCATCCCTTTTGTGCATTGAACCTTCATTTTATGCTGTGTTTTCGTCTGAATTCTTTTCTTTTAAGTCCATGAAGGCACTTATAATCTGTATACACACTTGGATCAAATTAAGTAACAAATATATAATAAAACTATAAAATATCAAGAAAAAATACATCAAATATGGGGTATATTATGCCCAATTATCGATCTATCAAATATCCCCACAATTAAGCTTTTGCTTATCCTCAAGCAAACTATAATCAAAATTATAAATTTTACAACCTTAACCCCTCATCAATCTCAATCTGTCCATTCACACTATACATCATCATATCATTTTGAATTAAATTAATATACAATTAGAGTCAAGTTATCCTAGAGTTAACTCTCTAAGCAATATTAATAATAATCACATCAAAAATCGCATCAAAATAAAAAAAACATATATCTTCACACCCTCACCAAAATTTGTCTCAATGCACTCAAGTATTTAGGGTGAAAAGTATCAAAAATCTTAATCAATGAAGAGGAAAACTCTTACTATAAGCTTGTAATAAAATCACATTTCTACTACTTACATATACACTAGAAACACAAATCCAAAAGTCTTTATACCGCTTGAAGTGGGGCTTATGTATTGTATAATTGGGATAATAAATAGAGTTAAATTGAAGGAAATTTACTAAAAGAAAACATTACAAGACTTGTTTACATAACAAACATATGTCTGTTCATCGCAACTTTATTGGTACCATAAACTTATTTACGATTTTTTTCCTTCCTTTTCTTTCTTTTTTCTCCTTTTTTTAAACCAACATTTAGTACCACATATTCAGTACCATGATAATAAACATATTGGACCTTTCAAAAATTCCAAGTCTTAACAAATAAATATTGTAAATATCCTTCAGGGTTCAAAACAATAAAAGGGTCTTCAAAGAAAAACAGAATAAGGGTTAATATGTAGGTTACATCAATAAAAAAAGGTCAAGGCTCAACTTGGTTATTCCTACAGGTAAATTTAAAGATGTGATGTTTTTTTTAAGGAAATAGGCTTAAACAAGTTGTTGAATATGAAAGCCTTCATCATGTCAATGTATGATCTTAATATACATAATAAAAGCAAGTTCTAAAATCATTCTACCATATAATGATATCACACACATGAAAGAATAATAAGAGCTTTACAAATTTTGAAATTTGCTTTTTATGCTCAAATGCTCACAAAAAGATGGGTATATATATTTGTAAATAATATGCAATTTTATTCAACTTGATCAACTCAATGATTATTAAAAATATAACTTAGACAACTAATGTTATTCCAACTATCTTCCTTCTGCATACCAATTCAATCAATATTCAACAATGAAACATAGTATTGATTGAC
Organism: Erythroxylum shatona; assembly: GCA_027568895.1. Taxonomy (NCBI): domain Eukaryota; kingdom Viridiplantae; phylum Streptophyta; class Magnoliopsida; order Malpighiales; family Erythroxylaceae; genus Erythroxylum; species Erythroxylum shatona. Next base: position 15,942,824 of record JAOSBK010000001.1, on the reverse strand, counting down.
ATATTTCAATCAATTCAAAATATCAGTTAATAAGATTCATAATAAAAAATATAATAAGCTTAAAAATCATTAAAAATTAATAAGCTTGAAAAAATCATTAAAAATTCATTAAACTCATCCCACACTTAAAGTTGTGCATTGTCCCCAATGTACACAATACAAGTATAGATAAAAGTGAGAGAGTTTTTTGGTACTTTCCTGATTGTGATGATATCTTGATTTCAAATATATCCAATAGTAAACTAAATTCTTGCAAATTATAAAAGAAAAGGATAAAAAGAATAAAAGAAATAAAGACAATATAAAACAACATGAAATAAAACCCTATATAAACACATGAAATAGAATCAAAATGAAATAAAATTGATTCTTATTGCCTTCCATGTAGTGTTTGTTTAATGTTGTTAGCTTGATGTAGCCTTTATGCTTAACTTCATCCTGGATCAATAATGAGTGGCTTGCTTCAACCCGTTCCCTTGGATAAAGGTTTTATAGCATGTAAGTAAGCCACCTATTGCAAGATAATAACAGGGAAATAATTTATAACATTAAATAATTCAATTGCAATCATTAATTCCCTTTTTAATGACAATTTGTTAATGAAAGAGGGAATGAAAAAACTTCTTGAATCATCAGTTGACTCGAACAGTTTATCTCGAGAAAGTGGGAACCCTTCGTACTGAAGATTGCTACTAACACCTTGTTAATAGTTTGCTTGCTTAGTTCCTCCACCAGTTCTTCCTCAACCACCTCTACCCACTCTTCTTTTTCTTCCTGGACAAAGGCTTCTGGCTTATCTTCTTCAACCATCTCCTGCCACTTCTCTACTTCTTCTTCTTAGATGGAGACTTCCTCTTCTTTTACTTCTATTGCCATTGTCATATCTTTGTCCTCCTCTAAAGTAGCAGCAGTTGCCTCCTCATTTTCTTGGAATGCCTCTTCATCTATGAAGCTAACCTTTATCTTTTCTTCACTTTCTTGTGTTAATAGGCTCAAATAATATTTTGTGTTGTGCTCAAGACATTCAGGCGAAGAAACACTTTCTTCAAATTCGCATTGGCTAGCATTGAGTTTGGCAAGTTATTCTATTATTTTATCTTTTATATTTGCTTCCTCTTCCTTTTCCTATTCTCCTTCTACTGGGAACTCTTTTTCACTACTAAGCATGATTGTCAATCCACATTCTATAGGGTCTATTTTAGTAGCACTAGGCAAACTCCCTTGGATCTCTTTAGATAGTATCTCGACCAACTGGTCTATTCGATTCACCAAATTTTATATATGAGCGTCTGTTTCTTGATGCCTTATGATTGATTCTTGAATGAAATAGGCCATCACATCTTCCAATGTTGGCTCGTTAATTGGAGGTGATCGGTGTTGTAAGTATTCAGTTAGAGCGTCGTCATTCCATCTATAGGCATAAGAGTTGCTCCATTGTGAATTATAGTTATTCTCGTATAATGCACCTTAAGGTTAGTTATACATGCTCAGCTACTCCCACATATATGCTAGTATCTATCATTTATGATTGTAATGATAACTCCCACCAGTGTCATAATATGGCCTAGATATAAGTTGAAGTTCCAAAAAATGTGAGAAAACTTCTCTCTCCTACAAGGTAATGATATATATTATAAAGACCTCTTCTAGCTCCCATAAAAATATTGTCTGTTCCATCCTTCCATTATGAGTTTTAGAATGACAATGTATTTTAAATCCTACAAAAAACTACAAACTCAAGATCAAGTAAAGAAGTTCAAAAGATACTTAAATGAATAAACCATAATTACAATAAAATACAATAAGAAATGAATAAATAAGCTTAATTAAAATAAAAGAAAATAGAAACAAAAATAAAACAGAATAAATAAAGAAAAATAAATAAAGAAAAATGAACAGAGTAATAAGATAGAAGTTTTCCTAATTGTGACACCCTAATACCCCCTAACAGGATATATACATGCACATAAAATAGATATTGACAATCCAACAATTCCTAGAGATAACATAAACATACATCACAATTGATATAGTTACCCATGTTAACAAACTTGCTCACATATTTCAAGTGGTTTATACAAGTCAAAAATTACACATATCATATCCATACATTGAAAATCTCATTGTAAGTTATGGTTATTATAGGCCATTTACGTATTGAAATATTTATAAGTCTTACAAGCATTTTGTAACATCCCACCCCCTACTGGAAGGGTAAAATCGTAAATTTGGCATAGGATGAGATTAATTGGAATGACTTAGGACTGTTCATGCATAATTGGATTGATACACAGTATCAATTGTGCACATGAAATTACTGTACATGCATACATGACATTCCCGGTTTTTGTGCCTAAGGCAATGTTATTGTGATTGA
>JAOSBK010000001.1:15926399-15938715 GCA_027568895.1 Erythroxylum shatona | reverse complement strand
AGAAGAATTAAACCCTAGCTCAACTCTCTTCTTTTCTCTCAAACCACCAAACTCTCTTTCTCTTTCTTACTCATTTTTGTTATTCTCTTCTGCTTATCCTTCCATTCACGTTTTTCTTCTTCATTTATAGGTAAGACAACACTTCTTTGTCCAATTATGCCTTTAATGATTAAGAATTGTCCCATTTGCCCTTCAATTTATGCTTTATGTCTTTTATACTTCAGTATCTTGCCAACAGTACCCTTGAACATTCTAACCTAACACTTTCTTCCAAAAAAATGTTCCTCACTATCTTACATTCTTGATGCCACCAAAATCATTTGATTTGGTTCAGTGATTTAAAAGATATACTTCAAAAATTTTGGGACTGCTCTTGTCCCAAACAATGTACTATACATAACTTCCATCTGAAATTTAAACATCTTAGAGACTGAATTAGATTCCAAGTTCTTCATACCATTTGTATCTCCATGTCTCCAGTTTATCATAAATCAAAAATCATCTCATTTGTAGCACTACAGATTAATATATCATCAAAATACTGAAGTATGTTTAGTAGAATAACATCAGATCATACTATTGAAGAATATACTCACTGTACCCGTTCCACTTTTACACTCAATATTTCTCAATTTGATTCATAGTTCTATGATTTTTGGTAGAGATGTAGATAAATGTCTTACGATTCCAATGGTTCAAGAATCAAGTCATTTGGGTGTCTAGAGAAGGAGTCATGACCAAAAGAATCCAATATGCTTTTGTCCTCAATCATACTGAACCTGTTTCGTAGAAACAGCTATAACTTTTTCTACAAATTTCTGATTAAGATGTTATTTATATGGTTAGAAAGAGGACTTCAAGAGCTACAACTTTCATGAAGACCTCAAAGACAAATTCTATCTTATGCTTCTTCCTTCTTTTTTACTTTTGTATCTTCTTACTTTGCTTCGTCTTACTTTCGCTTCGTCTTACTTTTGGCTTTATCTTACTTTTGCTTCGTCTTATTTTCGCTCCGTCTTACTTTTGATTGATCTTACTTTGCTTCATTTTACTTTGCTTCGTCTTACTTTTACTTCGTCTTACTTTGCTTTGTCTTACTTTTACTCCGTCTTACTTTCGCTCCGTCTTACTTTTGTTTCGTCTTACTTTGCTTCGTCTTACTTTTGCTTCGTCTTACTTTTACTTTGTCTTACTTTGCTCATCTTACTTTGACTTTGTCTTACTTTTGCTCCGTCTTACTTTCGCTTTGTCTTACTTTCGCTCCGTCTTACTTTTGTTTTGTCTTACTTTGCTTCGTCTTACTTTTGGCTTCGTCTTACTTTTACTTCATCTTACTTTGCTTCGTCTTACTTTCACTTGATCTTACTTGAGCTTCATCTTACCTTGCTTCGTCTTACTTTCACTTCATCTTACTTTTTCTTCGTCTTACTTTTCTTCGTCTTACTTTCACTTCGCCTTACTTTCACTTCGTTTTACTTTCACTTCGTCTTACTTTTGCTTCGTCTTACTTTTGATTCTCCACATATAAAGATCATAACTTTTGACTTAGATGTCTAAAAATCCCATACTATATACCGTTGGAAAGATAAAAGAAAGATATATAGCTCTCAAGAAAGCAACTTTGCCAAAATCTATCTAGATTAATTCAGATTTTCTCTTGAAGTCAGAACACGAATTTTACATTTAGCTCCCAATGTATTGAACCCAATTCTTACTTCATGACAAATTTTGAGACTCTTAGAGACAGAATTGAAATTCAATGTCTTCATATGAAATGTATCCATATATCTCTAGGTTAATTCAAACAAAGAATCTTCTCATTTGGATAACTAGAGAAAAAGTTATGGCTAACAGACTGAAGCATACTCAGTGAACATTTTCCAGATCACTACCAATTTTGTTTCCGAAACTTTCCTTATCACAACTCATACCAAGATCACTCTTTCTACTCACTTTACTTCTCATTCTCAATAAAATCACATTTAAAAATAATCATACCTAAAAGTTGTCAATGAATGCATGTACACTTTTTTTGTGCAAAGATTCAATATTTATGTGCATATATGCTAACATTATGCATAAGCAAGAAAATGCATTTCCATTAATCTCTCTTTGAGCTCACATGTACTGAAATTTCGGGTCGTAACCCTTAGTATGGAAAAAGGGATGTTACATTATTAACTTAAACAATCTGGAAAGAATTTAATTGGTGCTTAGTATAGATCCTTGAGAAAACGATAACCGTACTACAATAACTCGTACGCTTGTGGTCGAGATTCAAGTGCATTATTATTTATAACTCATCAGTGATTTATTCTAGTCATTAGTAGTTATAAACTTATTGCTAGTATCCTCTTTGACTCCTATGTCAACAGAGGGTATATTTGCCACAACTTTCACAAAATCCATATTTGTTAGGCTTTACTGCATAAATCTAATATCATCTTCACCCCTCCTTTGTTCCTCATTACCATTATTGTCAGAAGGACTGATTAAATTAACAATTTTTACCATTTCAGAGTTCTGGTGATTTTTAGCCTCCTTAATAGGCTCACTAAAATCTAGCTACAACTCCAAAAGTTCCTTTTGCCAACCTGTTTTATATCTCCTCCCAGTTGGCATCCATTTATTGGTGACAATTTGTTGTTTCCATGGATAAGACAACTTAATCACAACCTTATCCATTTCCCCTATTAATCCAAGTCTCATTATGGATAATGTTTCAAGTAGTTTAGCATTCATACTCACTTCCACACAAATTTTTGCATAACCAATTCTCTCTATGCTAGATGTTTGTGCATCCATGCATAATGTCTTTCCCAAGGAGCTTGATATAAAACTTAATTCTTCAACCATCCATAACTCTAATGGAAGATTATAGAAATGTATCTAGATAGGAAACAACTTTATATTTTCTCTATTAACCTTAATTCTAGGTTTTCATTTTTGCACAAACATTGGTTTTCCACCAATATATCATGGCCCCATTTCCAATATTTCATCTAAGCTACTGTCAAGAACAAATTTAAACAACTTTGTACCATCATCCATCAGTAGTGTTTTCTCCAATCCTCTCATATCTCACTTCGAATTAGCCTAAGCTTGAATGCTAGGAAACACATGCCTTTTGTTTAAAAACGAATTGACCAAGGTTGCCAACTAGTCTCATTCTCCATCTTTCAATAGTTCCAAAGGAGGACACACAATCCCATCTTTAATCACTTTTTGATAATGTTTCATATGTATTTTAGACTGATTGATCAAAATCATCTTATTCCAAGCTCCAACTTTCATCTTGTTAGGAAAAGATTGGCCCGAAGGGGCAGCTCTAGTTGCAATCTCATAAGACAAAGAAAAAAACTCATCAAAATATAAAATTTCCTATTCTCCCAACTCCTTGTGGTCCTTGTTGGCCTGTGATAGGCCATCCATGGAGGAAGAGAAGCTACCGTCGATCTTCGAAAGCTCACCAAGGACAGGAAATCAGTTTCCAAAATTTTTTGTCATCAAAATCCTTTTCATAAGGCAAACTATAATGCATTATTTTCTATTTCAAAATGCATTTGAAAAATAAGAAAAAATTCACTTTCGATAACATTTTATAAATTTCTAATCTTTTACTGTTTGCTCATATTATAACTAGTTTTCTATTCTCTCTGTTACAACATCATTATTCAATTATGTCAATTATTTTTATTTTGCATTAATGATGTTCAATTAGCCTCTGTAAATTGAATAGGCTTTGATCAGGTTAATGTTCCTAGTTTTTATTTTTTATAAAGGAAAGAACAATTTGTTGTTGTCGATTTTTGTTGAGATGCTATCATGACTCATAATGTAAAGGATAAGTAGTTTTATGAAAGAAGTTCTTATGATAACCATATAATATATATTTTCTATTTTTACAAAGGAAGTTTTGTTATAAAATTTACTGTGGAAAATATAGGCATTAGTTTGTTTATCTTATGCTTTGAGTTGTTGGTAAGCTTTGAGTCTCTCTTTGGTTTGCAATAGTTTTGTATAGATTATTCCTTGCTTAATCCAATTTAAATTGATTGATGTGCCAAATAATGCTACATTTACTAAAGTCTTAGGTTATCCTAATAAAATAATTTTAGGAGGTAATTTGGTGAAGAATGAAAAGAAATTCTTTGGGCAATTTTTTGGCGTTATTGAGTTCAAGTGTTTCATTGATTTATTCACCTAACTCACATTCTTGTCTTTTGATCTATTGAAGCAAGTTTCTAATGGTTTCACTATCTTCCTTTTGTTTTTGTTTGAAGATTTTTAGCTCTTATTTTATCACTATGACTTCTTGTTATAAGCTAGAAAGGGTGGGTTTAAAACTTTTTGTTTTCTTTTCTTTATACAAGATGTTGTTTAAATTGTACTTGTTAGAGGATATTTGAAGGTAGGATTTGACTAGAGGTTTCAAAGGATTGTTGAAATTTTTGTAAATATTCCTTTTGTAATTGGGGCTCCTATATGTGGTTTATTACTTTTAAAAGGAATTTTTAGTCTTTAGTTAGCATGTTACCTTATTTTTCTAAATTTGATTGTTTATTGTCTAACATTTTATGACTACTTATTAAGATATCAGTTTCAAATCCAAAGGCTTCATTTTTAAATTCTTGATCAGAATAACATTTATAGGACTCACTATTAGAAGTCAATAGGGCTTGGATTTATCTAACGTTTCTTGATATAAAACAAAGTTCTAAATTTTTCTATTGGTTTTATAGTACCTAGCTATATGGCCTTTTTTAATGCACCTATAAAGTATAGTGTTTCTAAATTTTGATGTTGAAGGAAAGTTTAAGGGCTTATTCATATATTTCCTATTGGGCTTGGGCTTTTTGTAGAATTTCCAATTTATATGAAAATTTGTTTTTAGTTTTGTGATATTAGGCTTTATTATAGTCTCCATACGGTTTCTTTCTTTTATTTTGGAAGATATCAAATTGTTAACTGAAAGTTCCTAACTCTTTTTAGGTTTTAAGCATTTCATATTTCAATTTCTTTTAGAGATTAATGTCTTGGAAAGTTTTAAACCTTCTCATTGGGTATGATTAATAAGCTCTCCGAAGTGAATCTGTCGTAAGGGACCTAGTCATTATAGGTTTCTCTAATTTTGTTTCTCACTTTTACACCTAAGAGAGGAGGTAGTCTTGCTAAAAACTTCTCATTATAAAAGGGCTTATTTGAATCTTCGCTAAAACATTACTCTAGTTAAGAATGTGCCTTTATACCATTTGAAATCAAAACATTCTTTTCACCTAAGGCTTGACAATAATTCAATGTTTTTATCTGTCAAGTGTGAGGAGTCTCTTACGAAATATAGAGAGATTGCTACGATTAATTTTGGGACTGCATCCTAAACGGGCTTACTATTTTCATTCAAAATTGTCTTACCTTCTTCATTTATCCTAATAACTTTAAGGATATCTAGTCTTTAGGACTCAATTAGGTGGTATTCCCATCAACCTTTCAACTTTCCAAAAAATTTGGCTATTGAAAGATTAACAATTACATGGTAAGAAGTTCCTAATAGGTTTTATAAGCATTAGCTGCCATTATTATTTATTGAAGCACATTCAAAATGTTGTATTAAGACATTCCATCGATATTCCATTCATAGATAAAAGAAGCATTATACCTTGAATGTTGTAAGATGTTATGTTTTTTATCACTATCTATCTTAAAAGCAATGAGAATTTTTTTCAATGAGGGTTTTTGTTGCCAATGGAGGTCATTAACTATTAAAGAATGAGGTTAGAGGCTTTCAGATTTAAACTTGGTTTCTTTTTCAATCATGTTCACTTCTTGGGAGCTATTAACCTTGATCTTAGTTTCACTCCTAGTTTAGATGGTGTTCAAAGTTTGGGATGTTGAGGATTTTGGGGAATTAGAAACTATGTTCTCAATAATTCTATTCAATTAAATTTGGTTAACATTGAGGAATTCTTCATTGTTATTTTTCCTAAGTTGGTTCAAATTGTTGTTAGCCATTTTGTAAGGCTTTAAGGTAGGGTTTTGACCGACTCTGTTTTGGTTATTACTATGGGATTTTTTAGGCTTTTCTCTATTATAGACAGTTGTCCTCTTAGAGAATGCAAATAAGTATTGGTGTAATTATTCTGACACATAATGTTTTTGATGTCTTTAGGGTTCACATTTTCACTTTCATTTTTTATTTTTAAAGAGGATGCTATCATTATGTTTTGTTTGTAAGGAATCCTAATTTCACATAAATAAGGGTTGTCTACCTGCAATTTCTCTCCTGTTGCAGTTTCCTACACCTTTGTTTTAGTATTGTTGTTAATGGTTCTAAAGGAAACTCTATGTTATTTTCCTATGCGTAAATTTCATACTAATAAAAATGAAAAATGACATGTATGCTTTGTGGTTATTAACAAACTCATAATACTTTTCTTGAATTTATTTCGTTGTAGTAAGAATTTGCTAAAAAATCGTGAACTTTTCTCTTTGTTTTCTAAAAAGTAAAAATCATCATGCAAATAATGAAGATAACTAACTGGAAGACGAAGATCATCCACTTAGAATTCAGAAAATAATAAAGAATACAAACTAGAAGACCTCGAAATTAATTTGATCAATTTATTATTATGAGAGCCAAAAACATTATAAAATATGATCTTAAAGTGACATAATATTAATACTATTTATATTAGCCTAACAGAAGGGCCTAATTGTATAAAAAATGAGAATCATTTGAATTATTTGACAAATCAATTCAATATTTAATGGTTTATATTTTTTAATGTTTTTTTAATGGTTTGTTCTTGTTAGCTCAATATTTAACAAAGCAACTCATAAAAAACTATGTGAAGAACTTTCTAGGCTAGAAGACCAACTCTTAAAACTTTAGAATTGGTTCATAACAATAACAACAACTTTTTATTTACAAACCAACCTAGGAACAAAATTAGAACCAATAGAATCTTAAGTAAGGTTATAAAAATGTTTTGAATAGAGAAAAGACAAATTAGAGATCTTAAGTAGGCCTTAGGGATCTACTTATAATTTATCCAATTTAAGGTTTGACTTCTTTGCTAATGTAAGTCTTTCCTTTTCATTAAGTGAGCCTTTGATTCTGATTTAGGTGAGATCCTTTAAAAATTTAAGGTTTATCCTTAATTACCGTTATAGCCCTTTAAAAATTTCCTTTGTTCATTGCTTAGTTGATCCTTACACTTCCCTATTGGTATTGGAGCCAAGTTTCTTGGAGAGGGTAAGAATTTAGTATTAAGTCTATTGATTTAGGTTTACTAACTTTTTTCATTGAGGATAGGTGGTCCCTATAGTTTAAGCCCAGGGGAGGCATGTAAGATCTAAATCTATCTTTAGTGCATCCACCTTTGAAAATTCTATGGGAAACTAGGAGATTTCTAAAGTGTAAAAGGATCAAATCTACTAGGGAAAAAAATTTGCATGATGATTTTTACTATATAGAAAACAAAGAAAAAATATTATGATTTTTCAACAACTTGTTAGAGCAATAAAAAAAAAAGGAAAAATATTATGATGAGTGCACATCTTATTTTTTTATTCGTTTGGAATTTATGCCTAAGAAAACAATATAGGGTATCCTTTTAGAGCCATTGATAACAATACCAATACAAAGGTGTGGGAAACTGCAACAGGAGAGAAATTGCAATAAAAAAGCCCCTTAATTCTATAACATTATGAATCCTTATAAGAAAACATGGTGATAATATCCCTTTTAAAAATAAAAAATTAAAGTGAAATATAAAACCCAAAGAAATCGAAAACATTGTATGTCAGAATAATTACACCAACACTTATTTTCATTCTCTAAGGGGACAACTGTCTAAAATAGAGAGAAGCTGAGAAAATATCATAGTGATAACCAAAACAGAGTCAGTCAAAATCCCTATCTTCGAGCCTTACAAAGTGTTTAACTATAATTTGAACCAATTTAGGAAAAAGGATAATGAAGAATTCCTCAATTTCATCCAAAGCCAGTTGAATAGGATTAATGAGAACATAGTTTTTGATTCCCCAAAATCCTTAACATCCTAAACTTTGACACCATCCAAACTAAGACTCAAACTATGATCAAAGCTAGTAGCTCCCAAGAAGTGAACATGACTTAACAAGAAACCAACTATAAGTCTGAAAGCCTCAAACCTCATTCTCTAATAGTGAACAAACTCCATTGGTAACAAAAACCTCATTGGACAAAGTCGATTGCCTCTGACATTTACATTTCTAAAAAACCAAACACCTTATAATAGTCTAACATTTACATTGCTAAAAACCCTAACATCTTATAATAGACTAAGTATAATGTTTTTTTATCTATGAATGGAATATCAATGGAATGTCTGAATACATAATTTTGAAAGTGTTTTAACAAATGAAAATGGCAACTGATGCTTATAAAACATAACTAGGAACCTCTAACCATACAATAGTTGAACTCTTAATAGCAGAATTTTCCTGAGAGTTAATAGGTTGGTGGGATTACTGCCTAATTGAATCCCAAAGACTAGATATCCTTAAAGCCATTAGGATGAATGAAGAAGCTAAGACAATTTTAGATAAAGATGGTGAGCCCACTCAGGATGCAGTCCCAACACTAATCTTAGAAATCTCTCTAAATTTCATAGGAGACCTTTCACACTTGAAAGACAAAAATGTAAAATGATTTTCCAACCTTAAGTGTAAAAATCTTTCTAATTTCAAATGGTATAAAGGCACATTCTTAACTAGAGTAATGCTTTGAGAAGATTCAAATAAACCTTTTTAGAAGGAGAAGTTCTTAGTAGGACTACCTCCTCTATTAGGTGAAAAAGTCAAAAAAAATAGAGAATGCATAATGACCTCCTAGCCATGTGAGCCTATATACTTCAAAGTCTACCCCTCAAAGTCCACAGTAGAGCAACCAGTAAGAACCTAAAAAGTGGTACTAGAGGAAGAAAAAACAATTCTCTTTCCACCAAAAACCAAGGTGAAATCTTATCCAATATAGTGGACATTTCTAAGTGGTTAAAACATCTTTCAATGAATCTAAAGTTAACCGTAGCTCTGAGAGATTCACTTAACGAGTGCCCATAAAAATAAATTCTTTAAAAAATGGTTACTGAAAATGTAACCAAAAAATCATTTTACATGAACCAAATCTTAAAGAAATTTTAACAAGTTCTTTAAAAGATTTGCAAATTTCAATAAAAAATCTTTTTAAAGAAATTTTTTTGAAAAATAACATTTTAAAAGTATTTTGACAATTGAAAATGAATTTTATGACCTAGACCCTTTTAAAGTGATAAACAATTTTTTTCAAAATGATGGCATTATAAGCCTTAAGATCTATCAAAAACCTGAAAATATTATATACACATCCTTAAAGAAACAAATTGTTTGAAAATCAAACATTATTACATTGAATCTAACAAAACAGTCTTTGCCTATTCTACTTGCGAAGTGATTCACCCAATGGAGTAGGAAGTTAAATCATGGAAACGCAAAAAAATTAAAGCCTGTTTTTTTAACAAATTTACCATATTTTCCAATTTACACCTGCCATGATTACCAATAAGCATGGTTCAATGCATTTTTAATGAACAATGTGATAAACTGCCAATTATGGTCATTTTTCTTCAACACTATATTAAAGTATAATTTCACATTTTGGTTCATCAATTAGTGGAAATGGTACAAGTGCATCCTACATGTATTCCCACTGTATATGAAGGATATTGTACTTCTAAAACAAAATACTAAAGTCTACATAGGAATTTTCTTACCAAGCCTCCTATTTGTCTCTAAATTTTTATCCTTTAGGTGTTGATATGGAAGTACGAGTACAAATAAGACCCCCAACTATACATCCTAGTATTGGTGAGAAGATTTTAAGTAAAATGGTGGGATAAGTTTTTCCAAGGAAATAAAGCCCATTAAGTGGCTATGGAGGAATGATTAGCATAAACTCTTAACCATTTTATAGCAAAGTGAACCCACTTTGTTTTTGCAAAAAAAAATTAAAAGACCAAACAAAATCAATTGACTCTTGATAAAGATAGCAAAAATCCCACTAAAATAGATTTTACAAATAATTAAAGCATCCTTAAAAAATGTTTTTTGTAAATTTCATTTAATAAAATATTACTTATTAAATTTATTCTTATTGACAGGTGAACAGAGTGATTTTATACATTTTCATATCTTATGCTTGCTAAAGCTAGATAACTAGGAATCATTTAATTGTTAAAACTCTATCACGTTCTATACATTAAAAGAAACATGCTAAGTTTTGATCATATAACTTGAAAGCAATACAAATATTGTTGTTGCCTTTAGGCACAATAGTCATCCAAATACTCTCTCGCTCTCTATCTCTATATAAAAACTAAGTATTCCTAAAAATATTAGGAGAAGAGAATTAATAATTATTTTATCCAAATTTACAGTTTATAAAATATTTAATTTATGATTGTTATGTACATTGAATTGTTAAAAATAAATCCTTTAAGTGACTCCTATGGTAAAAGGTTGTTAGGGGACTTAATAATTTAATAAATGGGAGCTTTTAGCCCATTATGATGGGAAGTTTTAAAATTGACTAATGATTGTTAGTTTTTTAAGCACATTAAAGTTCTATCTCTACCTAATAAGTTTTTACTTCTCACAAAATACCATCATATATTGGAGAAAGGTTGGAATTTAGAAACTTTTTTTGTATTAGAATAAAATTATGAATATTTGTGATTTCCTTGAATTTCTAGATCCTATCATGTTTATAAAAAATTATGATTACATGTGGCATCAGAACATGGTTATAAGTAATTTACAGTTCTTCTTTATTGTAGATTTCTCATGATTTAGAGAAACTCATGAACCCTAATTTGAAATTTTCTTATGATTTGATGATTTTATATGATGATTGTACGGAATTTAAAAAAATGAAATGAACACTAGAATGTCCTAACGAAGCTGACGTGGCCAATGTTAGGGGATAGTCAAATAATTCACATTGATGTAAGCGGACCATTTGATGTGCTTATTTTCAATAAAGAAAAATACTTTATCTCCTTTGTAGAAGACTATTCACATTATGAATATGTCTATTTGTTACATGATAAATCTTACCTTGTAAATACCTTAAAGGTTTATGTTAATGAGGTTGAAAGACAATTAGACATAATGGTGAAAATAGTCAAGTCTGATAGAAGTAATGAATATTATGTAAGTATAATGAAAGTGGTCAAAATCCTCCTCCTTTTATTAAATTACTTAAAAGACATGGTATTTGTTTGTAATACATAATGCTAGGCACACCATAACTAAATGGTATAGCAAAAAGGCATAATAGAACTTTATCTAGGAGTATAATAACAATTCATTTTTTAGCCACTTCTTTATGGACATATGCACTAAAAACTATAATGTACTTGTTGAATAGGGTTTTTACTAAGGCAGTTCAAGAGACTCTTTTGAACTGTGGACTAGAAGAAAACCTAGTTTAAGGTACCTTCATATTTGGGGTTTCCATGCAGAAATTAAATATTATAATCCATATGAAAAGAAAATGGATGCAAGAACAATTAGTACCTATTTCATTGGTTATCCACAGAAGTTTAAATGGTATGTATTTTACTATCCTAACTATAATACAAGAATTATCAAAACTGGGAATGCTAGGTTAATTGAACATAATGAGATTAGTGGGAATGAAACATCATGTAGAGTGGATATTCAAGAAATGGGAGAGTAAGTCCCTAAGGCTTTGCAAGGTCATGTGGCTTGTACACCTACTCAAGTTATTGTTCCCTAAATTATTAAATTGCCTAATAATAATTAAAAACAACAGATTAATCAACTCACTATTTATAATGAAATTGAACATGAAGTGAATGAACCTACAATAGAAGAACCATGACAAATAGTATTAAGGTCTCAAGAAAAAGAAGACTAGCCATTTTTTATGAGCATATATAATATATCTACATAAGTCTGAAAATGATTTGGGAATTGAGAATGACACAGTGATGTTTACATAAGCTATAGACAGTGAAAATTCTAATAGTTGGTTAGATACCATGAAAGATGATTTTACATATAAGGAACAGAATGACGTTGATCGGCACTTCGTATCGATCTAAAGATCAATCCCTTGGAAACCGAATCAAAAATAATTAAATTCCAAGGATTTCAATATAAGATGCAACCTCGGGTTGTCTCACTTAATTGGAACTAAGTGAAAAAGGTCTAAGCTAGCCTAATTGTCAAAAAATGCAAACAAAGTTGATAAAAGGGGGTTTTGGATCATTTG
>JAOSBK010000001.1:15909404-15920467 GCA_027568895.1 Erythroxylum shatona | reverse complement strand
GGGGCTACAAATCATATGAAGAAATGAAATGTCAATTTTGCCCCTAAGACTTCCAATTTATGAATGGAAGTTCGGATGTATGTGCAGTTTTAGTTTAGGAACATCTGAGAGTATTTTGGACATAACATCTAAGAATGAAGAATAGGTATTATTTTATTTTTAGTTTTCATTATTTTTATATATTTTTTATTTTTCAATAATTTTATTTTTTATTATTGACATTATAATTTTTCTATTATGTATTTAGAGTGCTTAGTAAAAAGAGAACATATGATCCAATTAATATTGATTGCATTGACCATACTAATTTTTGGATCAAAGAGGAAGAACTATCGCCTGATCTTGAATATAATGAACTTAAAAAGGCAATTTATAAAAAAAAAGCGTTTGTTGCAATAAATGAATTAAGAATATCTACCAATGATCAGTTTATATCTTATTTTGATCATATTTAAGTTAAAAGTATAATGTATTACAAATTACAATTGAAAATAATTTGATACATTACTAATTTGTAATTTATTTGAATGTAGTAGAAAAAAGTTGATGCAAATATTTTGGATGAAAATGTGATTTATGAGTCTTTAGATAGTGTTGGAGAATTTAGAGCTTTTGAAAATGATGAGATACAACTTCTTTCATAAATACAATTTTAATTTTTATTATTATTTTAAGTTTTATAATAGACTCAAATTTATTTTAAATTATTGGATTTGATTTGTTAGTTCATTATATAATAACGTACATTGATTTATTTTTTATTTCAATAAAATATTTTATTTTTATTTCTTCTTATATTTTTATTTCTTATTTATTATATACTTATTTTATAATGATTTAATACCGACTGAACTTTTAAATCTTAAATTGTCAAATTTTTAAAACAATGGTATTTTAAGACTTGTAACAATTAAGGTTTTTGGACTTTGGATCAGTTCGGCTGGATCAAATTTAGAAAAATATTTTCAGGCCGGTCCAGCCCACTGAATGTCGAGCTCAAGATTTTGAGAGGATGTTTAGCTCCCGACACAGTTTGGCACGATTTAATTCTTCGGCAACTAGAAAACTTCACTCCGAGAGGCCCGGAGAGAACAGCAACAAGATCGAAACAAATGTCAGCGAGTACTACGAGGCCTATCGGCAACTGGACAAGCTAGACTTCATGACTGCCGCTCTTCTCTGATCCCCCAAGAAAAAGAAGTTTGGGTATTGATTTGTCTTCCATTTCCTTTCCGGTGATTTTTATCCGGGTATTTGATGTCTTCTGTTTTGGATGCTTGTTTGTTGATTTGGCTCTTTTAGACATTTCGTCAAACGTGTTATGCCCTTTTCTTCAGTTGTTATGGTTTTGATCCCCTTTGATACAGACAAAGCTTATGGTGAAAGAAAATATCTCTTTCTTTGTTTGTGCTGGTTAACTGACAGATGGTGTAAATGTCGTGATGCTCTTTCGGGTCACTTTTAACTGCTTAGGCAAAGATAGTGTAGCCTGATGATGTTAAACCGAACGTGAGGAGCCTCCGTTACGACCCTTAACTGAAATGTTCCTTCTCATGATTCAAGAGTTGGATTACTTGGCACCAATGTATAAGGTGGCCTTCTTACTGAAATCACGTCAATCTTATCTTGTTTATTTGTATCTTTTTTCTTAAATGTATTTAGTTCTCATCTTTAATTTTTAATAGGATCTTAAAATTTTGAACGTCTCAATGTATTAGCATTGAAATAGATTCATGAACTGGATGTCTGTGATGCCTGATGCAGTAAAGATCCTACTGGCTCTAAGAGATTAAAGAGGAACACTTGAACATTATTGCTAAAGTTTTTTTTTAGCATTTGAATTGCTGCCCTGGCATTCTATGTTCAAACTGATTATAGAGTTTGTTGTTTAGCTTTATGTCATTTGTGATGCATTCTTAGTCTTTTTGCAGGCTTATTTTCATTTGGTTCAGCTCTTCTTTGCCTGCTTACAATTATTGGGTATTTTAGTCCAAAAGTTTGGCATACTGCTGTAATTTAGTTTTAAATATGGCGCATTTGTATCTATAAGAGTGTATTTTTTCCATCACAGCTGTGTACTTGGCTGCTCAATATGCTATGGTGACGTGAAAAGAAAGGATGCGATAACATATCTTCTATAATGAAAATTATGATCTAGATGCTTTTTTTTTTCTTTTATTTCACATATCCAATTCTTTCCTACTTCCAAGACTGACCTCATTTCCATTTTTCTCCTCTTATGCTTTTTGGTAAAATTTTAAATCCTATGTATCTGCATCAAATCTTTACATGCAGTAATGAGTTTATAGTTCTCTTAGAAAGCTATTCAATAAATAAGAACATATCATATTCCCGCCTAAGTTGGATGTTCTAGTAGAACATGTATGATATATCTGAAGTTCTTGAACTATTATCCATGCATTACAGGGCAGTCATTGTCATATAGGACTTGTCAATTTGGAATTTTTAAGGCGTGCAGTATATTGTTTTCATTTCAAAATCTGCTGGCCAAGTTTGATATGTTTACTGCAAAAGAGAAGCTTCAGACTGTTGTTAAGAAAAAGGAAGGAAAGAAGAATGAAACTACAATTGTCTTAGAACATTAGAAGCCTGAGGATCCTGCATTGTAGGTGTAATCCTTTACAAATGAAACTACAATTGTCTTAGAACATTAGAAGCCTGATGTTCTTGCATTGCAGGTGTGATCCTTTACAAATTCTGTCTGATGTAAAGCTTGTCTTATCATCTTTTAGTTTGTTTCTCTTCAAGTTTCTTTTTTTCTTCGTTTTGTTTTATTTCTATTTACTGTGGATGCTTCTTAATACTGGAGATCAAGTAATGTAATAGCATCTGGTGAATGTTGACATTATATGATCTTCTCTTTGGCTCGTGCTTCTGTTATTGGCTTTTATTAAAGTTTTTAAAGATGGCAGGCCAATTTCATTAGAAATAGTCATTTCGATGGATGACAGTAACTCAGATGTTATACTAAAACCTATCCAACTTTTGTACCAACTTTATATACTCTTACGAAATGAAGCACTTAACAAACAACTCTTCAACACTTAAAGATTTCATTATTTTGTCTGTTAAAATTGATCAGGAGCTTGAGCAGAGAAGAAAGAAAGAAGAAAAGGAGAAAGCAAGAGCAATTTAACTAAAAGCTAAGGAAGAAAAGAAAGCCCAGTCTGCAGATATTTTGAAAGTGGAAGAAAGAAAGGACAAACTAGAGGAGGAGGTGGTGGGAAAGAAACAATAAGAAATTGTGGTGGAAGCAAAAAAAACAATCAGGTAGCAGTGAGATCAAATCCCGGGACAAAATTGATAAGCAGTCCATTTCTCTGGAGTTGAGCAAATATCCCCAGGGAAGGGCCATCTCAGTAAAGAGCACTTTGTAGAAGTGGCAGCACTGCAGCAGGCAACAGATCAAAACCCTTATCTAGCGTCTCCCAGCAAGACCAGAAGGGCAATCGAAAGCGGGGGGAGTTCTAAAGAGGAAGAAAAGCCTTGGGTAGTAAATTTTGTAGAATCCCATTTCGGCAAAGGATGTATTCAATCCGCGAGTCCAATTCTATGCAAAGACTTCTATCTGTTGTCTTTATGGATGAAATGGGTGGCGGGACAAAAGCGGTCTTTTTCTTTTTAAAGAATTATCAATCTCTAAACTGCACGATTTCATCTTCTTTCAGAATCCAATTACAATGCTCAAGGGGTTTTTTTTTTTCTAAACGTCTTGCTTCACTCCCCTAATCGACCTGTTATGTATTTCTAATCAACAAATTTCAGATTTTGTGGGTTCAATCCGACCCCAATCAATAAATCAGAAGTTCTTGTTTTTCTGATAAGATATCCAGTACGTATTTATATGAAGACAAAACTCTGGTTTAAGAAGCGACAAATTTTAACAGAATTGATGGGTGGTATTTCAAAAGCTTACATGTAGAATTATTTGCTAACAGAGCACCCAGAGGAGGGTTTATGGTTTAGACGCTTCATTGTGGTTTAGGAAGTTGGATGAGAAACAATTTCAACTTAAACCCTAAAAACAAAATCCTCAGTAGTTTCTCGGGCAAGAGAGACAAAACAAAAAACCCTACTGAGTGGTAACAGGGATTATCACTTCCATCGACGCTAATTCGATCTCTCAGAAGAACCCTTCTCAACGCTCACAAAACCCTAGTTCCCCAATCCCAACGAACTCTAATTTCTCCACTCAACAACCCTCAAAATCAAACAATTACATTCACGGGAAACTAGGTATCCAAAATGCGCAAAGCCACGTTCAATGATAACATCCTCAGACTCCTCCGAGCAGAGATTCAGTATGAGGTCGATCACTCTCCTCCCAGTCAAGTACCTTCCTTTTTCTTCTCAGCTTTCGTCGTTTCTTTCTATATATGTCTTTGATTTTGTTGAATTTGTGGATACTGAGACTATGTGTGATTTTCTTTATTCGTATCTTCGTGTTGTAAGTGATATTTGATTTGAGGATTGGGTTTTAGTTACGTGCTTACTACTATCTACTAGTTAGAAATAAGACTTTAATAATAGTTTTTTAGATCGAGTATTAGTAAAATTTTTACTAGATTATTATTGTTATTGTTGTATTAAATTACAAGCTTTGGAAAAAATTATATAATTGTTATTTAAAAGTTTTTGAATTTTAATTCTTATTCCGGGGAACTAGACAGAAGAAGCGTCTGCAGCTCTGCATGCCTGATATTAGTTAAGTGGTTTTGCTCTGCTCGCTTCAATCTATGTTCTTATTCATATGAATGATAATCTATGTTCTTATTCATATGAATGAAGTACATTCAACTCTAAGGAAATGAGATATGATGAACATTTAAGGCAGGAATTTTACTTTTACAAAGACCGCATCCTGCATTTTTCAACCAAATAATCCATTTCGTGGTTTTTTATCAATCCACTTCTTGTTAATTTACTCTTAACTGATGGCAATGGCAGAACTCGTGATTGCAGTTTGTTCCAAGTCTTGAAAGATGTTTTTGATGTGCTTAATTTGATATTCGTTTTGTATCTCACCTCAATTTACAGCCTCCTGCCGAATACATTTCAATATTGCATTCATAATTGATGACGACTTGGGTAGCAGTGGGTTGAATTGAAAAGAAAATATGCAGAGAATGAATCAAAGTTGAAGCAACCATGTTTGATGGAGCAATTCCACTTTCTAAGTACGGTGGTATTACAATAAAAGACGCAGTAAAGCTTCACATCACTATGGTTCTTAATATCTCTAAGGGTGATGGTGATGTACTAGAGATTGTTCGCTTAGCTAGTCAGCTTGGCCGGATAGCTTAGAAATTAAAAAGTTTTTTGTGCACAATAGTAACAAGAAGCGTCCAGGATTCAAGTTGTTGTTTTATCAATTTGCTTCAGTTGATCGAGTTAAATGGATTGAAAGTAAATATCTTAATCTCTATGTATCCTTTTAATTAAGTACGTGAAAAGCCTTTCATGATTCTACTTTGAGCAACAATGGTGATTGGTTTCCTGCTTTATGAACCACCAGACCATTATTTGTAGCTTTCCCTATGGTCAGAAGATGGGTTCTTGGCATTCTCCAGTTGAAAGAGATATAGGACCTGGAATGCAGGAGAGCAGCATGCCTTAACCCAAAAAACATGAGAGAGAGAGAGAGAGGGCTACTTTAGCCACATAAATATTCTATGATTTGTTCTTTTGATTTTTTTTTTCTATGCACCTTAATGGTAATCCGTTATTATGTGGGTCTTGTTCACAGGGAATTGGACGATGAACTCCAAGATGCACTTTATGAGTTCCCGGAGGTAAAGGAAATGGTCCAAATGGATGATGATATGGCTGAATTCTTACATGAGGACACGAAGAACAAAGATAGCAGTGAGTATATTAGGTGGCTAAATAATATCAAGTCCTTCATTGAGCCGAAATACATGAAGAACCAAGATAGCAGTGAGTATATTAGGTGGCTAAATAATATCAAGTCCTTCATTGAGCCGAAATAAATTCTTCTTTTGGAACTTCTGGGGTAGCCCAGTGTTTAAGCTGACATGGTCAAATCGTGCAAACAGGATTACTGATCTTGCGTCTAGTGGATTCCTCTTTACAATCTGGGTTGTTTATCCTCTTCTATTTTGTCTAACGTAAATATAACCGATTATGCCATTGGCTTCTTGTGAATTAAAATTGGATTCAACATTGGATAAGACAATTTTGAAAAGTACAAATTGTCTAAAGTATAATCAAGGAACTGATTGTAGCATTTAGTTTATTCAATTGACTGGGGTCTATTTGGTGTATAAGCTCCAGTTTCCTGTTGCAATATAACTGTTCATAAAAAGTTCAGACTGGTGACTAATGGAATAGAAGTGATGGATGAGAATGATTCTGAAGGTAGGAAGGCCTTAACATTGTCATCGTGGGTTGTCAGGTGCAAACTCACATCTTCTGCCACTTTTGGTGGCAGCAAGTTGTAGATACTGGAATATTAACTGAGAACAGTATCTTAAGTTGAGGTAGTTAACAGGAAAGCAAGCAATGATTTTTAATTCATAGTTTGATAGCCTTGGGAATTTTGCTTCTAAACTGTATGAATTTACCACAGGATAACCTTTCTTCTGAAGTAAGGATGATTATACTATCTAGTATTTGTATTGAACTGACAACATTTCTTCAAACCTTTCTTCTGAAGTAAGGATGATTATACTATCTAGTATTTGTATTGAACTGACAACATTTCTTCATGTACTAGTAACTATTCTCTGTAAGCAAACTATTGATAGCCATCAGCCAGGTTACCCTGAACTAGTGTTGTTACCAGGTCCAAGTGAAAAGATGAAACGGTGAAGGCGTTTCCTTTTGAAGCAGTTGTCAAAAGTGATTGAATCCTCAGTATACATGTGGAAAAGAAGAAAAGGTTTGATTCGATAATCTCAAGCAGTCGCATTTGCTGCTCGTTTGACAGTAACCTTCAACATTATATAAAATATGCAGAGGTAACCATTTTCCGTAAGAGGAACTAGTGTAAAGAATTCATTGAGAATTGAGAGAAGAAATAACCAAAAGTTTAAGAGAAAATTAGTTTACGAATAAGCAAAAAGGAAAAAAAAAAATCAAATTCTGTTGATAAATGCCACTACACATGAAACCATTTTTTCTTAAATTTTTTTTACCTATTTTTATGATTGAAAGATGGCTCCACATTTATCATCTATTAAAAGTACTTAAAACATAAGTATGTACCAAAATCGCTACTATGATAATTACAAGATCTTAAGAATGATGGCCACTTCTTGCTTCACTATCTATTTCCTTTCAAACTGAACTCAACAGCAGATTTTTCATGTATGTCTCTTTTCAAGTGTGTTCTAAAGTGTTCCTTAAATGAAAGGCAAAATCATGAGAATTGCAGTATTTGAATGGTGGAGAAAAGAATAATGGAAGGTAAAGGCCGTTTTTCAACACTAGAAATGGAGAGTCCAATTCAATAAAATGGTTTACTACGGAATCAAGACGTGTGTGATACTCCGGTCACTCTTACTGCAGCTTCCTTGTTAATGCCAATATGTGGCTGCCAATTACCAATCATAATAGTTGAGGTTTCAGTTTAGTTCTAACATACTTTAATTCCAGGAAATTCAGTTTGTACTATGATTGGCATGATCTTAATTGCATACATCAAATTGATTTGGACCCACTATTGTGTTATAAGATCACTTGGGTAAGAAATCAAGATTTAATCCCAATAAAATATAGACGAATGATGTGGATTGCATAGTTGAGAGTGAGCCTTACTTTTTCACATGCCTCCAGCTCTAGCTACCCCAACCCTCTACAATTCTTGTTTTTATTATTATTATTACTTTTTAATAAAGATAGTCTATTTTTTCAATTGTTGATGGGTCTAAGATGAAGTGATTTAGATAATCACAACCAACCAGTTTTAATACCATTAGTGGACCATCTGTGTACACGGAGACACGGAGCGGACCATACTCTTATACCATAATAGAACATCTCGAGATGAGACTCACAATCTTCCAAATTTTACCCAGAACAAATTCAGCTACAGAGAAGTTGTGGCATGAAACTCTTTACTGAGAGACCTTTAAAGTCATTTTAGGGAAGCAGGTCAAAGTGGAAATAAAACAGACTACAAAAGAAGGAGAGAAAAAAAGCAGTTTCAACTAAACTTATGGAGAAAAATTGCTGCTTTTTAATTCTGATTAGTTTCAACTTCTAGACTAAGGGTCAGCTGACATTTACTTGCTTGGAAAAGGGGTTCATTTCTGTACTACAATTTTCAATTTACATTGCAGGATGTTTTCTTCTTTTTTTTTTTTTTGGACAAGGAATTCGCCTAATAACACCTGAGGTTTTGTAGAATTGTAAAACAAAAATCTAAAGAGTGAACTTTGCTGAAAATAACCAACTAAAGGAGATGAACTATCTCTACTCACGAAATGAGGACAGAATCAGAAGTTCAGAGAGAAATTGAACTTTCAACTGTAAAAACAAAGCGGAAATTAAAACTACTGTTTAGAGCTTGAGCGACAAGTCAAGCTTTTGCAAATCTTCTTTCTTCATCCTCAAATCGTTTAAACCACTACCAAACCAGTATCTCCCGATTCCTTCTGCGGTTGGAGAAATTTTTCTGGCACTATCAAATCTTGCCACCCCAGTACCACATGAAGATGCAATATTTCCCAGATGAAAACTATCAGATGGAAGACGACCAACTGCTGGTTGTTGATCAATAGGCTGTCTAGACATTCCAATCTGACCATAAATAGTTGAAGGGCTTGAACCAGTAGTTGCGGATGCCCATAATGATGGCTTGTGGATCATAGAGTGCACTTGAATTCCTAGTGATCTGTTCAGTGAACCATGCAAAGGAAGAGAGGCCATGCTAATGCATCGATTAGGTATCGAACCAGGGTGACCAAGAGCAGAATGGCCTGATCCGAGTCTTTGTCCCCGCTTGGCAAGTGTTCTTTCTCTTTTATGTGCATTTTGGTGACCTCCAAGTGCCTGCGAGCTGTAGAATTTTCTGTGGCAATAGTTGCATGAAAATACTCGAGGCTCAGTTTCGGTACCTGGAGTATCTGATGGCTTCTGCAATGAAATCTCGTTCAACGAATCGAGGAGGTTGAGTTCTGGATTCGACCCTTTATCGGAATCCTTGCTAGAGAGGCGTAGATCCAGCACAAATTCATGGTTAGTGCCTCCTTGGTGATTTTGACCACTTTCTTCAAGCCTTTTCCGTTGTTGTTGGCTCTCCACAATTGAAGGTTGAAGGAATGGAGGGTGATTCGAAACTGATATGATGCTTGAAGTCTCGGAGGGGCACGCCTCTAATCTTGCTTGTTCCATGAGTAGGATACGAAGAAATGTTTTCTAGTGCTCACTGAAGTGAGCGAAGATTGAATTTAAAAGCAGGATAGTTCTTTTGTAAGGTCAAAAAAATGTTATGCTCCATGTATGGAAGGACAACCAACAGATTAATTGCAAAGTCTGATATGGTAAAGACTTAAAGATTGGGACTTTTAGTTGAAAGAAGGAGATGAGAGAGAGGGTCAACAGTGTAATCAAGCTTTTGATTGGCAGTCTTGAGGAACATCCATGTACCACTTGTTGCCTTAGATATACCCCATTTCAATTGTTTCTTCCTTTTCGTTGTCTTGCCACTCCTATGATTTTTATAGTCCTACTCCTAGGTGGAGAGAGAGAAGGTTTTAAGTAACCACTCTTCTTTTTTTTTCTCCCTGTCAAGTTCAGGTTTATCATCTCTGACATAAAAAATCCTCGATGGTATAATAATAATTAACGTTCCTTTTTATAGGATTCCTCAATCTGTACATCTAACATGACACATCCTAGAAAG
Source organism: Erythroxylum shatona (assembly GCA_027568895.1). Lineage (NCBI taxonomy): Eukaryota > Viridiplantae > Streptophyta > Magnoliopsida > Malpighiales > Erythroxylaceae > Erythroxylum > Erythroxylum shatona. The sequence goes on along the minus strand of JAOSBK010000001.1, from coordinate 15,910,578 downwards.
CATGTGACTTTGTGAAGTCCTAAACCCATGTGCACGATTTGCAAAATCCTACAGGCACACTCCTTTCCTTGTCTTGCATACTTTCTTATCCAAAGTGGTGTCCAAACTGCCCCCCTAGAATCGTACTGTTGGACAGGCTTGAGCCATACCGTACGTGCACTGCTTGAGCATTTACCGTTTTAGAAAATTTGTTGCTTTCGGTTCCATAATCGCTAGAGCAACTTTTGTTCTTCACAAGACTTAAGCATTTTATTATATTGGTCGATTAGAGGTTAAATGATAATCTTCATAAGTTAACAAGGTGCTTATGTGCATGCTAATAGGGAAAAGTAAAGGGTAGATCAATAATTAGAGGATGTTGATTGAAAGGCTATATATGTAGTTATTTATGGTCATCAATGTTGGGGACATTTAGTGGCCAGAAGAACATGGTCATTATTCAGCTTGTTGGCACCCTTAATCATATGGACTTCCGAACTAAGTCAAACGTTTCTACGTATATACTCACTTTAAGGTAACGTGCTATAGCTTTTTGGGGTAAATTGGAGCCGTTAATTCTAATGCACGCATTACTTAATATTAATCCAAGGTCTACTGGATCACTAATATTGTGAAGTCATTTACCTTTAAGTGAATCATTCTATTTTCGAAAAGGTTAAGAAACAGTCGAAATTGACATCATCATAGTTCTTAAGCTGTAGTTGCAAGAGTAATGAGGATTCCGAGATACGGCGCTTTGTTTTGAAGCATGTTTCTTTTTACTTTACTTCTCAGCGAAGAGTATATTTCAAGGCTGAGGTCCAGCTTGATGGAAGTTTGTTTGCTCTTTTATAATTGTTAAACTCTTTCCCCAGCCAGTCCAGTAAAATAGCAAATATAAATTAACATTGGAATCTTTTATGTTGTGGAGTGATTATAAGATACTAATACCAACTCTCAAGTGTTTAATGCACTAGTTAGAAAGCCATTAGCATTACTAATAATTAGTATTTCAAATTTTGAGTCAGAGTGCCATTGAAATCAAAAACTTCACATTATTTTTACCATTACTATGTTGGTTTTCTGGCACTACAACCACTTACGGAACCACATGGGCCCAGTGGTGTACTGTGTTCCCCAAAATTTTAAAAAATATTAAATATTTTTTATTTTTAATTATATATATTTTATTTTT
>JAOSBK010000001.1:15876673-15899466 GCA_027568895.1 Erythroxylum shatona | reverse complement strand
AATTCATCAAAATTATCCTAAGAAATACATAAGATATAAAATCCTTAATATCAATTTTGGCCACAGATTTTAAAAATTCATCGCCAAAAGTACCACTTTTTGTGACGATTACTAGAATCGGTGCCAATGCCAAGACATTTCGCATCAAACCTTCCGAGCTGTTGTGGAATGTTGCACATTTTATGATGATTAAAGAAAATTATCACTAAACACTTCAATTTTGCGACGATATCATTAAACTATCACCAAAACTTACTTTTGGTGACAAATTGCTAAAGCGTCACCAAAAGCTAACTTTTAGTTACGATTTGCAAATCGTTGCAAAAAAACATGTAGCTAAAAACTAGTTTTGTTATAGTGATAGTAAAAGAGACTAGTATAAGATGATATAAAGTTGTCCCAAATTTTAAAAGAATAATCAGCATGATATAATTTTTTTCAAAATAATTTACCTCTAATAAAGTAATTACAAAGTAATAAAAACGATATTTATATCACGAATGGGATTGAGAAGAAAAACACAACGCTACAAACCAGAAAGAGGTTTAGGTTTAGTTTATCTTACGTACTTTCATTAAGAACTTGATGCTTGTTTCCATTTTTAAAAAAATATGTTAGAAAATTTAACTTGTGAGATATGAGTTGCTATACCATCTTAGAAATTCTAAAAGATTAAAAAAAATTCCAATAAATGTTCTCTTCCCATATGTTATGCTTATAAATAAATATACATTGGTAATAAATTAATTTATCATTCCTCACTATGGAATTGAATTATTGACAACATAATTAAAGGTAATGCAACATTCCCACACCATTATTCATCTCTGATATATACATTTAAGTCTGATAAATTCATCTTCGAATGGTGAAGAAATCATAATATGTTGCTTCATTCAACAAAGCTTATTCTTAGGCATAGAAGTAACGTAATTGATCATCTTATATTTGATGAGTATTCTACTTTCAGAGGCAACAGGAAACGTTTTCCACCTAATATTTAAGGTCAAAAAGTGTAACATACTAACATGATACATGATCTCTTTCAAATTATACTTACGAAGTAAATAAAGCCTTTACTATCATATATTTGTCGTACCAAAATAGCTACAAGAAAACAAATATGACACGTGCAATTTTGTAGACTACTTTATGTATCAAACTATTATACCTCTATTTGAAGAAGTATCTGCTATGAAGTTGACATGTGTTTATTATCTAATTATGCTTGAAAGGGACATCTTCATCTAATCCTAATAACGATGGCAATGCTCAGTCGGGCCAGGTTTGGGGCAGGCTAGGTGGCTCGTGGTCCACTCGTAGTTCCAACGTAAGTCTGACCTGTGGCCCGATCAAGCCAAGCAGTCTCGACCTATAGCCTAGTCAACTCTGGTCAAAATCGTGTCAAGCATTATCCCTAAATCCTAATCTTACAAAATTAGGTAAAAAGTACTCAAGATTCTGAAATAAATAATGCGATATTCCTGAAGTGGAAACAACATATTGGCAGCATGTTTAATGCCTAAAGAGGCAATAAATTGAAGGTATTGCCATAATTAATTGAAACAAAAAATCCCACATAATTAATTGGATGACACACACTAAACCTCAAGTGAAATGGTCATATTGATTTAGCATGGATTAAAGGTAGGTGAATGACATGATCTTCACAATTAATTGGCATGATAACCCCAATATTGAAGTCTTCAATTAATTAATTGGAGCAGCATGCAAGTTGACACTTGAAGATATCATAGGTTTTAATTAGAATGATTTTATTCATTTGCAATAAAGAGTTAGTTTATAGTATCAACAAGAAGGAGAAAAGGATTCCTAAAAAATGCTTGTGGTATGGAACAACAAGAAAAGCTTATTATAAAATATAAACAGTTATAGTGCATATATCTAGTTAAAAAGACGCTATGATGAACTTTAAAAAGTTTGTAAGTCATTTTTAATTGCAAATTTGCTAGATTAATGTATGACACCCGTTTATTTCAGCCTAGTGTTACTTGACTTCCCTTCCTACTAAATGGGATTAATTTGGAAAACTTTCACAAACCACTATGCCTGTGGGTTTAGTCCTGAATACTAGAATGAAGTTTAAAGAAACTGTTGTTGCAGGATAATAATAGATCCTATCACTCTCATCTGAAAGGTTGGTGGGTTCAATTGGTCAATTGAAGGTATCAATTTAAGGTGTTTCATTTTTTTAAAGAGCCCTTTTTTACACCGATAGAGCCAAATTCAATTTTAAATGTAGCCTAAGAAAATCAGGAAACAAATATCGACCCGATAGAAATAAGGAAAGAGTGAATTACAAATTTCTCGCAACTCTTCCCATTTGATAATTGACAACTAAAGGACACATTATTTCGATAGAAAAAGAAGATTAGATCCTAAATACCAACAATAAGGGTTACAAAGCACTGTATCTTGCCACTTTTCATGGTCATAAAATATAAGTGGTGTTTTTAGTGATTGGTTTGTGGTATATCTTGCAGGTTGATATATTATCTTCTTTAAGGAGTTGTTTTAATCATATTGTAATATGATGGCAGGATTAAGGCCTTCAACTCCTTGTCATGTAGATCTAATTTTAACAATAGTAAAAATTATTTTAATTTTTCGAAAAAGAGAACATTAGATCAAATAGAGTAAGATTAATCGTGTACTTTTTCTAACATGAGCCATTGTGTTATATATACATTCCGCAAAATTCAAACGTTGCCTGCAACGCATGGCACGGAAATATTGATCTTGATGACTTGAAAAGTAACATTAAACATTATTTAGTGTTTTCTCTCTGTACGGATGTAAGTGAAAACCCCACCACCTTTAGCTTATCACTGAAATGTTATTGTAACTTTTGGGTAGAGAAAACTATTTCGGGGGCCTTTGGCTTAACCATGAAAAGTAACGTTTAATGTTGTTTGTGGCAACCAACTCTTGTAAGGGAATTAATCTAGTGTAGATTAAAAGCAATAGAAAAGAAATGATGGGTGGATATATGATTAATCATCCATACATGTTTACAAAACTAAAGAAAGGAACTGTAAGACAATGTAATGGAATGGTTAAACAAGACAATACAATCAAAATATATTCTTGAAACCCAAGTACGAAAAAACAGTGATGAAAACTACAAATCTTAATGTTTGTTATATCTACCATTGACCGTTAAGAAACCAAAAAGGATTTCCACGTAAATTCTACTCTCCTATCCTTTCACATCGTGTAGAAATTTACTAATTGAACGCACGACCATGAACTCTTTTAGCACAGATGTAGTAACAGTGGAGAAAGTTTAGGCTTTCCCAAGATAGTGCTGGAGCTGATCAGCAACTATAGATGTTGTCTGTCCCACATAGCTAAGATAACCATTCAACTGCGAGATTAATGTTAGTCAACATATTCTCCACTCGTGGGGTGAATGAAAACAGAAGGCTAAGTATTAGTAAAGTACAACAACAGCACTCTCCTCTATCTTTCGAGACAACCTTGTTCCTCCCTGTGGGGCACTACCTAAATGAATCAGTCGGTCCAAATGAAAGGACTTTAAGAGACTCATCGACAGCACATCCAATGGGACATTCCCACATTTTAATACAAAGGATACAGTCTGTCGTTAATGAGGTGGCGGAGCTGAAGCGACGGTGGGGGGCGACAAGTGGCCGACAAGTAGATTGAGGAAGTTGATGTATAGCAGCATCTACTGTGATTCCATAGTGCTGTCCTATACTTCATGTTTTCATATTTATAAGCCAAAAATTAATATGTTATGGCTTGCAAAGTTAATTAGGTTTCATTAAGTTAGGTAAGATTCGAATTTGATCACTAAAATTGAGTGAAACGATAAATCAAGATATGAAGAAGGTATCAGGAGAGATATTATAATAGCATACATACCATAAGGTGTAACATATTTGTACTTTTCCTCTTACTCTTGCCAAAATTTAAATTTTAATAAACAAAAAATTGTTAAATCACTCAACTAGTATAGAAAAACTCTAAAACAGGTTCAAGCACTTTAAATTTTGAATTTAAAACTTCAAAACTCATTATAAATTATATTTAAAATATGAATTTATTTTATTTAAAATTTTTAATCAATCAATTAAGGTATTACTTTGTTAATATAATTAATAAATTATTGTATGATTTCAAGCATTTACTTAATTTACATTCAGTTGTTACCAGTTGGTCATTATTAAACAAATAATAATATTGTTATCAGTAAACAAAACTGATTATATGTCCATATCAAAACACTTGATGGCAGATGGCACTTTCTTTACACAAAAGTGGAAAGCATTTCCTATTTTAATGTCAATAGTCTTTCACAAAAATGAAAATGATATCTTGTAACATATAATAGTAAAATACTTAGAAAGGGCTTTTGGATAAGATTCATATGCACAAACACATACATATGCCCGTCTAGATATAGATATACATTTGACGTTTGAAGTACCGAAACGGTGGGGAGGTATTGATGGTATGGTGGAGAAAAAGTTTGGCAATGAGTGAAGTTTGGCCTTTGAAGTCACGTGCTTGTCTATTGCAATAGGGAAAAAAAAAACAGAAATGATTCCCTTGTTGGGTTTGGCTTGCTTTACCTAATCAAGACTTGGACCCAATATCTCTTTATTAGATTTCTTCTTTGTTAACCAAACAGGTTGGTGTGAATGGTTCAGCACTTTCATCCATTAACCAGAAGTCTCGAGTTCGAGTCCTGATAATGGAGAAATCTGTTTGGCCAACACTTTACTCCTTACGGGCTGACCCGGTGCGAGCGGAGATTAGTCTGAGAGTGGATGGCTTAAAGGCGCTTTCCCATAGTTGGGACCCTCTTAGGACACCTCGTAGGTTTAAAAAAAAAAGGATTTCTTCTTTGATAGATTTCTTTATCTGTCTCTTCAAATAGTAGTCTCCAAGTTGAAGTACTTGATACTTTTTCCATCAGTATCTCAAACTCGCATAGGAATATCAAAATGCTATACATGACATATTTTACTGTCTAAGGATCACAATTTCTTTCCACTACACAAAAGTAAGTCACACTCAAACTTCACACCATCTCTCTCTTGACCTGCTCATGTGGTGGTGGAATCATGACTCCAAAAATTAGCCAAAATCTACACTTCATTTCGTTCACTGGCCAATTATCTGTCTTCATTTTGGTCAAGATAGTTTTGTACTGTCAAACTACTCTTCGGCACCTTCTTCCACTTAAACTTACAAAGTCATCCCCAGATTATTCCTTAACTATTTTAAATTCTTAATGTTTGAAGGGGTTAAGATTAAATAATATTTGTAAATTTTGTTACATTTCATTTTTAAGAAATCACTTGTAAGTATACAATGAATTGAATATAACGAAATTTACAAATATTAATCATAACAGTAATTTAGCCTGCATATCTTATAATGAATTAATTAAATTTAAGAGATTGCATAGCTAAAAATTCACCTTCAATTACAGAGCGATTACAATTTATAATTAATTTCTATCATACCCTTAAAAGTGAAAGAGTTCAGGAAGGATACTAAGTTTTGGAACAATAAGTATAAAAAAAAAGGGTTTTTGGGCAAAAGACTTAAAGAGATAATCAGCTAGTTGGTCTACATTATGAACATGATATATTTGAAACTATTTTTGAGAGACTTGATTAATTTAACTACTAAGGAATCACAATAAAGCTCTTATCTGGACAGTGGCTAATTTAAAAAGCATTTGTTTATCAATTTGTATTCATCAAATTTTACTAGAGGGTGGAGCTAAAGAGTTAACACCACCCCAATTGAGGTTAGATCCACTTATGATGGAGCTGATTAAAAAGAAGAATAGTGATTTGAAAGAAAAATAGAGTAACCATTATAGAGAATAGTAATGGTGAGTTAGTACTACTCGTATTCAAAACAAATGGAGGGTTTTTATAAATTATAAAAAGTTAAACTCAATTTTAAGAGAATATCATTTTTGGCTTCCTTTTATTGACCAAAAGCTTGAAAGACTTAATGGAAAATCTTATTATTATTGTCTAGATTGTTATTTAAGTTATCATCAGATTTTGGATGCACAAGAGGTTCAAGAGAAGACTTCTTTTTCTTATCCCTTTAGCACTTTTGCTTATTAGAGGATGTCATTCGGGTTATGTAATGCTCCTGTAACATGCTAAAGGTATATAATAAATATCTTTTGATTATGTGGAAGATAGCATAAAATTTTTATGGACGATTTTATAATTTATGGTGAGTTTTTAAAAATTATCTAGTTAACCTTAAAAAGATGCTAAAATGCTAAATTGAAAATAATTTGATTTCGAATATGAAAAATGTCGATTTATGATTGACCAAGTCACAAATTTGGGTGATTTTGTGTCTTTTAAGGGAATGAGGTCAACAAAGCTAAGATAGATGTCATAAAAAATCTCTGCCTTACCCTGTACATATATAGGATGTTTGTGCTTTCTTTGGTCATCAAAGTTTCTATCGATGTTCTATTAAATATTTTTTTAAGATCACTTAACCCATGTGTAGGGTACTCTAAAAAGATACAATGTTCAATTTTGAAGAGTCATGTAAAGTGGCATTTAATGAGCTTAAGGATCAACTCACAAGAGCCCCAATAATTCAACCACCAAATTGGAATCTTTTATTTAAGCTAATTTGTGATGCTAGTAACTATACAATAAAAGTGGTTTTAGGTCAAAGAGTGGAAAAAGTGCCACATGTCATATATTATATCTCTATAACTTTTAACAACACTCAAAAGAATTATTCCACCATAGATAAGGAGCTCTTGGAAGTATTTTTTGAGCTAGAGAAATTTTGATCTTATTTATTAGGCACCAAGGTTATCATTTATTTAGACCATGCAACTTTAAAAAAATGTTGCCTAAAAAGGCAACCAAACTAATGTTAATTTGGTGAATTTTGCCCTTACAAGAAGTTAATGTGAAGATACATGATAAAAAGAGAGTTGAAAATTTGGTTGTTTATGACCTTAGTAGGATAACTCCTAATGCCACACTTGATGAGCTTTAAGATGAATTTCCAAATGAGAATCTATTTGTTATCCAGCAAGTAATTTCTTAGTATACTAAAATAGTAAATTTCTTAATTACTAAGTTCTTACCTAGTGATTTATCTAAAGCAAAGAAAAAAATGAAGACAGATAGGCAATATATTATGTATAGGATGAACCTCATCTTTGAAAATTTTGTTATGTTCAAATTATTAGAAGGTGTGTGTGTCTCGTATGATGAGGTTCCTTCTATTCTAAATTTTTGTCATTCACCTGTATGGAGAGGAAATTTTGGTCCAGAGAGAACAACCTTAAAATGCTTGAATGTGAGTTATTTTGGCCTAAATTATTTTATAAAGCCTATATGTTTTTTAAGCATTGTAATCATTGCCAAAGAATAGGTAGCTTGAGACTAAAAGATTAAATGCCACTCATAATCATTATGGTACATGAGATTTTTTTAATGCATGAGAAATAGATTTTATAAGTCCTTTTCCCTCTTCTTCTAGTAAGAATTGCATTATTCTTGTTAAGGATTATGTACCAAAGTGTATAAAAGCTAAGGCTACTCATGTTTACAATGTTAAAGTAATAGTAGATTTTATCAAGTCTAACATTTTGTCAAGTTTGAAGTTCCTCAAGCTATTATTAGCAACTATGAAGCCCATTTTGCAATCAGACAGGGGATAAACGTCACCTTTCAATTACTTATTACCTGTAGACTAACAAGAAAGTTAAGGTTTCCAATTAGGAAATCAAATCAATTCTAGAGAAAGCAGTAAATCCAAATTGGAAATACTAGAGTTTGCACTTAGAATGTGCATTATGGGCATATCGAATTGCCTATAAGGTCTAATTGGTATATCTCCATACAGGTTAATTTTTTATAAATCTTGCCATTTACCTATAAAATTAGAACACAAATCCTATTAGCTTGTTAAACAATGTAATATAAACTTACTTAAGGGTGGTAATAATCAAAAACTACAAATTTCAAGAGCTAGAATAGATTTGTAATGATGCTTATGAAAATGCTAGAATTTATAAGGAGAAAACCAGGCCTTCTATAATAATATGATTTCAAAGAAGCAATTTTAAATGGGGTAAAAGATTCTCCTTTACTATTCAAAGCTTAAATTATTTATGGGAAATTTTTGATCTCATTGGCTTTGTTTGTTTGTTGTTACTAATATGTTCTCTCATGGTGCAATGGAATTTATAGTTTAGACACTTTAAAAGAGTTCAAAGTTAATATCCTAAAAATGTATTATGAGAACTTGTAGCTAGAAAATGTGGAGGAAATTAAGTTGGCTAGTCCAGTTTATATTGGGTGAGATCTAATTTTAGTTCTTCCTAGCTAATATAATGTTAAAGAATCGCTCTTAAGAAGCACCCTAAGATACATAAAATGAAGAAGAATCAACTTGATTTTTGGCAACAACATAACTTTTAACCATCATAACCACCAAGTCAATAACCCTAGCTCATTTCAACTTTAGAGAAGCTTTATTTAACCTTTCTCTTTTATTTTTATTTTATATTCTTTTTGTGGCTTGTTTGTTTAGTAGTTATGGTAGTTTATGTAACAAACTTGAGGTCAAGGTTATGATAGCTATGGGGGAGTGAACATGTGCTTGTGAAGATTTGTATGTTTTGTGAATGCCTTGGATATGTTTGTAAAATTTTTTTCCCAACCATGAAATTAGTCACATTATTATAAAATAGATTGAATGAAGAACTTGAATTTAAATTTAGAAAGCCTGAATACATATTGTAACCACTTGGATTGATTGAACTAGTTCATCTTAGTAACTTAAAAATAGTTGAACAATTGAGGAATATGGCAAATTGTGGAATTGAGGTAGATTTCATTATGAAACTATGTGAAAATTTAAGGCATAATGACAAACACTTATATTTCATTCTATTTCTTTCTTTTATGCAATGCTCCTCTAATGGATTACCTTTAGAACTTGCTCTTGAACTAATTAAAATACATCTAGACTCATGAGGTATGAATATAATTAAAGCCTTCTTTGTCTGAATCCTTTAGCTTTAAAAAGCCACTTAGTCTAAATTCCTTAATCAATCCCTTTGAGTCATAACTCTGTTGTTCTTTTAATTGAACATCTTCTTTTAACCTTGAGACCACAATATCCTTACCAAGCCATAAGACTAGCAAGCCATTTAAGTTCAATCCATAGTAAAAATCATAAGTATGGAGGAAGATTGAAGTTTTTTATATTCCTTTGGTTATTTATAAAATTCAAGAAATGCCTTTAAATGTGATTTAGATTACTTGTTGCCTTGGTTACTCTATTTTTTTTATTCAAGTATCAAAAAGAAAAGGAAAACTAAAAAAGGGAGAAAATTAAAAATCAAAACAAAAATAAAGTAACAAAAGATAACTATAAGAGTTGAAAGCAGTAGGGCATTATTTTTCAGAAGGCATACTTCTTTCCTAGTTTCTCTTACTGCTTGAGTGCCTCTAAAATCTAATAGTTTAAACTCTTCAAATCTATTTTGTTTATATCTTTGACCCTAGCCCCATTACAACCTATAATTAAAGTCCTTTTGATTCATACACTTACGTTATCTAAATGGAGTACGAAGGGTGAAATTACAAGCATATGGTAGTGTGATTTATTAGATGAATCTTGAGTGAAACACTTTAACCTTAAACAACTGAGGGAATAAAGTGAATTTTGACAAGAAATTTGCTTTGTTTTGCATTTGCCTTTAGACAAGATTGTCTTAAGTTGACTTTGTTCCTATGTATTAACGAACTTTAGTCATTATTTTTGTAATTGCTTAAGATTCGGGTTTGTCTAGATTTGGAGGATTGAGTGTGTTTGGTCTGTGGAAGATGAATTAATGAGTTTTGATTGGTTTTAGTGTTATCTTTTGTTTTGTTCGAGAGCGAGTAAGAGGTTAAGTGTGGGAAAATTTGTTAGTGTCGTTATTTATCATGTTTTTAATATTAATTACTTTGTTATTGTGAGTTAATACCCTTAATCTTGTGTAAATTTGTTTCTTTGGTAGTTAGGACTTGTTAAAGGCTGAAGTTGGAGTTTTAGAAGGAGTTTAAGTTCAAAAGGGAAGTTGGAAGTTGTAGGTGTTGACTGAAGTGGGCACGTTTAAGGAAAATAAAAGCTAGGATCAGGACTTAATTTGGAAGTTGTCTAATGTTATCAGGAAATATTTTTGTAAATATCTCTTAGAGATATTATAAGAGCATTGTTTTTTTATTAGTGTAGTTATATAGGTTAAAGATACTATTTTAGTTTTTATTAATTTATTTTGGGTGTAAAAAAGGAATGTCCTTTTTTGGCTTGGCTTAGGAAGAACACATTATGTTTTAGTTTTGAAAGCATAACTAGCTTTTTCTTCTCTCTTAAAACACAGTTGTGGTTGATAATGACTTTGCACATTACTTTACTTCGTTGAAGGGGTCAAAGTTGTTAAACTAAGTTTTTGTGAGACTTTTGTTGTTCTCAATGAAATTATTTTTTCTATTTAGTATTAAATATTCAATTACTTTATTTGTGTTATATGTTAATTGATAGCTAGGGTGAGCAACTGGTTGTTAATTAGTTTAATATATAATTAGGTTGGAAAATTTGACATTTTATATTTCTAATTGAAAGTAATAATTAGGATTACCATTCACTATGTTAGAAACTAGAATTCTAAGAAGACTATTTATTAGGGCTAAATATATGTCGTACGTATGTTGCCTTATTTATTAGTCTTTTTTCTTAATGCTATTAGTTAATTAAACATAAGACCATATCTAGGTTTTTAGTCAATAAGTGTTAACAGAATACATGCTTCTAATTACTATGACAATTATATCATGATTAAGAATGGTAGTGGTCTTTTTATTAATTAGATATGTGGACCTTTTAAAATTATGGAATCAAAACAAGAAGACATAGAAGCATTATATAAGATTGTAAAACTAGTTTCCATAAAGTGGTGGTGTTTTCATTTTGCATAACCAATATATACACCTGATTTGTAGAAGTATATGAAGAAGGAATATGATTATTAATCATAATTTTCTTTTAAGTTGGAGAAGAGTGGTAACGAAAATGTTGATGCCACAATTGAGATGATAAAGCCATTGAGGTGGATGGACTGTGATTGGATGAAATGATAAGAGGAGTTGAGGATGACCACTCATATAAGTTATGTACATTATGCCCCTTGGCTATGCATACCCTCGTGTTCAAATCCTTCATAAGAAATGAGTTAGAAAAATTCAATTGAAGTGTTATTTTGTTTACAGAATTAAGAGACATATATTAAATATTATTGTTTATCAAAGTTGTAAACAAAAAATTATCTGAGTGTGAATATGGTAACAAGAGTTTTTATAAAGAAGGTATAATATGAAATATAGATATACTATTACCATTGTCAACTACAATATCCTTGTTACCAATATAGTCAAAGTGTTTTGAAAGGTTTTAAAGATTGAAAGTAATGTGACGTGTGGTGCCAAACTTAAGTACCTTTATTACTACTACTACTACTACTATTACTACTACTACGTGATTGTTCTTCTACCATGTATGTTTAAGGTAGTGAAGAATAAGAGAAAGGTTGCCAATGAGATCGATAATTTTTTGCATTATGAGTCATATAGTTGGTAAAAAATATGAAACTTGTTTTGATTACCTTGATTATAATTCCACTATCTTCGATTGTTGTGATTGTGATTAACACAATAGCCTCCTGAACTTCCATAAATTCTTCCTTAATTACTGTAGACTTTTTTCAGAAAATTAATCTATGATTTGTTCTTCTTCTTCTTTTTTCTTCTTTTCGTTTCCTGTGATTATGAATTAATTCTTTATTAAGTTACTTTTTATAAGGGTCCTTAAAAGACATAGGCATATCACAAACACAAACTGCATTAGCTAGTTCTTTAAACTCGTCTTTCAAGACATTTATTATATAAGATATAATTTATGCATCATTTAAATTGTGTCTAATAAGTGTCAAATTATCGACCCAACTTTCAACTTACTTATATATGTGTAATAAAAGAAAATAAGAGTGAGAGGACCTCTTATATAAAATGATTAGTAAAGCTTGCTTCTAATTTTTTCCAAGCATCAATTGAAGTGGTACATCTATTTTATTATTGGACTGATTATACTATTGATAGGAGTTTGAATACTGAAAAGTATCAGATGATCTTACTATCCAAAATAGATAGCCAAGATCATTTTTTGTGAGCCGGATTAGTTCCATCAATGTAACCAAGAAGTCCATTATTGAGAAGTATATTGGTCATTTCAGCTTTCCAAGAGACATAATTTATACTATTTCCCTTAAGTTTGGATGGGATTTGAGAAGAGGTATTAGAGGATATTAAGTTTCTATTGGCTAAAAGAAAATTAACTTAATTTATGTAATTCATAGGTGCAATATTTGTTGGTATTACAGTTGATATGTATTTTCTATTTTATAAGTCCACAATTGCCCCCAAATATTATGGAGATTTTAATAAAATTAGTGTTGGGTTGGGTTTATAAAGTATATAAAAGGCCACTAGGAGTTAATATAAGCCTTATAAGACTCCTCATGATATTGGGTCGGGTTTAGTACTTCTAGACGATGAAAAAGAGAATTTCTTGTATGAAAAAGAAAGTTTCTTCTTCTTTCTTAGTTTTTGTCTTAAATCGAAAATATGATAGTTTTGCCAATATCTCCATTATATTTGTGGAAGCAATGTCAAGATTCTTGGTCTCTTAATGAATACCATTACTAAGATGAACCTCAAACTCCTCAGAGAGGGATAATATTTAGTTCAACTGCTACTCATTGAATGTGGCAAATTTCAGACTTAGCTCGTGGCTTGCTATTGAAACTATTATATGTAAGTTTGGTTTTCCAGCATAGGAAGTAGGGCTAGTTGGAGCTTGAAAAAGAAGAGCCCTCTGCCATTTTGCCTTACTGAGAAGGGAAAGAAAGTACTATACCCAGGAGCACCACGACTACGTGAGTAACCACCTCTTCCACCACCACACTGACCACGAGAACCAGAAGATTGAGTTTACGAGGTAGAACGAAAAGAGGACTGTTAAGAGATCACAACAGTAGAAGCAAGAACAGTTTGAGGAACTGAAGCAGTGGCAGAAAAAAATCAATATTGTCAAGGTGAGCCTCATAATTTAAAAACATTATCCAAAGTTCAGCAAACGTTGGTGGTGATTTCTGATTGGAGGCAACAATGAACAATGACTCATAGATTGAAGGAGTCCCTAAAGAATACAACTGACTTTTTCACGATCAGAGAGAGGTTGCTGAATTACAGCTAAGGCATCGGCAAGTTCCTGAAACCTTTGACAATAAGCATCAATAAATAAAGAACCATTTTTCAGTTTATTGAGTGCAAATTTCAGTTGAACTTCCCTAGTAGTAGATTTATCCAGAAAATGAGAAGACAAAGAATGTCGTGCTTCAAAGGCTATTTTAGAGTGATATAAAAGAAGTAGAACTTCTCCTTATATTGTAGCATTGATCCAACTAAAGATGAAGCGATCTACTTTGTACCACAAGGTATAGGCTGGATATAGTTTCAGAGGGAGTCTGAGGTGATGGTGAAATATGATCAGAGAGATAATATATGTCAATTACAGGTTTGAAGAGGTAAGACCAGGTGATATAATCTAACTTTTCAGATACAAAATCTAAGATATTTATAGAAAACACTTGAGGAACAAGGGAGGAGGAAGAAGAAGACTGAGAAGGGATGGTAGCAACCATTTGAAAGAAAAAAAGAGAGATACCATGAAAGTTTGGTTTTCCCACACACGTTTACGGTGGTTCCATTTGATTTATATAAAGAAGTTTGTTACAGGAGATGAGATCAATTAGATACAGCAGATTGTGTTTTTGTATTGTACAACAACTAACCTGATCAATTACTTCTCTAATATTCTTAGCAATTTCTTCAAGGCCAAGAAGCAAAACTACTGGCTACTACAAAAATCAAACACCTTTGACGTGTTGAGGCTCTGATACTATAAAGAACATTTGTAGGTTTTATTATATATTTCATTCGGTTATGTATGCAACAAAATATGTTTTAATTGTATCACTAATCTAGCATACATATGATACGGTAAATGAATTAAATTTGAGAGATCTCCTCATAATCAATTTATATCAATGATATGATAATTAAAGCTTAAATTTAACTAACAAAGTGCCAAGAAGAGTAGTTTTTGAACATTTAACATCGGGGAGAAAAAAAATCTACAAATAAAGTTCAAAAAGATGACTTTATTATTAGTTAAGATGAACAGTTTGATGTGGTAAAAATAACTTAAAAGCTTTTTCAATCTTTAAAATTTTTCTTTTGTAGCTTTAATTTTTTCATGAAAATCTCTACTCTTAAATTTTCATTAAAAAAATAACAAGAAAAAATTGATAACATCAACGTCAACATAGACTGATCAAATGTTACTGATATAATGCCTCAATTCAACTTTGAAAGTAGACTTGGTTTATTAAATCCTACTCAAATAAGTAATTTAAAATAACTACAATAAGTTATTGATCTAACTCAAGTTTTTATATTAATAATATTTGCTTAATTTATGTGTGATATTCATTTTGCATATAATTTGTTATTATTTTTAATAAAATTCGTAAGAAAAAGAATTTTTTAAATTATTTAAAGGATTTAAAATTAAGAAATATTTTTGAAATTACTTAAAGTTACTTACTGCTATTATTTATATTACTAATACTAGATGCGCGGAAGCTAGAGTTGGTAAAATGTTCATAACACTATAACAGTAACTCACTAATCAAATTTGGTTAATTTATACGGGCAGGAACTGAAGTACATGGAAGACAATGTTCGAATGTTACCCCTTCTATCATTTCCTCTCCCCTTACTTCCTATTCAGATTCCCTACTAGGTTTGATGGTAATCTGCTGCCAAGATCAAAGTTCAGGACGTTATTATCTTTTTTAGTTCCTCAGTGACAAATATTCATGGAATGTTAAAAAAAGTATCAAAATTGGAATCTTCTTACACAGATCAATTTTTGCAGTGGTATAAATTCCACTTCATAAAAATATATAACTACAAGCCATGGTGATGGTTGACTGATTCAGAATTTTGCTATCAATTTTAAACAACTCATAAGCGCATAGCAACCCCGCAATCCAGGGCTGTGCGTTGAGAAGAATGCAATAAATTGATGTTTTAGTTTCAACTAAAATGAATCGTCCATATCCAGACAAATCAAGCAATGCCTTTTACAAAACGTATTGTTACTGTAACAGAGATGGAAATACAATGGATAATCCACTCCAGATGTCGCCGTTGACTCCAAATATACCACCATAACACCTACCACGAACACGTGAAACTCACGTTCTTACTTGGTCAACCAGTAGATAAAGATAAGGAAGGTGCATACTGATGCAACAAGGGAAAGTATGATAGTATCCATTGACTTTTTCCTCTTTATTGCAGAGAGAATATGATTTATCTGCATCATTACTCAAAAAGAAAGTACATTACTCAGTACTGCGACATCTATTAAGTCTTGAGTGATGAATAATTCAACACCTAATGGAATGATCTGTTACGAAAAGGCAATTAGTTTTAGCTTTCCAAAAGAAATTTCCTTTTATCACGCATCAGGTTTCCAGTTCATTTTGAAGAATCTATAATGGTTAACATGGATGCTTCAGCCTTCAGTGCTCAATCACCTTACTCTTAATAATCTAAATAAAGGAAACCGATCCAAGTATAGCAAAGCAATCGCGTACAGTAGAACTTGACTCGGACCAGAGGGCTTACTAAGTGATGAAGAGTTATTGGTTATATACAATTAAAATACAGGAATTCTTACCGATGGTAGGCGACTGCCAACATTTCTGAGCTTTGAGTTGATTCCACCAAAAGTCGAACGTTGCTGAACCAGAGCACCCAGAGTAGCTTGAGCTTGAGAGATTACAGTATCCATCTGCAGTAGAAAAAGATTATACATATGTATCTATGTATGCATAAGAATATAAGATAAAGGTGCTACTTTTGGTACATCAAGAATGTATAACAGAAGAACAGGCGACCTGCATGACTATACCTGTCCTGTATTTCGGCTAATGGATGCATGCTCTTTGAGAAGTGCTTGCTCTGCCAAACCGGCACCATCTTCCAAGTCTAATCTTGTTCGATCAAACTCCCTAAAATCTTCAAGAAGAGAAGCATGCTCTTGCTTTGCTTTTAGACTGGATCGTAGACGAAAAAATTCCTGCATGTCAATCACATAACTTCCAGTGTGTGATGATTTCAGTGATTGTCTGACATAAGGATGTAAAAAGGATAAATAATATACTACATTTTTCAGTGCATTTGACTGGAGGTCTGGGTGCCAAAGATAGAGATGTTCCAATCAGTTATCATGTGTGTGTGTGTGAGCATGTGCACGTGTGTGCGGAAGCGAGAGAAAGAGTAAGTCCAACATACTAAGTACCAGCGACCCAACATAAAATTGATCAAATAAAAAACGAAGGTAGTAAGAAAAGCAACAAACCAGCTATCCTATTTCTTCTCCCCATTTGATACATAATGGAATGAGTTTTGCAGTATATTATAAGAACTTCAGATCCGTCTTTAGCAATCTCCACAAGTTATTAAATGACAAAGGAACAACAAAATCTAACTATCAACTTGCAAATTTAACTAATGTAAAACAAAGAAAAGGACTTCCACTCAAAAAGTACAACAGTCGAAAAGGTTAACAAATGGTGCTTAAAGAAATAAGAAAGTAAAATCAGCTTCAGCTTCATGATATAATTAACTCTCACCAGTGCACACCTCAAAAAAGAAAGTAGAATCATCTTAAGACCGTAAACAAAACCTCTAAACCAGATATTGCACGTTAAGGTCCTGTTTGGCAATCAGCTGATTGCATTGGCTGTTAACTGATAGCTGATTTTATTAACTGATTTAACTAGCTGATTGCATTAACTGTTTGTTATTTGATGTTTAGTAAAATTAGTTGTTTAATATTAGCTGTTTATGTGTAAAATAACTTATAAGGACATGATTTTAAAAAAATTATAAATGTATGAATATTATATATTTTAGTATTTTGTTAAATATTCTTATAAGAATTTAGATTTTAGATTTTTAATTCTACAAAATTAAGTTTATAACTCTAATAAAAAATATAGAACATAATAATAATAATAATAATAATGATGATGTTGATTATGATGATAACATCGTCAAATAGTAAGCTGCTTTAATTGGTTACAATTAGATCATTCCAATAAAATAATTATATAAATGCTTTTTATCATCGTTATATTTTGATTAATTACTTAATTTAAAATTATTTAATCTCTTAATTTAAAATGAGTAATATAATTAACTTGTCAATATTATTCAAAAATTACATAAAATTTTATTGTAATATCTTTTTATTTAACAAAAGAATTATTAAATAATATTAGAAAAAGATAAAAAGTAAAATATTAAATATTAAATGATCAAATTTTAACGCATGATCAATAAAACCCAATTACTTAATTAAATTAAACATTAAAATATAAGTATTCTCTAATTATAAATTAGAGAGTGAACATTAATATCAATTAGGTAATTAAAAAAAATAGACAAGATGCTTTAGTTTTGCACATTCATTGGATGCTGTCAACTATGATACAAAATGAATTGAACCATACAAGACAAAATAAAATAGCATTGAAACAAATACAACCCATCCATCTCAACTACAAATTACACTCTTACTCACAGATGTCGTTCCATCAGGATTCCGAACCCTTCTCCATCTCACTATATTATTTTCTAATCTCAGTCGTCCTTTAGCTCCAGATCCATTTGTGACAAATGTTTCCTCTTCCACATACGTCTTAGGATCAAATGGTTTTGGATCAATGCCCATAATGCTGGAAACTTTGATAATATTCATCTGCCAAAAAAGTATCAAATTTTCACCATAAGATAGAACAAGTTACCACATAGGTCTCTTCAATTAAAACAGTAGAAATATGAACTAAAGTTTTCATTTTTACTTTTTAACATCAAAAATAGAGCAACAAATATACTAAAAGCATCTGTGAAAAGTCCCTTACTTCACACATACAATCAAGCCATCTTGTAAAACAAAAATAGAATGTGAATCAAATTTATTAGGGGTTTCAGCAGGAATCCCAATGGAGCTGTAACATAAAACCCAACACCCCCATATGTCCAAACTCTTCTTTCTCTTTACTGTCAATATATTTATCTTCACTTTCTTCTCTGTGATCACCAACATCTATGTCCTGTGAACTTGGTTCCCTTTCACCCTCACTTTCTCCAATAATAGGTTTTACCTCCCGCATCTCAACTTCACTCTCTATGACAGTACAAAGTGAAACTTTTATATCAGCCGAGGTTTTAGGCAATGTAGGAGACATAAGTGAGAGCAAAATTTCTCCTAACACAATCTCATCCACTGAGTATCAGATATGTCAAAAAAGAGCCCCTTGACTACAAACCATATCTGTTGGAATATGCCTAAATTCCAAGAACTTAGCGCAATTAAATAAGAATAATTAGTTGGTCAAATGCACAAAAGGAGCAAACAGAAAAACTTAACTGGGTGACTAGAAAGAGACAACTGGAGTTAAAAAGAAAAATAGACCTTGGTATCAAGCATGACAGCACAAAGGATCTGGGTGTTATGCTTGGCAATTCTGAGATTGTTCAAGGTCTCCTGGTGGTATGAGTATCATGTGAAAAATTGAAGCGGGCAACATTCATGCCAGCTCTTCGAAGCTTTTCAATCATAGGGACAGATCTTGAAGCTGGTCCCAATGTGCACACTATTTTGGTCCTTGGAACACGACCATCGTCACTATGAGGTAGCTCCTTCAGTATTCCTTCTATATCAATGTTTGCCATTTGCTCAGCTTTGGTTGTCTAGAGTCCCACTGAAATTACAAAACTAATATTAGAGTACTAAGTAACATGTACGTACTTGTCCAAAGTTTGAAGTTTTATCAAATTCAATTCAATTGAGAATATCCCAATTAAGTAAGCAAACAACAAACATAGAAACAAGGAAGCAAAGAGAAATTAAGACATGTTTGATACGTATAAACAAATGGGTTTTGGTTAAGAAACAAGAAAGCTCTTTGTGATTTAAAACCAACTAAAGAACTGAAATTGAACACGAGAATAGCTAAATCATTGTAACCATACAGTAAATAAGGAGAAAAAGAAGAAGAAAACGAAGGTGATACTCCAAAACAAGCAAAAAGAAGAAGAAAGAAAATACCTTTCCAAACAAACAGATACCAAAGTAAGCCATATCAAGTGAAAGCTTCTCAGACAGAGACTTACGGAGAAGCGAAAAATACCCTCCTCAAATTCAAAAAATCAACACTAGGAAAAATACCTACATTCTCAAATCCTCAAAATACCATAAAAATCAAACCCCAAAATCACACATATATGAAGTGACAACATCATATACATGAACACGAACAAGCACTGAAAAGAAGAAGGGAAACAAGAATGGGGGTGGAAATAGGGGTTACAGAGACGTAATTGAACTGGGGATTATATTCGTGCTCGGAATCGATCTCTTCCTCTTCTTCAGACTAATTGCCGAAGAGGTACTGCATCATCTGGTGCCTCTTCTCGTCACTCCGATCTCTCTCCCCAACGATTAACTGCGATGTGAGAGTCAACAATGTTCTAGACAACCTAATGAGAAATGAGACCGAGAGAGAGAAGAGAGTAAAGAGTAAAGATTAAAGAGGGGGCAAGACCGGCATAAATGAACCAGCTAACTCCAAACGCTGTTATGGATGAGCTTGTGAAAATTTAGCTGGTTGGGTTGAATCAGTCAATCCAACCAACTACTTACCAAACGGCTGAAAAGCTTTTTAATATAGGTCAAACATCTCTTTCGGGTCAAACAGCAAATAAACAACTGAAACTGTTCACCAAACACGCCGTAAAGGGGTAAGAGATGTTCGAGATGTAGTAGGAGAAAAAGTTGTCGTGGAGAGGCGCGATTCTCACTAGCATTCTAAAAATTATACTCTCTATCTATTTCTATTAGTAATAAAAGAAATATAACTTTTTATTTGTAATGGATTGAAATACATAAATTGTTATATTTTCATTTAATTTTCTTATTTTCTTTTATTGACACAATAATCAACTATTATGACAATTAGCATCAAAGCGTAAAATTTTTCTGTTAGTTTGTTTCTTTACAAATTCGACGACGAAAAATGTAATAGATTGAATGATCTCAGCAACACTAGCTTTAGGGTCTTTTCCTTCACATAAGTTTCGCCAACATATGAAAAGTATAATAATAATATTTAAAATTATCTTTAACAGAAAAAAAAATTATCTCCTTAGATTGTTTATTGTTTTCGAGGGGACATTAATTAAGATAGCTAACTGGAGAGACCAAATTTTTTTTTTTTTTTGTATTTCTACAGATTCTTAGCATTTGTTCTCTTATTATCAATATTACATTATTTAATACTTCTTTTCCGAAAACATAATTCTAAACTTGGAAGATTGAGACAAAACCATGTTATTTCAACTCTACGGCCGACCGTATTTAGCAACCAAATGGCATTCCATTAGGTCGATTTAAAATACCATTCCAGAAAGAAAACTAGAAAGTGGCAAAACTTGACGTTCTAAACTAGAAAGACAGATTTTGCAAGATTTAGAATATCCCGGTGAGAAGATTTGCTGCAGTAGAAATTGCGGCTCCAGTAATGGCGCATTGCACGACCTGCTCGTGGGATGCATCATCCGTTGTGAGAGCTAGTGCCATGCCTGTTATTGCACCTGCCACTGCACTGTTTTTCTGCACCAAATCAACCCCACGGTAAATTACGCTTCATAAACATCCCCTCTTCAGGTAGTTTCTAGCACTTACCCAGTCATGAGCTCCACGAGCCTCTCTCAGTCCATAGGTCAGACCAGAATACATCCCTGCAGCCAGTCCTGCAATATTGTTAAGCAGTAGAGATGTTTACGCACTTTGGATGTTAATGTTAAAACAGCAGCAACGAGTTTTGCCAAGTAATGAGTCAAGTTAGATTGCTTTTGCTTATAATAAATACTAGAAATCCAAAATTATCCTCCAACAACCATCATTCTCTGTCTAAAGATTATCCCCGTATGGTTCGTACACGATGCTTTAAGAAGTCAGCTGCTGGTAGAGTGCTAGCTCATGCAAATCTAAAGGTCCTCATATTCTAGGGTAGTAATTACTGATAATTCTACCGAGAGTGGAACGACAAGATCATGGATACCAACCCCACTGTAAGGATTCCTTTCCTGTGCTCTTGACCTGGAAGAAATTAATAACGCCAGGAATAAGCGATATAGAGCGATTAAATGACTCGATATAGCTAATAATATGGGGATTGAGCAACAGAGAACTCACCAGGGCTTCAAGAGATTTTCTATTGTTCTCACCTGAAACAATTGAATGCATACGTAAATGGTATTATCCACTAACGTAAAGTAGTAACTGGTAAAACAAAATGGAGATAGGTGATAGGTCCGTATAAATATTTAAGTTTTTCATATCATAATTTTGCATACTAGCTAAGTTGAATTGGTAAGTAATCAAAGTGAAGGACCTCTGAGATCAGGGAAACGGTGGCGTTTCCCACCGGCATCGGAGGTCTCCGATGACAAGCCAGTTGAATCGACTCCAGAACCTGACCATAACCGTATATAAAAAGCTAGAATGTGATTATAAAACTGGTACTGTAAAATACATTAAACGTACCCTCGATGGCCGTAAAGTAAGCCTCCCGTGACACCGCCTGGATTGCACCAATCTGTTGAAACCAGCACCAATTAATGTCTTTCAGAAAACAGAGAGAAAGAGACTAAATATAGAGCAAGCAAAGGAAATAAGAATACCCCGGCGGCTTTGACAAAGCTCTCGGCAATGCGATTGAGGAGAGGATGGCCAAGGTCGAAGGAACAACCCTTGTCAAAGCTCCGGATTTCGTCCAGCAATGATCGAGTCTCCAAGTTACTGCCCCCCATTTTCTATTAACTAGTTATTTCTTCTTTTTCTCCCCTCTGATCTGTGTATATTAATATACACACACCTAAAGATATAGGAACTGACTACGACTTAAAAGAGAATGTAACTAATCCTAAGGAAGCAAGCAAGGACTGATTCTCGGGGTATAACAAGTAGGTTGGTTTGATACAGAAATTGTGGAGGGTAAGTTACTCGAGTCTTCTATTAAGAAGAGAAAGGGTAAACAACACGTGTTCAAGTTAGCCAGCCTTGCTTACGCGTCCGTCTACTTTCTAACTTCGTGGCGAGTTTCGTGAACCATTTTCACCACGTGGCGAGTTCTAGCGAGTCGCGTGTAACATTGCATGCCTCACGGTTTATCGGTGAAATTTATGGTCACGGAAGGAATTCTATAAACAAAATGCATCCTTCGTTAGAGTTTACCCTATCCTACTCTTTCTAACGTTCAAACGTCGGCGCGTTTTTGTTAAATAATAATATTTATTATTATTATTATTATTAAATTCTTTATATTTTGTTATTTTATAAATTATTTTTATAATTATTATTATTATTGTTAATTTTATATTCCTTATTATTATTATAAATTATATTATTATTAATTATTATTATGTTTCTTTAATTATTCTTATTAATTTAATTGTTTTAAATTATGATAATTATAAATT
>JAOSBK010000001.1:15841498-15868482 GCA_027568895.1 Erythroxylum shatona | reverse complement strand
TAAAAGCAAGAAATTCACACACCCATATACCCAAAACACAATTTCCATGCAATTAATTTCAAATAACATCACAAATGATTCATTTAACTAAAAATCCATGATATAAGACAAAATTCTTACCTAATTTAGCTTCCAATTCTTCCAATCTTCAAAACTACCACAAAATCTCTAGCTCCCACTAACATACACGATCATCATCATCTTGAGGGGTAAAAGGTTTGGATTTTTTTTAGTGAACAAAAGAAGAGAAAGCAAGGTGAAAGAGAGTATAAAAGATGGTCAAAAAATCAAAAGAAGCAAGGAAGAGGAGAAGCTACGAAAATGATGGAGCAACCTAACATAACTCACCAATGATCTTTTTAAAAGGAGAAGCATCGAGAAAGACTCAAAGAGAGGGGGTGGGTTTTAATAAAAGAACACATGTTGGCATGGTTAGGCAAGTGACAAGTGTCACTTGCCACATGTCTCATTTTTAAGCTCTCACTTAGTTTCTTTCCAACTAAATTTCAATTTCTACTCCAATTTATCCCCAAATTTTCAATGGCTCTAATTAATAAATCCTAAAATCATTTATCTAATTTTCATTGCCATTGGACAGTAATTTCTACTACCGTTTAACAATTATTCTGCCACTTGGCATTTTTTCTAGTCCAGAATTTACCCCGAAATTTTATTAAAAAATTCTAAAATTCTCCAAAAATTCGAAAACCACAATGACCCTCTCCAACTCAATTTTTTTTATACACACAAATCACATTTTTCAGTAACAATCACATTTATTAACAATTATACCGGGAAATGTCATGAATGCATGTACAATCATTTGCATGTGCAAAATTTACTATTCACGTGTATGGGTATGTTGTATTATGCATGAACATATAAAGGCGTTTGTAAGTACTCATTAACCACCCCGAATTACTATTCTAACCTCCCCGTCGGTGATGGGATGTTACATCACCTCTATCAATTCATTTTTTAACAATTAGTGAAATGGTGTAGTTTAATTTGAGTTTCAATTTAAGCTTGGGCTTCATAGTTTGACCTTCACCTCTATCAATTCATTTTTTAATAATTAGTGAAATGGTGTAGTTTAATTTGAGTTTCAATTTAAGCTTGGGCTTCATAGTTTGACATTGCTCAAAGCTCAACTATCATTTTAATTTTATTAATTAAACTACACCATTTCACTAATTGATATGTAAAAAATAAAATAAAAAACCCAGATCTAGGCCTTTTCTGTAAGTTTATCTCCTAATCATACATATGGTCCATTGAAAAACGCTTTACCCTACCCACGATAGTCTTCTACCTAACTACCCTACTCACTGTCTTTGTGATGGCCGAAGCTATGAGTAGGTTTAGTTGTTAAAAATGCATTTTTGGGTCCTATTCTCACCGAGCATCAAGAAGTACATCATCTAGCTTGCTTCAGGAAGAGGATAGAAACTCCAAAACGTTTAGCTCTTCGGTGGATCACAAGCAATGGCTAGAGGTATGATTATTTGCTCACTTTCCGCTGCTTGTTTCACATATATATTACGGTTATATATATGTCTTTTCTGCATGAATTTTATACGTGAATTTTGTATAAAATACATGCTCCCACTCCGTTTTATATATTACATTTGGTATCAGAGCTTTACTGCCTTTGTCTTGCCGTATACACCAAGGAAAAACACCGAAATATATTTTCCTTTGTTATCCTCTGTTTTTGGGTTGATTTTCTGCTGCAAACGTGAACTTGTGGTTGTTGGATTTTTCCAACGTTTTTCACACGCCTGAGACGCTAGAGTGTTTTTTTCATCATCCTTGGTGCACACAACGTTGTCTAGACCATGGAGGAGGAGGAGGGACGAGACTCGTACATGGAGCTTCGAAAACATTTAGCTCTTCGGTGGATCACAGGCTGCTTGTTTCACATATATATTACGGTTATATATATGTGTTTTCTGCATGAATTTTATACGTAAATTTTGTATGAAATGCATGCTCCCACTACGGTTTATATCTTACATTTTCTTCTCTCCTTATCATCACTTCATTTTTCCCATTTAACTCAAAGATCCTAAAAATTAGTTTATGTTAAAGAATATATAAAAAATTTTGCCTAAGGTCTATTCTAAAATTTCAGTAAGATGAGATCCATCCATTTAATAAGATTTCAATGAGTAGAGAGTCTCTCCATTCCTAATGGTTTATGTTTCGATATTTCATTTAAAAATATATTTATGCTTCTTTGTTTCTTCTTTATTTTGGTTATTCATGGGCTTGCGTCTTGTTTTATTGCTGTTAGTTGTCAAAATCAGGTTCATGTTTGCCAAGTATTTTGTCAAATAGCTCGTAGAGGTTTGATTACTTATTATGCTTCTTATGTTTATAATTAGTAGTAGCGTATGGGGAACATAGTAGAGCAAGAGTATCATATGCAGTTGGGATTCATAAACTATATTCAATGGAGAGAGCTAAGACATTGTCTAGAGGACATCATTGTATATACTTACTTTCTATTAACTCTCATACATCACAGGTTGAAGTGGGTGAACAAAAATTTGGAAACACAACCAATTAAGACACTTTGGACTTGGTCTGATATGACCGAGGCTCAAACTTAGGGAATTTGATTGAGCTTGTGCTTGTACTGAGTTATTCTGGTCTAATCGAGCTTGAACTTGGGCTAAAATTAAAAAATATATATCTAAGTTTTGGTTATTGCCAACCATAACTACAACTCCTTCCGATCGACTGATAAGGAAGAGTATCGTCCATATTTTTAGTAAGCAATAAACAAAAATAATTAACATTTAGCATTCAATTAAGTTTTCAATTACCCATTTCATCTGTAAATAACATTCAATTGTAGCTATTTACGATGAAGAGAGGTGTTAGTTTTAGGAGATTATACTGATCCCTTAGTTTTAGGGATTATGATTTGATTTGATTTACATATATAGTTACCTTGTATAGGTAGATGTCTACATATACTCAACCTCCTAATCTATATAATTGTATTGTACAGTGCGATACAAAAATATACATACAGAAAATTCTCCAAATCTCTTATGTCCATTATTCGTTTTTTCTTCTTTTCTTCGAGAGGACCATAAGGGAGGGTAAAATGACTAGCTAGTATACAACAACAAAGAACATGGAGAGATTGAATAAGGCATGCAGGGAGAGCGCGGTAGATCAGCTTGCATGGAGAGATTGAATAAGGCATGCAGAGAGAAGACGGAGCTTCTTTATATGATACAATATCATCCTATTAATAATATCCTTTTGAAACATATATGACAAAGGAATAATTTGGGTTTTGTGAATTTCTTTTTAAGACTTCATTATGCGATCATCTGTAAAGACTGAAAGTTAATAGCATAATTGTCGTGCTAGGCTGTTACATCTTAAGGCTCGTTGGCTAAACTATTAATATTTGTGATTATGGAAGGTCCTATACGGCTATACCAAAAAAGGGTATATCAACTGTCATAGTTCTATATTACTAGTTCAATGAAGACTGCTTTTATTTTTAAAAATATTCTTTTATTAATTTGAATAATATGTTTCTTGATTTATTGGAAAAAATTTCTGATTAAATTAAAAAAATTTATTTATTAATTAAGAAAAGTGAACTTTTTTTATTTAAAAAATAATTTTCTATTCTATTAAGGAATAATGTTTAACTAATTAAGAAACAAATATGTAAATAAATAATAAATTTAAAATATCTTATTTAAGTGGTTTAGTTTAATATTAGTAAATAGCTTTCTAATTAAAATTTTATTTTTGATTATATTAGAAATTGTTTCTAAATTAGATTAGAATGTCGTATTTGTTAAATTTTAAAAAAGATTTTTTGAAATTATAATATTCCTTATATTTAAAATTCTTTTTTCCAACAAACAAAAAACTTAAAATTCTTTTTTCTTTTCCTTCTCATTCATTTATAATAATTTAATGATTAAAATAAAAATAAAATTGATATTTACGACAAGCGTCGAAGCCTCTGAGACGTTTCTGTCTCTCTCTAAATGCTTGTTTCTCTCTCTAGAATTTGCTGGTCAAGATCTGATATTTCTGCTTCAGATCTATCAAAGTCCAGGTCAGATTCCATTTCTCCGTATATATCTCCTTTTTTTCTCCTATAAATATGTGTGTGTGTTGCGTTTTCCGATGTCTTCTGGTTTTTTACGAGTTTCTCTAAATCTATGCCTAAAATTAATTTGGGTTATCCCTTAAATTTGAGATTTTGTGTAGGGGTTTCTCCGTAGTTGTTAAAGTTTTAATCTTTTGTCGCAGATTTCTTGATAACATTTGAGTTTAATTGTTTTAGGGTTTGCTAAACTGAATGCACGATCTGATTGGAGGCCTGGGGTTGTGTCGTTTCGCTTTCTGTGTTGGGTTTAATGTCGCTGTTGCCTAAAGGCGATTCAATTCAGATTCGCGAGGTGTGGAATGACAACATCGAAGAAGAATTCACTCTTATCCGTGAAATTGTCGATGATTACCCTTATATTGCAATGGACACGGAGTTTCCGGGCATTGTCCTGCGTCCGGTTGGCAATTTTAAGAACAGCAATGACTATCACTACAAAACGTTGAAGGAAAATGTGGATATGTTGAAGTTGATTCAATTGGGTCTCACGTTTTCGGATGACCTAGGGAATTTACCGACTTGTGGAACTGACAAGTATTGCATTTGGCAATTCAATTTTTGTGAATTCAACGTGAATGAGGATGTTTTTGCTAATGATTCCATTGAGCTTTTGCGGCAAAGTGGGATAGACTTCAAGAAGAATAATGAAATGGGTATCGATGCAATGCGATTTGGTGAGCTTTTGATGTCTTCAGGGATTGTCTTGAATGATAGCGTGCATTGGGTGACGTTTCACAGTGGTTACGATTTTGGCTACTTGCTTAAGCTCTTAACGTGCCAAAACTTGCCAGAGACGCAAGTGGCGTTCTTTAATTTGATTAATATCTACTTCCCGACCCTTTATGATATCAAGCATTTGATGAGGTACTGCAATAGCCTTCATGGAGGGTTGAACAAACTCGCAGAGTTGTTGGAAGTGGAGAGAGTTGGCATATGCCATCAAGCGGGTTCAGATAGTTTACTCACTGCATATACATTCAGGAAACTGAAGGATAATTTCTTTAGCGGCTCCTTGGAGAAATATGCTGGTGTATTGTATGGTTTAGGCGTTGAGAATGGACAGGATATTCATTGATTGTGAAGAGTAGATATGAAACGTTAAAAGCGAAACAAAGTGACTTTAAAGATGCTCATTCAACTGTTTGTGTTTCTCTGCACCTTCAATCTGTTGTACACTTTTTTTGTCAACAAGGCTTTTAACTTTATGAATATTTTTCTGCCATTAGTTTCACTCTTATGAACAACCATAATGCTTCTGTTTTGTCTCGCCCCATGACTTTTCCAGTTGCAATTTGGCTGACAATGTTATAGTTCTTGTTCCTTAGTTCCAAATGCAGACTTTAACGATAACCTGATCGATAAAAGTTCTCCCATACTGCTGGAATTGACAAGGAGAACTGCCACAGGTTAAAAATGTTTGCACATGGAATGAAATGTTAAAGCTGTTTGGCAACTGGGTAGAATACAAAGATTAGATTGGTATGCAATAACAGTTCCGAAATGCTGGAGCCTCGGTCTCCTTTACCTTTGTGACTACAAAACTAAAACATTTGAACAAATCATTCAAACCAAACTTTATGGATTTGGTACCGAACTGGTAACTACCGACAGAAAAACGGTTCGAAAATTTGCAGGCTGATTCCTTAAAAGTTAAAAAAAATAAGAGACTTATTTGTTAAAAAAATAATTGACAAATACCAACCCACCCCTTCCAAACCCGCTGCCGAACTCTGAATCCCTGAAAGTCTCCCATTTTTTTTTATCTCTCTTCTCTTTGTCTCCCGCTCGCCAGACTCGCAGCCAACCCCAGCATCGCCTCTCCCTCACACAGGCAGCACAGTAGTCGTCGGCCGCCACTGCTCCGCAAGTTGTGACTGGACACCACATCCCTGAGGATTGCGCTATGACACCTGTCCTTACCTGGGAGTACTGTTTTAGTTTAGAAAAGCGGTCAGACAGGTCTGGGATTGGATTTCGGCTGGAAGAACCCTTGCGTTGCGTTTATTACAGCCATGACCAGCTGTCATTTCACGAATTGGATTCCAACCACCAAACAAGCCACTTCCCTCCACTGCCTGCCGTCGCACCAATGGCGTCTCCATCATCGGACCGCCTGCCCAACTGCTTTTTTTTTGTTTTTCCCCTCTCAATAAGGTTCATTCTATTCTTGAAAAGTTCTTGGATTGATTTCAGAATTCATTGTTTCATGCTACATTCTAATGTTCAAGATTCCCAACATCGAACTCCTCAATCCTCTCTTTTAGTATCTTATCCTAATTTTGTGTAATTTGTTTATGCCATTTTAACATTTCCAAAGAACAATCCTTTGAATACGTTCTAATTATAGGTGCCTTGGTAAAATTATTTTTCCCGATTCTAGTTTTATGTTTACATTAAGTGTCCGTCAGCTTGTCTCGCTTATATCTTTCTGTATGTTTCTTAGATTGCTGTTCGGATGAAGATGATATTGCCATCAAGTCAGGTCCCTTCTTTCATGAAGAAATTATCTCTTTGAAAGGATTGGATGTTATCTGTGAACCAAGGGAGCCTGTTCAATCTGAGCCCGAACCTGTGATACAAGTTCTGGCCCCTTTTCCTCAAGAACCAAAGTCTGCTGGGAAAAAACCAATCAAACCAAAATGGCTGAAAATGTGATTCTATCAACCTTCACGCAAGCTTCACAGTTTCTCTTTTCTTGCTTCTTCCTCGTGAAATTCTACTAGCGCATTTCCTATTACACAATCCACAATCAAATTGTTCTGAGTAAAGACTCCTGTTGTTGCAAGCAAAGTTTAAGTGCTATTTTATAATTTTAAAAAAAATTTAGAAATTATTTTATAAAATTTAAAAATTATCCGAAACATATTTAACCAATATTGGTACAGTATTATATTAGAATCAAATTCGGTACCGATACTAATACAATGTTTATAACATTGATTAAAACTCCAAGTCAGAATGTGTAACAACAATAAAAGTAATTCGAGAAATCTAATCCCAACATTCTTAGGGGAGGTGGATGAACAATAGCCATAATCGATAAGCAAACAACCAGGGAAAAGTTCCTTATGCAGCCATTTTGCTTGCAAATTATGCCCCATTTTATTTTATTTTTAATTTATAAATTACCAATCAAACAAACATATATGGGATGCCGACTCCAGAGAACAATATCCATACATCTTACAAAAACAATGTTTCTTGGGCAGTTTCTTTGGGTTCAAACAGTGGATAAAGTTGGCCCAAACTAAAATTATGGTTTTATTTTGGGAACCATTTTTCACCTCGGTGTGTTTGGACCCATTTTTAGCCCATGTTTCCGGGGGGGTTTTAGGGTTTTGCAAAACTATGAGCCTCCCTTCCTTTCCTACGCAGTCGCATTTTGCCTGGTTAGTGTAGGTCTCCTTCTTCTATTTCTAGCTTTCTCTTTCTCTTTGCATGGAACTTTGTTAAAAAATAAGCTTAAATTTTTCTAAAGATTTCCCTTTTGTTGTGTTTTTCGATTTAAGCCTCCATTAATTTTATGACTGACAACGGATCCAAAATCATTAGACTTTATAGTTAACTTCTGTGCCCATTTTTATTGATAAGTAACAATCTTTATCGGTTAAAGGGTTTTTGGTAAGTGTTATTATCAACTGTAATGACGATTGTTTTAAGTTATCTGTAGAAGATTATTGCTTGTATCAATTTGTTATTGGAAATCTTAAGAGCTGTTGTTACTCAAGATTTGATTTGGAGCCTTGTCTCTCTGCAGGAAGGAGATAGTTGTTGGGCTTAATTGGCAAGAACAATGGCAGCGTAAGTAATTTTAGATGCATGATTGTCCAATATAATCTGTATGGTTCGTGATTTTGAATTTAGGATTACACCATTGCAAAGAGAAGTATATTATATTTCACTGTTAAATCTTTGGTGAGGTGAGGGTACGGTAATCTCCTACACGGCTTTACCTGGTTTTGTCTTTGAATATTTAGTTGCCTTAGTCTTCGGCATTGTTGTTTGTTTAGGGACGGATAAGATTAGTTGATTAACAACAGACTCGTCCATCTTTCTAATTTCTGAAATGTCTATGTATCTTGTACCGACTGTTGTGTTGTGTCATTCTTTCTGAAATTTTGTTTCATTGCTTTTTATGATAAATTGAAACAGGCATATATGTAAAAGTCAAGTCCAAATAGAGCATTGATTACTTCTGTGGAGAAAAAAATGTGTCTTGTCCTGATTTAACTTTCAAATTTGCAGTGAAGAGGGTGCTATTGCTGTTGACGCATCTGCTCAGCCACTTGGTGAGCCTATGGACCTGATGACTGCACTGCAGCTTGTATTGAGAAAGTCTCTGGCTCATGGGGGCCTTTCCAAAGGTCTTCATGAAGGTGCAAAAGTGATCGAGAAGCATGCTGCCCAGCTGTGTGTGTTGGCAGAGGACTGCAATCAACCTGACTATGTTAAACTGGTCAAAGGGCTTTGTGCTGATCATGGTGTGAGCCTACTAACTGTTCCTAGTGCCAAGACCCTTGGCGAGTGGGCTGGTGTAAGTATATCTTATTAGCTTGTTGACTTGTGATTTCATTCATGAGTTATTGTAGATCTCTTTACAGAGCTTCTAATGTCTCAAGTTTGCAATTCCTGGATCATGTTTCTATATAGACATATCTCCTTTGAGATGAACTTTACCTTAAGCTGCTTTGCTAGATTTAAATATTTGAATATATACGATGCAGTGGTACCTTCAAATTGATGGCAAAATATAGATGGCAAACTATAGAAAGAATTGTCAAGGTTGATGTAGTCAATGATATGTAATGACAGTTCTGATATTGTTTGGATTTAATATAAGGGCATCCATGTCTGAGGAGTCACTTGTGTTTTGCCTTATGCTTTAATTTGTGTTAACACATGAATATTGAACATAGTCAAATTACAATGCACCAACTTTTAGATTGGTCATGAGTATTATTACCATCTATCGTTCTTACTTGAATTGCATATCACTCGTTAGGCATATGAAAATATATTTTGTCATTTTAGATGAGTATGGTGCCTCAAGAAAATTCTCTCTAGGGCTCGTCTACTTATGTAATTTCTTTTCTTAGAACTTATTTAGTCGTAAAATAGATCATTAATGGATTTCTTCAATG
Source organism: Erythroxylum shatona (assembly GCA_027568895.1). Lineage (NCBI taxonomy): Eukaryota > Viridiplantae > Streptophyta > Magnoliopsida > Malpighiales > Erythroxylaceae > Erythroxylum > Erythroxylum shatona. The sequence continues at coordinate 15,859,188 of JAOSBK010000001.1, read as the reverse complement.
CAAAGTTTGCATGGTGACACAGATTTTATGATACAACCATTTATTTATTTATGCTCATGATCACTGTGTGGTGAGTTGTGTGTAAAAGTTGATGGAACTATATTATTGCATCCTACTTGCAGTTGTGTAAGATTGATTCTGAGGGCAAGGCCAGGAAGGTAGTTGGTTGCTCTTGTGTAGTTGTGAAGGTATGAGTTAAATTAAGGTGTTGTTTTGGCTATTCTAGTGTCTCCTGTTGGGCTAATTCTACTTCCTAAACTGGTTTGCAGGATTTTGGGGAAGAGAGCGAAGGTCTTAATGTTGTTCAACAACACATCAAAGCTAACTGAGAAGCAGAACATTGTTATGAGTTTTGTTTTTTAATTAGTTGGTCAACTCACCAAATAGAGTTCTTGGATTTTTTCTATTTGAGATGTTTGCTTTTTGAGATGACGATCAATTTGTGAAATTGTTGTTGAGAACCATTTATTTTAACTATGTTTTACTGAATTATTACTTATTTATTCTTGGAATGTGGATGCGACCACAACGAAAGATGTCCCCTTCTGAAATAAATCCCAAAAACGACGTGTCAGACAATTTATTCACCAAAAAATAGGACAGATTTGGAATTATGGATCACATCATACAATATCGACTATTAGTTGAAAAATGGATTTTGGGAAAGCTATGCTATATTAGCAATGGACTTGTCCTTGCGCACTAAACTTGCATAGACGAACCAGAAGGCAGCTATTTGGTTGGTTCCTACACTAAGGAAGAAATATTCATGTCATCCACAGGCTTCATTTTTCAGGAAGTCTCTTTACATTGTTTGACTATATTGTTCTTTGTTTGCCAACTCCCCTAAACTTTATTTTCAACTTTAAACGGCATAGCTGACCCAAAGGGTCGTATCATCGAACTGGGTACAGGACGGAAGGGTTACCTGTCAGTGCAAGCGTGCAATGTGACTTGTCAAGAAAACACAACTTCTTCAAGGGCTGCCATGTAACTTTCACAAGTTAAAATGGGTACTATGTGTGCTTTACTTGGCTAAAAATGAAGCACCAGCCACTGAGACTCAGAGCTAAAGGCCTCTCCAATGTCATAGGACTACAAGGACCCTATAGACTATATATATACCCGGTGAAAACAGATAGCATTGCCACTGAATTCGAGACCACCCTAATACGCTGTACTTTAGTAAATTTATGGGCAAATCTGAAATTGCTCTTTAGTAACCTCCGCTTGCATGCTTTACGCATTGATAGAAGCACCTTGCTTGGGTGTGCTGAGTTGTAACAGAAGAAGTGATATTATGCTCCTGGACTTATAAACAAGATGACTTCTGTTGTGGGTTTGGTCTTTTGAGGAAGGCATGCAAAAAGCTCAGAGAAGTGTGTAAAAGTGATAGTTTCTAGTTATTGTTCTTCTGGGGTTTTAGGGTTTTCGAGCTCTCGTCTCTCAAAGTGTGAAATGGCTATTAATGAGGTTGAGATTCAGGAGCAGTTGAAGGATGCTGGGAACAGGCTTCTAAGCCCTATGTCTTCCACCGATGAGTTGCTTAATCATCTTGATGTAATGCCCCTTTCCTGTCGCTCTCTTTTATCCACGTCTCTTTGTAACATTTGGCTTTTCATTGATTGTAGTTTCTTTTAATCAGAATGTGGGAATTGGAACTTGAATTGATCAAGTATGTAGTTTTAAATTACAACAGATTTTATCTGTTGGGTAAACAAATTTGGACGTTTTGACTTCTTTTTATGGTTTATCGTTATGTATAATTAAGGATGGAGGCTTTATATATGATGATTGTGTTTATAGAATCAAGGTGTCTGTACAATCGATAATTTCTGGTCTAATATTTCATTATCCTGATTGCTTCTTCGTTTTTTATTGGGTACCTCCATTTTGAATTACGTGTTCAAGTAGTTGCGCCTTTTGTTGTGGATTCTGTTTTGTATCGACTTATTGAAGTTGAATTGTAGCCCATGGAATTGGATTTGCGATTGCTGTTCTGGATTTGTTTCTTCCACATTTCTAGCTCTATGTTCTCATTTTAGCTTTAGCATTGGTGCTTTTGCGATTCTGGTATTCTTCCATTTTCCAGTGCATGGTTGGTTTATTTTACAGCGTTCTTGTGTGTATGATCCAGTTACTCTATTGTCAGTGATTGCTGGGGCAATGTACTTTTCTCAAAGGGTAGTAACCGCATGCATTTGGTGTTCCTATGCATGCAGTCTTTTTGTGTGAGTTTTCTGTTGTCAATGTTCAAACGGGTAAGATGTAGGTTTCTTTTGGTGACTTTAAAAACAGTATAAGAAAATCAATTATGTGAATGAGAAGAAGTTGTGGGTACTAGCAGAAGTGGGCAAACAAGATGACTTATCTGAACTTACCATCAAGTCAATTCTTAGTACATTGACAGCATGGCATAAAAAGCTTGAGATATAGCTGTGATGCAAAGTTCTCTGTGAAGTCAAGATACTTACTGGTGTGCATGGTATAAAAAGTCATACAGCAGATCCAACTAGCACATGATGGATAAGAGTGCCCCTTTTATTCTTCAATGGATGTAAAATAAGGCTCCATCTTGAACAGATTTATCTTCTTGCTTTTGGCTTGGTAAAATGAAGCTTTCCAGATTCCATAAATTATCTCTGTGCTCCGTTTATTATAACTTGGTAATATTTGTTATCATCTTTTTGTAAACTTATCTGTGCATGCCTTCTACTGCATTTTGCGTTTTTCTTTTCCAATTTTGCGACAGGTACACATTTCACTTTCCCTCTTGTTTGTCCAGATGTCATAATGTGACAGTTCCATTCTTTTGTTTCATTTTTTTTTTCTTTTAGAAACTAGAGCGCTTGCTCATATATGTGGAACAGGCACCATCAAGATCAATGCAAGATGCCCTTCTGCCACCAATGAAAGCATTAATATCTGGTTCCCTTTTGAGGCACTCAGATTCAGTTGTGAAAGTTTCAGTTGCATCCTGCCTTAGTGAGATAACAAGAATAACAGCGCCAGATGCTCCTTATAATGACAACCAGATGAAGGTACTCTCAATAATAAAAAGGATTCAATCAGGATTCATGTTTGGTTCTTGGGGATTCTTATATGATTTACATTCTAATTGGTGTATAGGAAATTTTTCAATTGATGGTCGCAGCTTTCGAAAAATTGTCCTATATTTCTGGTCATTCTTATGCGAAGGCAGTTTCAATTCTGGATACTATGGCAAAGGTGCGTTCCTGTTTGGTGATGCTGGACCTCGAGTTGCACAAACTTACTGTGGAAATGTTCCAGAAATTTCTGAAGACAATAAGGTAAGAGCCCTGTAAACTGCCATTCACTTGGTCAAATTTATCTTGCATTGCAGGTTTGGTGTTATTTATATGATTAGAAATATGTTTAATGGAAAGTCTTAGATCAGAAAATAAAAATTTGAATATGTGTAATGGAAAGTCTTAGATCAGAAAATAAAATTTTAGTCCACTCAAAAGTTTATCTCTGTGACCTGTCTCACATTTATGTATTACATGCAATTGGACCCCCTTATCAGGCTATATTTGTTATGTGATTACATTGTTAAAATGTTTATTATATTTTCACCAAATTGATTATCAAGTACTGACAGAACCGGAAGTACCCTTTTCTCGAAGAGTGCATGGGACGACTTTTTATGAAGTTTTGTTATAGCATCTATAGCTTCAATTTTTAAACATAGAATTTGATATCTATATTATTTAATCATCAGCGGCAATAAAATACGATGAGCATAATATGATTCTGGCCTTACATTCCATGTATATGGTTGTGCCTCCAAAACATACAGAGTAAGGGAAACATGTACCTTCTCCATGTCACTGGAGGTTTTGAAAACTGTTTTGTTTCTTTAATTCGGTAGGTAATGACTCTCTTTCATTTTCACATTAGGGGTTTCCTTTATCTTGATTATCTGCACCTAAATTAAATAGCAGTACATAGTGCAAAATGCTTTTTCCTTTATAAGGAAAAGATAAGTTCTGTAAACCAAGTGCAGCAATGAAATACACAACTGAGGCAATTTATTACTGAACATTTATAGTAAGGGTGTTTGAGCACTGTATTGTTCTTTTCCCTGTCCTAAGGAAAGTTCTACTAACATCATGACAAAAGAATGCATATGGATGTGGGTTATTTATTTGTAGGGCTTTTTCTGGGATAGGGTTCAAGTGATCCTTAGACTTTTGAGGCATACATGTCCTAGATTGATATAGTGAAAGCATAATAAAACCTTTATAAGTTAATGGTTGATAAATTAATGATCTTTATATTATAATTCCAACTTGATCTAATAGGCTAGATTAATTCTCAATTAATTAATATATCTTTTAATTAATACATTTTGTATGGCCCCAGCATTATTAATCTATAATAGTTTTTTTGTATTCATACATCCCATGCAAGTTTAGGCTTCTCCCCATTTTCCTTGTGCTTAGATTTGGTCACCTATGCTTAATAGTTTTGTGGTTGTTATAGTGCTTAAGCAGTGGTACAGGGCTTGATATCATTTCCTATTTATGTTTTCTCTGTGTCATAAAATTGAAGACCCAATCATCCACATAACGTATTGCTTGCCATGGAAACAATAATGACCTGGGTGATAGAGGAAAGTGAAGACATATCAATGGATCTTATTGCCCCTCTATTAGCCAGTGCAAGAAAAGAAAGTCAGGTAGATGCATTTTCCTGATATGTATTCCTTTAACATTACAATGGTCATCCTGATGGTGGTTGTTGATTTGACATATGTTGTGATTCAGAGTGCTTCTCCCATCGCATGGAAGCTTGGAGAGAAAGTATTAACTAACTGTTTTACCAAACTTAAACCTTACCTCAAGGAAGCAGTGCGGTCTCTTGGAGTAGCTTTGGATGAATATACTTCCATAGTTGATTCTATATGCCAAGATGAGTCACATCCCCTTAAGCATGATCATGTTAATCATTCTGAGAAACATCTGGTATTTTCCTGTTATTGTAAACCTAGTAATTGTTGAAACATATTGGTTTTATTCTATGCTTCGTTGGTTTACAGACGGGACTAAAAGTTTACCTCATTTCTGAATAAAGTCTTAACATTTTCTTTCTTTTTTGATACTAGATTTGCTTGAGATGGATCGGATCCCTGATTTCTATAAATTGTAGGTGTTCTCCCCCGTGAATATATAATGGGAGAAGATGACATGTAGTGCAAAACTGTTCTGCATTTCACAAACAATACTAGTGTAAATAAGGCAATCCAGATAGGAATCTACTACTGATGTACGAGTACGAATAATACATTCTTGTCATGGGTGGTCCTATGTCCCAGTCGCCTAGAAGTTTTAACACCTCCTTTGCACTGTATTTTGCAGAGAATTTGCAAACTTTTCCCCTAGTAAAATCACACATTGTTTCCTATTTGGTTTGATTTACATCTTTACTAGCATGGCTTAAGTAAATTTTAAAAATATTGAAAAGGAAGGATTGCACTTGTTGAATAATGATCACTATTTTCCTGAGCAATCAGGAAACAATTAGGCAGTTGTTGTCTTATTACATTAGTTTAGGAGTCTTTGAACTAAGGTTTGACTAAATCATCTTTGTGAAATGCAAATCTCTGTTGGTCAGATGATTAAAGGCTCATCACCAGATGATACCTGTCTTGGAGAAAATTTTCAGGCTGTAGATGGAATTTCCAATTCAACAGGAAGGGTGGTAACTGCCTCAACAGGAAAGGTTAACACCTTTGCCAATGATAATTCTTCAAGCATGCTGAAGCGTGGTTCTCTTGCCCAAGATTTTATTACTGAAGGAGGTGGCTATGCTGAACCTGTAGTGAAGTTGGGAGTAAAGCCACAGACTTCTGCAAAGAAGAGGGGGAGAAAACCTAATTCTTTGATGAATCCAGAAGAAGGCTATGATCATTCTTGGGTTCGCTCAGGAAGGAAAACTTATAAAATACCTCATGAAGGAAAAATTGATGCCACTTCACCTTCTGGAAATCTGGTTCTCAAGAAGGCAGCTCTTTCATCCCCGCATATGAGTGGCGCAGAACCTGCCAGTGTTAGACCAAAAACTAGTGGAATTGGTGCTTCGTCCTCATTGCCAAAACAAAGCCCTCTGGAGGAAAGTCTTTCAAAAAGAGGTCGGAAAAGAAAGGGGAAATTTGTGAACGAACCTGGTTCCATGTCTTTATCAATGGGTGAGATATTGAGTTCTCTGGGTGGGGGGAAATCTCCAAAATCTGGTAATGTTATTCTAGGAAAGCAATCTAAAGAAAGAACTGAGGTAAAACGAAGAAAGTTCTCAAGGGAAGCAGGAGATTCTGCCAAGAATGTTGAGCGGATTTCTCTGACCCCAGGGCATATAGCACCAGTGGTGAAGTCTGAAGAGGAAAAACCTGACTCAGTTGACGTACAGGTAAAGAGCATGAGTAAAGGCAGCTTGTCTGTCCAAAATCGGAACACAACTAGGATGTATGTGAATGGTACTTCTCATGGGGATACTGCTGAGACACTTGATAAGGTACATATAAACATTATGGCCATCCTTGTGACGCACGTTTCTCTTACAAAATCAAGAGCTCCCAAGTTTTGTTGGGCACATATTTTTTTATCTTCCTTTTATCACTATGCAGATAACTAAATCATCAAATGGAGATGGGAATCTTCCTGATGAAAGCCCCAAAACTCTAATTAGGAGGAAGCGTACTCCGAGGAAGGAGATGGTATCAATCCTTTGATTTTATTTATTGACAATTCTGTGAGGTGCTAGTTTCTTTTAGTCAAAGAATTTTGACGTCTCTGTTAGACATTTGATCTTTGCCTTTCCTTGAAAAGCTTTTCTCTGTGAATTATTGACCAAAGTACTTTTATAAGCTGAAACTAACGATTCAGTTATTCACTGTGTTCTTAAAACTATATAAAACAGGGCTACTTATGGGAGATATAAGACATAAACCTAGGAACTAAATAATCTCTAAATTTTTAAATATACAGCTGACTATCTCGTATCATTGGCTAAAATCTAAATCCTTACAGCTGTAAAATCAACAGGATTTCAGCCACATCAAGGCAAAAATTCCTGCTTCAAATATTCCCCTTCAAGCTGGCTTGCATATGTCTTCCATGGCCAGCTTGCTAATTGGGTAGTTGAATTGTTTCTTGTTAAGTCCCTTTGTGAAAAGCTGTTTGTTCAGCAATATGTATAGAAATCATAGAAATCAGTCCCTTCTCAAGTTGTTTCCTTGATAAAGTGCTTGTCAACTTCCTTATGTTTAGTTCCATCATGAAGAACAAGATTATATGTAATTGCAGTTGCTGCCTTATTGTCACAATACACTTTGATTGGTGATATAATTGGAATTTTTTAATCTTCCAGTAATCTCTTATTCCACTTAGCTTCACAGATTTCGTGATCCAAAGATCTAAATTCTGTTTCGGCATTATTTCTAGCTATTATGTCTATGTTTTAAACCTTCAAGTCACAAGATTTCCTCCAACAAAGGCACAATAACTTGAAGTAGACTTTTAGTCAATGATGCTTCCAGCCCAATCTGCAGTTGTATATATTTTTATTTGAAGATGTCCTTGTGTTCTGAAAAAGACCTTTACCAGGGGTTTCCTTTAGGTACCTCAGTATCTTGTATGCTGCTTCAAAGTGTTCTTTTCATGGTGAATGCAAAAATTGACTAACTTTGCTTAGTGCAAATGCTATTTCTAGACTTGTATAGATAAGTAGATCAATCTTCCAGCCAATCTTTGAAACTGATATATATTCATCACACCTTCCGTTTTTGAATGTTGAAGGTTTAGGTTAGGATCAACTGGTGTTTCAACACCTTAGCATCCAAGCTATCCTCATGAAGCAAGTCAAGTGTATACTTGCGTTGAGTGACAAAGATATCCCTCCTTGGATCTGGTATAAACTCTATTCCAAAAAAAAAAATGTATTTTTGAAGGTCTTTCATTTCAAAATATGCAACAAGCTTTTCTTCAAACCTTCCAATTCCATGCTATTAGGACTTCATGACATTACATAAACAATCAGGATAGCTTGAGTTGTTGGAAAGCCTTCTTTGCTGTAGGAGACCAGTTAATAGTATTCTTCTTAGTGAGATCAATAAGTGGTTGGGCTATCATTCTACAACTCCGTACAAACTTGCAGTGGTAGCCTGTTAATCCCAAAAAAATTGATGCCAACTATCGCACAAATCCGGTAGTCGGTATCAACCACCGCAAAACTGCCTGAATCTTATCTTGATCAACAGCAACTCCTTTGGTTGAAACCACATGCCCAAAAAAGAAATTTTGGTCTGACTAAATAAACATTAGATGTCTTGGCATAGGAGTGGTTATCTTGGAGAAGTTGAAGGATAAGGTGTAGATTAAGATGTTAGTTGAAAGATGGGCTGTATACCAATATGTCCTCAAAGAATATGAGAATAAATTTTTGCAAGGATGGTCATCATAGATCATTCATTGCTGACTGGAAGGTCGATGGAGCATTGGTGAGGCCAAAAGGCACCACAGTGAATTCATAATGGCTCTAATCGGTGCAAAAAGTAGTTTTGTGGATTTCTGCAAGGTTGACACATATTTGGTGGTAACTTGAACGTAAATCAACTTTGAGAAGAAAGAGGCACCATGTAATTTGTCAAGAAGCTCTTTGAAGTTTGGGATTGGTATTTGTCTAGAATGTTGATTTGGTTTAGGATTCTATCATAGATACACATATACTAGGTGTTGTCTTTCTATTTAACAAGGAGAATTGGACTCACAAAAAGGCTGGTGCTAGTTCTAATAATACCTGATTTAAGCTAACTCTGATTCTTGCTTCTCAATTTCAGATTTTTGAAAGGAAGGATAACGATATGGAATGGAGTGAGTGTGGTGGTGGTGATAAAGGTGGAAGGATATCCTTCAAAAATCATTTCAAAATTTTGCAGCAAATTTTGAATTTTAGGAAGAGGATTACTTGGAAATTTGGCCTCTTTAGAGAGATATTGAAGGTTTACCTCCACATCTGACTTTTGTGTCCCCCTTTGGAGCTTATATCACTTCCCATTAAGATTAAAAATTAGAAACATCTCATTCTAGTTGGCCTACACTGTATTTAAAGAAGCAAGCCACTTAATTCCAAGCACTAAATCTGCTCCACTTATCAAAAAGGGATAATCTTAAGTGATGGTGTGATGCAAAAGAGCTTAAAGTCTATAGAAGAAATAGAAAAGAAAAACATAGTCAACCAAAAGCCTTAATTTAGTGGGATGAGGATTAAGAATTGAGTTGACAATAAAGATAAGGACTTAAATTTAGATTATGTTAGGATTCCTTATTAGATAAGACATAGTAGTGAGTTAAATATGTTATTCTATTTATAGATATGTTAACCTAGTTGTTTAGAATTTAAATCTATAGGATTTTTGTCAGAATAGGATTTAAATTTGTTAGGAACCCTTTCCTACTTGATTAAGGGTTCTAATAATTTCTCTATAAATGGGTATACTCAGCCCTTTAAGATTAACAAGTCTGAATTTTTTTTTTTCAAACTTGAGTATTTAACTAAAAAATGTGATGCTTTCTTCTAAGAGGGATTCTTAGACCTTAGGAGTGATTCTTGGTTTCCTACCCTTCATTCTTTGTGTTACTAAATTTTAACAAACCTAACCTTAATTCTAACCCCTTAAACCTAAATTTCGGCCATATTAAATCCTGAGCTTTTAAGCCTAAATTTCCAACAATCAAATCCTAAAAACCCAACTATATCAAATCTTAAATTTCAACATTCTTAGCTGAAATCCAGCACTGAAACTTGAAATTCCAGCAGCCTAATATCCACCATATCTCCTAATTTCGTGATTCTAGCTACTTGTTAATACTTCTATTTGTCCTACATCAATTTGGTATCAGAGCTTTGTTCACCAGGGCGGCACATTGTGAAAGGGCATATAGAAGAATATTCAATGGCCTAGAGTGAAATGAAATACTTTTTAATATTGCAACGAAATTGGGCATCAATGACTCACGTTCATAAGGTGCTCCAAAAACTACTTACGTGTATCAACTCATAAGAAAACATGTTCGACAATTCTTTAAAAGTTAAAACTCCCTCAAATTATGTGAACCCGAAGAAAGAAGACGGTAATTTTTCCTTAATCTTTTTGTGAATAGTACAAGGAATATATGGACAATACAGCCTTAATTACCTCTATATAAGTTAGGAGGAATCTGTTTATTATCTAGGTGACAAAATCTCAACTAATTAATAGAGTATCAAGTAATTATCTATTGAGAATTAGTTAATAGCTGGTTATTTTTATAATATCATCACTCTTCCTCAAGTTGCTGCATAGATATTGATCATGCCCAACTTGCTTACAAAGAACTTAAATTTTTGTCTTAGTAGCCCTTTGGTGAAGCATCAACAACTTGTTGTGTTGAAGGTACAAATGATATGCAAATGAGTCCACTTTCAAGTTTTTATTTTATAAAATGTCTATCAATCTCCATATGCTTCGTCTAATCATGTTGAACTGGATTGTTGGCAATACTGATAGCTACTTTGTTGCCACAAAACAACTTCATTGGGTGCTCCACTGGTTTCTTAGGTTTTTCCATTACTGTTTTAAGCCAAATTATTTCGCAAATTCTTTGAGTCATTGCCCTATATTTTGCCTCCGCATTACTTCTAGCGACCAAACTTTGTTTTTACTCTTCCAGGTTAATAGATTTCCCCATAAATATGTGCAATACCTAGAAGTTGATCTTCTGTCTGTAAGAGACCTTGCCCAGTCTACATCAGTGTAGACTTAACTCTCCTTTGATCACTTTTCTTAAGGAATAATCTTTCCTTGGAGTCCCCTTTAAGTATCTTAAGATTTTGTACAATGCTTCTAAGTGTGCTTCATAGGGAGTATGCATAAACTAACTACTACACTGACACCAAAGGAAATATTTGGTCTGGTGTGAGATAAAGAGATTAACTTTCCTATCAATTGTTGATATCAACCTGTATCTACTAGAACTCCTTTCTTAACTTCATCCAAATTTGAGTTGAATTTTATAGGAGTATCTGATGGTTTGCATCTACTATCCCAATTTCTTCTAGAAGGTCCAAGATTTACTTCCGTTGGGTGACTACTATGTCCTTAGATCTAGCAATTTCTATCCCTAGGAAGTATCGAAGATAACCCAGGTCTTTGATTTCAAACTCCTTTGGAGATTCTTTTTTTTAAGAATTTCAATTTCCTCAAAATCATTGCCATTTAGGATAATGTCATTTACACACACAATTAGAATTGTTGTCCTTCCTTTTGCAGAAGTTTTTATGAATATAGTATGATCAGTCTGTCCCTATAAGAAACCTTGAGACTTACACAAATCTTGCGAATCTTTTAAACTAGGCCCTTGGTGATTGTTTCAGCCAATATAAAGATTTGTTTAATTTGCATATCCTTTTTCCGAACCTTTCACTAAATCCTAGGGGAGGCTCCATATACACCTCTTCTTCGAAATCTCCATTTATGAAGGCATTTTTCACATCTAACTGATGTAGGGTTTAATCTAGATTACTGCAATAGAAAGCAACACTCTCACAATGTTTAACTTCGCAACAAGTGAAAAGTATTTGATGATCCAGAACCCCTGGTTTTGTCATAATGAAAGAACTAATGTTTCTCTCGGTAAAGTCAGAGAATAAGTCCCTGCTCTGATACTATATAAGCTGAAACGAATGATTCAATATTCACTGTGTTCTTAGGACTACTACATACAAAAATACTACTTATAGGAGATAAAAACAAAAACTTAGGAATTTAATGCTAAATATACAATTTCTTATTCTGTATAATTGACTAAATTATAAATACTTACAACCGCAAAATTAACAGGATTTCAGCCGCCTCAAGGCAGAAATTCTTGCGTCCGATAACTTTGATAGAGGATTGATGGTTTTCATTGTTATGGAGCTCCCAATTGAAGGATCAACTGATTTTTAACTTCCCAGGCTTGGTTCTCTTTGCTTCTAAGAAGAAAATTTTGAATAGAAGTGTTGTAACTTCAATGGTGATTAAAATTTGCAAGCCACTGCCTGCATGTGCTGACATTTTTTCTTGTGTGACTCAAATTCTCAAATGATTTTTTTTTTAATGTATTGCTGCTCGCACTCTCTACAAGCTGAGTGTATCTCCTTTAGTTCATTAAATTTGCATTATCGTTCTATTGCACAGGATTCTGGCTCTCTTGCACAGGCCTCTGGCGAGCAATTAATTGGTTGTAAAATAAAGGTTTGGTGGCCCCTGGACAAGACGTAAGATATCTTTATGGGCTTCTAACCTGTCCTAAGATTTTGTGTCTGCCAGTGTTTGAACTATATCATTTGTCTTTTTTCAATTTTGAATTGGACATTTCCTTCTTGTTCTGCAGGTATTATGAAGGAGTTGTTGATTCATATGATCCTATTCGGAAGAAGCACAGGGTTGGATGCTTTTAACTCATCTAACAAATTGTTCTTTCTTTTCGTATTTTGGATGGCAACTGTAGGCTGGGAGGAGTATGAGTTGTTACTTAGCTTGTACAGTCTTTGAGTAAATTTTACAGTTTATTTTAGCATGAGATGGCTCTACCTGGGTCAGTTTCATGTTAAATACAGAGAAGTCATTTCTTTGATTTTGGCCTTGAATCCCATTTTACGTCCGGTAATCCAGTTTTGTTGAGGCCAGATGCACGCTGGGTCTTATTTATTTTATTTCTCAACTATTATTATGTAGGTATTGTATACTGATGGTGATGAAGAGACACTAAATCTCAAAAGAGAAGATTGGGAACTAATGGAGGGCCATGTTTTGCTGGACCAAGTATGTCTTTTGGTTTAACATTGCATTTTTCCCCTTTTGGTTTTAACATTGTTTTATTTTTCCTTCCCTGTTTAAAACTTACTATATCAACACTTGCTACGCTGTAATTTCCACTAATATATGCAGGACTTCAAAATTGGGATTCCAAAACCTGATGCGTCATCTTCTATGTAAGTCCATTCCCACACACTTTGATTTTGACATGTAATTGATACTATCATAGAAAAGGAGACCTTTAACTAGAGTACTTGGATTCATTTGCACTGTCTCCCTTTGTCTGCCATATAGTCATGAAGGGTAGATGTTGCTCATTAAGCTTATCACCAGCTTCCTATTAGTTTGTACATATGATCTTGTTTCTTTTGGTTCTTGAACATGCTAGCAATGGAAAGGGAAAACGAAAACTCAAGCCAAAATCACCAAAACAACCAAAATCTGATGCATCCTCAAAAAGGTTGGTTTTTGTACCTCCATTATTGCGAATGGTTTTAACTACTTGAATTATGTTATGGCTACTGAAGCGTGATGACTTTGTAGGAATAGAGGTGCCAGCTTCGCCAAACTCAAAACTCAAAACTCTCATGGCAATCATGTTCATGGGCCGAAGAGGGTAAAGCCTAGGTCAGATAAAGATTCAAGAGCGGCAGACAAGATGAAGATGCGCAGATTGGCCATTAATCAGATAAAACAAGAGACAATGGAATGTGATGACTTCAGCTTCAAAGAAAATGAACCCCGTGGGGTTCTCAATGGAATGTGATGACTTCAGCTTCAAAGAAAACGAACCCCGTGGGGTTCAAGGATAAGTGTTCTCTAATCAATAGCCAAAATTCTGAAACTAGTTAATTAGAAGTTAATGCTTGTGCAGGATGCTGGTAGAGAGGCTAGGAAATTTTTGTGAGTGAGTTTGTACAGGTTAAGTGTCTTAGTCTCTCTGGTTTTGACAAACAAAAGTTCCTATTTTCACCTTGGTGTATAATTAATGTACATGCAAACATGTTAGTCTTGACTTGACCTAAAGTAGGTAGCTGGGTTAACATTTGATGAATTAGTCTTGACTTGACCTAAAGTAGGTAGCTGGGTTAACATTTGATGAATCTTCGCCTTCCTTTTTGTCAAATTCATGAAGCTTCAGATGCCAAATTTTGGTTCCAGACCTTTAACAGAAAGCTTGGTGTAGTTACCTTCAAGGTGATGTCTTTAGATAAAAGAAAACAAGAAGGGGAAGAAAAGGATAAACAAGCCATGGTATTGTTTATCATTCTTCTGCAAATAAAACAATTTAAGGTATTACCATTTCATTCTGACTTACTATTTGTTTAACCCGTGTGTTATCATGATGTCTAAGGAGTAAGGACTAAACATCATGCAGTGGAAATGTGCAAATTTTGGCTAGTTTTACTTTTAGCATTAAAATGTCAGGATGTACTATGTCTATGTTCAGCATTTCCAGTTTACTAGAGGCATGGGGAAAACGCTACGTAGCTGTAAGCTACTGGTTCCAGTAACCATTTTTTATGATGATAGCTTTTAAAGAAGGAAATTTTTTATTTGCTCTTATACCTATTTAGAATTGTATTTTAGAATTACAAGAATTAAACTCGTTTTAAAAATTTTATGTAAATTAATATAATGAGTTATTTTCTTAGTAGCATTTATTTTTATTTTATATTCTATAGATATAATTTAGTTCTAAAATAAAATGTTATATTTTGTCTAGAAAATTAACCAATTGAATATAGTTAAGTCTAAAATAATGTATATATATTGTGAATATAAATTATTGTCAGTTAAATAATAAAAATTTGAATTAAATATTAAGCAAAGTATTTATTTGTATTCATATTTAAATATAAGTTTTAAATAAAATAAAACTAACAAATTCTAATTTTAAATGAATTCTTAATTTTTCAGATATTTAATTATATGCTTGAAAAATTATTAACCCTTATAAAAATCGTATGATAACAAATATTAACTGTCTTTTGACAATATGTTATTAATAAAAATATAAAATAATTAATGGTATAATCAATCAATATGTGAAAGGTTAAAGTCAATAAAAAGGTGAACTGACAAAAAGATTAATTGAATTACCATTTGGCAATAAAAAAAGAATAAATGAGCAAATTGACGAACTATCACAACTCAAGACAGTTTTTAAGAAAACTCAAGTTAAAAATAAAAAATAAAGAAAAATAAGGATTTCATGATATAATAAATTACTGTAATTTTTCTTATAATCTTATTTTAGTTATTTTAATAAATTATCGGTCAATCATTATATGATCAAAAAGAAGTAATTTATTTATGATTTTATAAAAATATCTCTTAATTTTCAAACAAACTTTAAAAAATATTGGAATGATTTTAAATCAAATATGTATAACTTTTGATATTTCTATAAATTTTCAAAGTATTGAAAGTTTATGACTTGGAAGTGTTTTTAAAAATAACGTAAGAGTATGACTCACAACAGACAATTTACTTTAACAGACAG
This sequence comes from Erythroxylum shatona, assembly GCA_027568895.1. Classification (NCBI taxonomy): domain Eukaryota; kingdom Viridiplantae; phylum Streptophyta; class Magnoliopsida; order Malpighiales; family Erythroxylaceae; genus Erythroxylum; species Erythroxylum shatona. The sequence continues at coordinate 15,843,823 of JAOSBK010000001.1, read as the reverse complement.
CTTAATAGTTGAAAAAAAACAATACAAAAATTGCTACAGTAATCTTGAGAGAATTGCTACAGTCACCTTGAGAGAATTGCAACAGTAACATTCAACCTGCTACAGTAATCTTAACACCTGCTTCAGTTCTTTGTGCCATTTCCGGCCACTGAACCTTCTCACCCTGCAATGCATTCCACCACCCACACCACCAAAAAAGTCCGGTTGCGCGAGCGGGAAGAGGACCCTCCTCCTATTGCACAGCCTGCGTCTCCGCCTCCTACAAGTTACAGTACAGCAGTATCGGGTCCATCCAATTAGGCCATCTAAGCCATTAACCTCAATTGGTCCGAAGACCCCCCAATCGAATTAGAAGATGGAGATATTAACCTGGTGCAGGGACCTCATGGTTTGGGAATTGATCTATCCTCTACATTCCACAACAAATTGGACACTATCTGGGCACAAGCGATTGTGATCAAGCTACTGGGACGAAAGATGGGGTTCAGTTTACTCAGGGATCGTCTCCTCTCCTTGTGGCATCCGACTGGTCCCCTGAAATTTGTGGATTTGGAGAATGATTTTTACTTGGTGAACTTCAAAGAGGAACGGGACTATATTCATACCTTGACGCAGGGTCTTTGGATTGTCGCTGCCAATGTGCTTTCGGTACAACCGTGGACCCCGACATTTCGCCCATCCTTCGGCCGAGTCACCTATGTGGTAGCTTGGGTTCGCTTCCCCGGACTCCCCATTGTTAGATACCATCCTTCCATTCTTACAACGCTCAGTAATCTGGTTGAGAAAATCGTGAAGATCGACGAGACAACGCTCCTCACTTACAGGGGACGCTTCGGGCGAGTGGCAGTCACCCTGGATCTCAGCGTCCCTCTTCGATCGGTTGTCGAGTTAGACGGGGAACTCATTCAGGTCGCGTATGAGGGTCTCCCACAGATTTGCTTCCACTGCGGCCGGGTCGGACATGGATCCGACAATTGCCCAAGTGCCGATGCTGGGACCTCCTCCGATGTAACCCCACCTCCAGCGACCGCAGTTTCAGAAGGCGTTCCCTCCACCAGTCCTCCACCATCAGATGTTAATGGCCCTTGGATGCAAGTGACACGCCGGACTCGCCAGCCTCCTCCTACTTCCGGATATCGTCGTGACAACTCGCCCCAAGGGAGGTCCGATGGTTCTCGCGGATCGAGGTTCGTCGCTCTCACCCACGATGAGCAGTACGACACTCCAACGGGTGACCCCCCAACGGTCGACTCTCCTCGCTCCCTCGTTAGTCCCTTCTCGTCCTCTACCGACCAGCGGCCTCCTAAAGTTACCAGTCTCTCGTCCAAAAGGGACGAAAGACAGACGAGGGGCTCGCTAAAGGGAGCTTCTGGAAGTAACTCGATGACAAGGGGACGACGTCGTTCCCTAGCCTGCTGGGTCCAACCGTGGGCCAGCCTTCATCCCCCAGCCCAGTTCCCTCTTCCCCTTCCTAGCTGCTTTCCTCAACGGGCCAGACAGCCTCCATGGGCCCTGCCTCCCTTCCTCTCCCCCAGGCTCACTCCACTGCAGGCCCACAGCCTACCAACCCTCCCTTGCCGCAGCTTCAGCCTTCGACCCATAGTCCATCCGAGCCCAACCCGTCCCATGTGGCAATTTCCTTACCGTCACACGCGGCCTTGGTCTCCTCGGATCCGACATTGCCTCTGCCTATCCCCGTGGGCCTGGCCAATGAGGCCATGGACGTGGCCCATACCGATCCCCCAGGACCAATGGACACGTCGCCTATCCCCCATCCTATTCACGAGGTTCCACCTCCCCGACCCCCCGACTCATGTCCCATCCAGCAGAGCGTTGGGGCCGAGCCAGCCTCTCACGATACTACGATGGAGGAGCCCGTTCCTCCGCAAGTGATCCTTCCTAGTCACGATCCCAATGGGCCCGTTGTCTCGGTTCTGACCGATTCGAGTTAGTTCCCTTTCCTCCAATAGCGTTTATGACGATTTTTATCTGGAATTGTCAAGGGGCTGGAGGTCGGACCTTCAAGCCCATTATGCGGAATTATATTCGTCTCCATAAACCCCGATTAGTGGTCTTAGTTGAGCCTCGTATTAGCGGAGAACACGCTAGGCGAGTTATTCGGTCTTTGGGATTTAGCAATTCCTTCCGGGTCGAGGCTATGGGTTACTCGGGTGGGATATGGCTGCTCTGGAAGGAGAATGTAGGCGTTCGCATTTGTCTAGCGCATCGTCAATTTATTCATGCTCGCGTACAGTGGGACCACCAGATTTTTGACTTTACTGCTATATACGCGAGCCCCACCTACGCGCTTCAAAAGTATCTTTG
>JAOSBK010000001.1:15819692-15832899 GCA_027568895.1 Erythroxylum shatona | reverse complement strand
TGTGCATTTTGTATAATGTACGTAGAGACTATACTAACAAGTGATTTACTTCACTTAATTCCTTCTTGCCTTTAGGAGTCTTCACTAAGTCATACGTCTCATTCTTCTTCAAGGAATTCATCTCCTTTTGAGTTGCCTAAAGCTAAAAGTCCTTATCTTTATGTGAGTCTAATTTTTGAAAATTCCTTGGTTCCCTATCAATAGTAACTAGGAGATATTCCAAAATGGGATATCAAGTCGAAAGTTTCTTCTTTCTAGTTAATCTTTGATATCTTGAAACACCAAATTAGGTTGCTTCCCTAGCTTATGACGCTTATAAACCTCTTCTACATCATCTTCTCTTATTTAGCTTATCCCCATTATGTTGCAGGTAATTAGTGACAACATATGCTTGCTCAAGTTCTTAGGCCCTTTCACCTATAGGCTAATCGATTAAAGTCGAGACAAGAGAAACATTAATAGTACCATAAGATAAACTATAGAAGCAAATAAACTATAGAAGTAGACTTACATCTTTTAATGAATTATGTATGCATTTCATGCTCATAGAAGACTATGTCTCTACTTCTAACAACCTTCTATTTTTTTGGGTCATAGAGCCTATAACCAAGCTCTTTGTCACCATACCTAACAAATACATGAGGACTAGTCTTTGAATCAAACTTTAATCTCTAATCCTTTGACATATTTTTGAAAGCCTTGCATTTGAATATCATCATATCTGAATAAAGGGGGTCTTCCATATCCATATTCTCTCAAGATTATTAAAACCTACGGGAGTTTAAAGAGCTTGGTTAATTAAGTAGATATTGGTTCTAACCCCTTACTCCAAAACATCTTCGATAGTTTGGACATTTTAAGTATACAATGAACCTTCTCCATAATAGTTATATATATTCTCCCAGCAACAACACCCTTGTGTTATAGGGTACCAGGATCTATCTACCTATGTCTTATTCCATATTTTGCATAATAATCTTCAAACTTGTAAGAGGTTCTTCGACTAGTCATGCCCTTAAGGACCTCTACTCTTGCTTCCTTAACTCTTTGTCACAATAGCCTGTACATTGTCAACACCCATCTCCTTTCTCTTAATCTCTTCATTAAACATACCTTATTTGATCACATATAAGAAAAGCACATTATTCATAATAGAGTTGCTAATCGTCACAATCAAGGTTTCCTAATTGTCTAAAAAGGAACTTAATAAGAATAAAGCTTATAGCTCATCACCAAGAATGATTTTCACGATTTTCAATTTGTTGATAATATCCTAAAAATCACTTAAATGCTCAAACACTAATTTTTTGATCTTTAACTTCAAATTCGTAAGCCTTTTTAATCAAAAAGGCCTTATTGTGGTTGATCTTTCTCTCTAAAGACCCTCTAATTTCTTATACAACTCAAATGGGTTGGTCTCTTAGGACATACAGTTGAATATGTTGTTATTAATCAATTATCTAATAATGCCCAAGGTTTTTCACTTCTTCTTTTCCTACACTTTATCTGTCATTTATTTAGTTTAGATGGCATATTTTATTTTGTAGTTTTGTCCACATCAATTGGATTATAGAGATCTTTCCAATATAAAAGATCTTCCATCATAGGTCTCTATATTGAGTAATTGATCGATGTCATTTTGACCATAAAACTAACACTCTTTTGATAACCTAGGCTCTGATGCGATTATCAGGCTCCAAACAATAGCACCCATAAAATAAACAAACACAATCAACCAATTTTAAGTAACACTAATTCAATAAACAATTAACCCAAACAATATATATGATGGAAAAGTAAGTGGAACACCAACTTTACATGAAAAATGGTATAGAGAAAAACTATAGGCCAAATTGACAAGTAAATTCACTAATCAAATAGCAAACTTATAATAGTTTAAATTCCAAGCTATTGAACCTAACTCAAAACACTACCATAATACAACTACAAATAATCCAAAAAGGTTTTAGTGTAGAAATTGATATTCCGAATCAGTACTACTCCTAAACTGATCTTGAATTATATAACCTCCAAATATAACTTGTAGTTGAAGAATACCAATTATAGAATAAGAAAGCCTTCTTTTCTGTCTCACTCCTTGATTTTTTTCCCTTTTTTGACATCTTACTTATATTCTATTAATGATGCTTATAATTTTTTCCTTTTATACATTGTGTAAAAAATTAATGTTTTTATACCAAACTTGGTTATGCATACAAGCATGTCTAGTAACCATGTCTTTGAAAGCCACTTTAATACTTGACGGTTGTAGAGATAAATGACTATAAAAACTTATATAGTCCATAGATACCTATGTGCCCATCTCTATATAGACGTGTCTAACCTCAACACTCGTGATTCAAACCATATATGGTCACGGGGACATACACGATCGTATTTATGGTTACACATATGACTATGTCCACCACTGACATAGTTATGTTTAACCCCAACACGTGTGTGTCTTTTAGAAACAACTTCAATTCATCAATTCTCCTGAAGTAAAAATGTGATGGTACTAATAAACAGAGTCTTCAAAATGGAGTTGGACCCTTAACAAAATCAACCTTTGGTGAAGGATATAATGGTAATGAACTGTTAAATCTTATACTATGATATATAAGATGTAATAATAATTTATAAAAGAATTATACTTATATTTTATTAAATTTACTAATGACTTTACATGATAGAGTCTACATATTAAATAAAATTTTTATTTAAAATCTTAAAAAATTAAAATTTTTAATCTAAGAAGAAATTAAGCATTAAGCTTAATAAAGCACTTTGAAGAAGTCGATGTGATGAGATTCAAAATTTTTTAGCTATATTTAGGGAATGGCATTATCTAGTGAATACCTTAACAACTAAATTATATAACAATATAGTATTACACAATATAAGATATTATATGATACAATATTTATTTTCTATAGTTATGCTTAATACAATGTTTTACATTCTGTAGTTCCAATTTAAATCAACTAACAAGATTTTATATTATATATGAAATATTAAGACTTCAAAAGAGTTTAAGTAAATGATTTTGGAATGTGATGCTTAGTTGAAGCATATATTGTCTGATAAGTTTATAGCTGAATTGGATAATAGAAAGTTATGAGATATCCAAAAGGTTAAATATAATTTTATATACTAATTGAATAAAATGTTTGTTTCAATACGCACTTATAGGAGAATGCTTCTCGAGATAGGTTGTGGAGTGAGATAAATTTTGAATAAGTTCAAACTTATGGAAAATGATTCTCAAGACAATTAGTGATATTGAGATAAAATTTAAATATGTTTAACTCTTATAACAATTCATCCAATTAGAACTAACGTCTTTATTGAAACATTTGATGTACAGTTAAAAAGCTATGAATCATTAAAAATTCACTTTTATAATCAATTCAAAAAGTTCTTCTAGAGATGAATGTGAATTTATTATGTCTACAAGAAGGATAATGGGAGTATAGTTGTCTTTTTTAGTGGGAGCATATAAAGGTAACATATAGCAAATAGCAAAAAAATAATTCATATTTTTAATTGTTAAATTTGATATTGTTTAAGAACAAATCTTACTGGATATGAAAAGGAAACAACTTAATTGTAGGAATTATATCTATAAAGATAAATAAATAAATTGTTTACCTGCTCTAAGTTCAAGTACATAGATAACTTATTAAAGGTGTTTAGTATATGAGATATTTAATACTTGTGAAGTATTTAAGATTTCTATTATTTTATATATGAGTTGATATTTGAGATCATGGTTATATGGATATTAACTTTAGAAGTAAATCCTAGTTAAGGTATGTTTTACTTAGAATAATGTTGTTTTGAGATTAGAAATGTTCCAATGTAGCATTAATTACTAATTAAGCCATAAACAATTTTTCATTTAGTGTAAACAATTATTTGGATCAATAAATTCTTTAATAAACTTAATATAGCTCTTTGGATTGTTCAGATAGTAATGTACTATGAAACATTAGATCTACTGAGCAAACAAAAGGAGTTAAGAGCTTATCAAAGATCTAAGTGTGTATTTAGGTAGTTCCTCTTAATTATGATGTTATTTAAGATAAAAAAATTGTAAGATTTAAGCAAGTACTCACTATAGAAAATCTTGTAAAATTATCTCAGGAAAAACATGATTATTATATGATGATAAGGTATAAGATACTTAAATGATTAACTTAGTATAAGCAAGCGATTATTGGTTTATGTCTTACAATCAATTAGTTGGTTATAATTTAGTGACATAATTTTTAATGACTTTTTTATCTTGTACATATTCAGATATATATGATAAGTTCTACAGGATAAAAGTTCATTTTCAATAAAATTATGATAAGATCATAATTATAAGATTCATATTACATTTATGTATTATTTCTAAATTATTCTTAGTCAATGCTATACTAAAATTAGACATTAATAGAGATTAAAAAGATTATCACTTATTTTGTTTCTTCCTTAAAAAGGAAGTAATCGATCTCACAGACTAAATTATGAAGATACTTAAACAAACATGTGGATGTTTGTTAGAGAATAAATTCATTAAATTAATCCCATAAGCAAATTTTATTTAGATTACTTTTATGACTGTTAAATTTCTCACTACAATTATTGTATAAGTGGTCATTTGACTTGAGATCTCTAAAATATCTTATACAGGAATTGATATGTTTTGATACTTCTTATAATATATTGTAGTCAATGGAAATTCAATCAGTAATCATTGAATATAGCATGAACTATATGGAAGTAATTAAGTTATTAATATAAAATTCATCACTCGAAAATGGTTAGGAAGAATATTATATCATCCTGGAATAGTATTAATTTGGAAAATCTTTGGCAAAAATAGAATGACACTTTCCAAATAGTTTTGAAATGTTATTAATATATTCAGTTACTAATAGTGAAGAACTACTATGATTGGACTCAAATAGTTAATTTTATGTTCTATATCTAATTAGAATATTATGTGACAAAAGAATTTAATTATACGCAAAAACATGTATGAAAATGTTAGGTAAGATTACTTTGACGTTTCTAAATATTTGGGTGGTCATGATGCGTTAATAGACGTCAACTTTGAACTATTAATATAAATTGTTTAATTAGATAGTTAAATATAAACGAAAGGAGTTTAATTTATTTAATTATAAATATGATTTAGGATTATAATATATATTTATTACTGACATATTTAGGTAACTAATGGGTCATACATTAAAAAAAAGGGTTAAAGAGAGAAAAAGATTTTTTAATAAATTTGTACTTAATTATAAAGTTTGAGAAACTATACAATTAAATATGTAAAATTTAACAAATATAGACTAATATTAGATATTAAATTTTATTTGAACCTAATTGATATTTAATTAGAATTAACTATAATTCTAATTGAAGTTTAACTAAAATTAGAATCTTATTCCAGTTAAATTACTAAAAGTTTTAAATCCTATATAAGTAGACGTAAGCCCTAGGGAGTCAATAACCCTCTCTACAAGAGTTGTAGAGCTCTCTCAATACGTTATGTAGATACCATTAGCAGTCAAATATTTTGGTGACTATGGTGGTCGAAATAATAAGTCAGTTTTAAAAAGGTTTAGGAGATGATCAAGTTTTACAGTAAAATACAAATTATAATTCATGCTTTATTATATTTTATATGTTAATAATATTATAGAATTCTAAAATGATCTTAAATTTGAAAAAAATATATAATTTTTTTTATTATTTTACCACGCATGAGATCGACTTCCGTTCCAATTTTCTAATAGAAAATGAAGAGGACGTGCACTAGAACAATCTTACTGGGTGCAAATTAACTCGTAGACTACTTTATTTTAAAGTAGGAAGTTGTGGAGTAGTAAGTGCCTCTTTGATTGAGCTTTTGGAGGGTGAATAAGCACTTTTTTTATCGCAAAAATTGTTTTTAAGAAAAATGAATATTTGACTGTAAAATTAAAAAATATTTTTTTAGTATATATAGCTTTTTTAGCAGTCAAAATATAGCTTTTTAAGAAGGTCAAATTTGAAACTTCTCAAAAGGGCACTTTTTTAGGTAAAATTTTCAAATCAATTAATAAGCTTATTTTTAGTCCCTTTTATTTTTATGTTTTACACCTAATTTCTACAATACTCATAAGCTCATCTTTACGTTTATTTTGAGGTTTATATAATATTATTTGACTTTTTTATATGTTTTAATATTTATTTTTGATATAGTTTTACTTATGTTATAATTCATATAAAAGATTTAGTTAGATATATTTTCATTTATATTTCATATGGTTTAAAATTATATAATAATGAATATATTGTGCTTTGCATATTATTTAATATACTTTAAAAAATATTTATATGCATAAATAATTTTTATTAAAAAATAAAATATAGTTAAATTTAATAAAAATATTTTTATTTTTATGTTGTCAAACAGTCTACTGTATAAAGCTCTTTTAAAAAAGATTATTTTTTTAATTGACAGTCAAACAATCAACTAGCTTCTTAGAAAAGATCTTCTAAAAAAACTCTACTTACAAAAACTCTACTAATGTAAAGTCATCCAAACAGGCATTAACTAGTAAATTAATAAAAAGGTTGGTCAAGAAACCAAAAATAGAAATTGCATTAACTGAGACGAAACCAGAATTTGCCTTGTTGTTCTGTAACCGATATTTGTTCTATCGCTTGCCATTCTGCGTAATTGGAATTTGGAAAATATCAAAGCTTGGATTTGGAGAAAGGTTAGACAAACTCGACCAATCACCCCACCTCATGTAGAGATTGTCGTAAACATGTGGAGATTAGTTGACATCTTCTTGTCAGAAATTGTCGTAAGTGTTGTCTCTTTTTTGCAGTCCCTCAACAACCTCAACCCCTTAAAATAATTAATGTTCTTAAATATAAGAACCAATATTGGCTGATAGGAACAAGGGTTCTTTTTTTCTTTTCTTCCTTTTTTTTCTTTGTTTTGGAAGTAAGGACTTTGTCTCATTTCCCATGAGGGTTAGGTGAGCCATTTTTTCTTATAAGTGTATGCAACCTAAATAGTTCATCTCTTTTGTCTCTAACTTTCTTCTTTTCTTCGTCTCCCTATCAACACTAAAAGATCATCGTAGTAACTTTATATTTGAACGTACATATACGTACAACTATGCCAGCTGATAGTTCATCACTTTCCGGTCAAGGCCAGACCGTCTGTGTCACCGGTGCCGGCGGCTTTATCGCTTCATGGATTGTAAAGCTTCTTCTCGAAAAAGGTTATGTTGTTAAGGGAACCGTGAGAAACCCAGGTTAGTTCTTCTCTTCTTTAAAACGAGAACAACTTTGTAACAGAAGACTCGTTTTATATTACTATAACTGGATTATGTCGATATAAGGAAATGGATTTGACATGGGGTATTGTATTAAATTCATGGGAAGTGAATTTGGTCTGCTATATATTTATATATAGATATATTGAGGGAGTTCTTTGTTGGATTTATTCGCTATGTACAGATGATCCAAAGAATGCTCATTTGAGAGAGCTTGAAGGTGCTGCTGAAAGACTAAATCTGTGCAAGGTTGATCTTCTTGATTATGAGAGTCTCAAGGAAGCCATTAGTGGGTGTGATGGCGTTTTTCACACTGCCTCCCCAGTCACTGATGATCCAGTACGTTGTTTCTGCTTCGATTTTGTTTGGATGGTGGAGCACGTTTTTGTGAATTAAAATAAAAAATGCAATAATTATAAGTAAAGAAGAAGAAGAAGAAATAAAAGCGCACAAGAAACTTTTGTCATTTACTAACCAAAAATTGTTCAGATTTTAGATTTCTGTTTATAAAAAAAAATGCTTAAGTTTCGATCTTTTCCTTGCTAATGTTTTAGTTTTACTGCAATCATCATCAAGTACAGGTGGATGGTCGTTGTTCCTTAATGCAATCATTGCTTTAGTTGTTTGTTTGTCGGCTTCATCTTATCGATATCATTTTCAGGAGTAAGAGATTAAGCCCTCACACTTTAGAACTTTGGCCACCTTCCTCTAGTAAGAAACTACACATCTAGTGATCAATCATCTAAATTTTATTGATAAGATAAAAGGGTTGGTTATTATCATTTTGCATATGTGATTCTAAGATAAGAGGGAAAATTATTCTGATCAAATGTGAAGATTTGATGGCTTTGTATTCATCTGATAATTAATTTGTCCTAGTTCCCTTATAGGAACAAATGGTGGAGCCGGCCGTTAGCGGGACAAAGAATGTAATAATTGCAGCCGCTGAAGCCAAAGTCCGGCGAGTGGTGTTCACCTCGTCCATCGGAGCAGTGTACATGGATCCCAACAGAAGTCCTGATGCTGTCGTCGACGAATCTTGTTGGAGCGATCTCGAGTTTTGCAAGAACACTAAGGTTAGATAACACACCAAAAAAAGTGATCAGACATGGTAATGTACAACATTATCAAGTATATGGAATATAGAAATATTTAAAAGAATGGAATGTATATATGTAAATATGCTTCTTAAAGTTTCTGAAGAAGTAATTGTGTTTTAAAATACGGAGTCAGAATTGGCTACTATAATAAGAACAAGAATGAAAAGCAAAAGCTGTTAACATGGTTAACAATTAAAGGGATACTTTCGATGTTGGATTTATTAATGAGTGGAGTACAAAATGGAACTTGCAGAACTGGTACTGCTATGGAAAGGCGGTGGCAGAGCAGGCAGCATGGGAAATGGCGAAAGAGAAAGCAGTGGACCTAGTGGTAGTCAATCCAGTTCTTGTTCTTGGACCCCTGTTACAACGCACAGTCAATGCTAGCATTATTCACATTCTCAAGTACCTTAATGGCTCCACTCAGACCTATGCCAACTCTGTTCAAGCCTATGTTCATGTTAAAGATGTGGCAGTGGTGCACATCCTCGTCTTTGAGACACCCTCTGCCTCTGGCCGTTATCTTTGCGCCGAGAGCGTGCTCCACCGTGGTGAACTGGTTGAAATTCTTGCCAAGTTATTCCCGCAATATCCCATTCCCACCAAGTAAGTTATCGTTGTCATTAATGTTTAATGGTGAATTTTGCGATTCAACATACAGAACTAACAACACTTGTCCATACTTCAAAGTTACCAACAAAAAGATGCGTAAAATTGGGACCAAGTGGCATTTAGTGATTAGGATTACATATTGTTAATTATGTTATTTTCAGCAAATATATTTTCCATGTGCATGAATGAGTAAAGACATCCATTGTTTTCCCATTAAAAATATTGGAAGAGAAAAAGACTATTGCATGAGAAAGATGTGATGTCCATTTTCGTCGTCATTTTTGGTTCAAGTCGTCTTGGGGTTGGTGAAATAGGCGTCACATCTGTTGCCTTGCTGCTCATCTTTCTACGCTTTCATACTTAGTAATAAAGGAAGTTTTCAACAGAAATGCCAAGTGATGTTTGAACTCCGAGAATACTGAATACCTACCCTTTTTTTTCCCTCTTCATGAGGCTATTAAAGCACAGCACTGGGAATTGGCAAACAAACGAGAGTGGGAGTTGGGGTGGCATTTTCCGTTCCTTTTTTAGCTATCATTTTGTGGTTGTGCTATTATTGGTATACCCACTTTTGACCATGAAGAATATAATATAACCCCACCTACATTAGAGAGGGTAGAATTGAAATCCACATCAAGCATAAGTTGAATCAACTTTTTAAAGTTAGAACAAACCGAGAGAGGAGAAAACTAGTGGAGCTCATGGGCCTTCACCAAACTTCAATATATTTTCAGATTAAGACCCTAAACCAAAAGACTTGCTAATTGCTACTAGGTCTAGATGAAGTTGGGTGAAACAGAACACAAGTAGGCAGGTCTTAGGATAGCATATAATCCCATATCCGAACAACCGTACTTTTTGCCACTTCTTGTTTGGAAACTTGTGTTCCATGGTGACGTAAGAACTTGGGAATATTAGGTTAGTTTGACTTGCGGGGACACCTGCCCAACCAGATAATGACAGAGAAAAAGCTATGAGATTTATTCCCGTGAAAAAAAAAAGGTTTGGTGGAAAAGCAGCGGAATCACGTACTTTCTTCTATATATAGTACTGTACAAAACTTTATGTTTAACGGATCTCATCTTCTTTTGAATAGCTTCTGACATCTTTATGTTAATGTCAATTGTTTTTATTTTGCATCAGTTCAATACCCACCTCAAGGGGAAAAAAAAAATTTATATTCCAAAGCTCCATATAATCATCGTTTTCTTCAACTTGCTGCGTTTAGAATCTAACCTGATGTTTGTAACCAAAAAAAAAGAATCTAACCTGATGTACTTTCCTACGATCGCAGGTGCTCAGATGAGAAAAACCCAAGAACAAAACCTTACAAGTTTACCAACCAGAAGCTCAAGGACCTTGGAATGGAATTTACACCAGTTAAACAGTGCCTATATGAAACTGTCAAGAGCTTGCAGGAAAAGGGTATCCTTTCAATCCCAGAACCGCAAGAAAACCCTGTAAAAATTCGATCTTGATGTCAGATTTTGGTGTTCACTAGCTAACGTTGGTACGGCGGCAGCGACGAACTATTCAATATAAACAACCAAGAAACATTAGAACTGATGACAAGGAAGCTTGCAAGTGTTTATCTTTCTTACCAAACCATTTAAGTGTTCAGACTAAGTAATTTTTTGAACTTTCTTTCTTAGGATGCAGCTGTTTCCTCCATGTGAGCTAAAAAAATTTGATATTTAATTTGTAAAATCGGCAAGGTGGAGTGTTGAGTGTTGCAGAAACAAATGAATACGATGAAGCAAACCACGGGAAACTTTAAAAAGAAAGATTCGCGCAAGAGGAGCGGGTCATTTAAGTAAAATAGTGTAGATGCTCTGTGTATATTAAAACGTTGTGTAACAGCCCAAAATTATAACATAAAGTTGTTGTTGTCTTCTTCTAATTCCTCTCGTGGCTCTTCTAGAATTCTTTTACTTATTTTATTTCTTTATTCAAACAATATACACATACAACAAAAAATAACAAACAATATGGTATTAGAGCATTCGATTTTAGAAAAATCAATGGGGAAGGGAACACAAAGAGCTGAGTTACATGGAACTAAAGAAAACGTTAAAAGTTTGACAGAGGCGCAAACCAAGAATAAGCAACTTTTTGTTAGAATCACAAAACAAAGCAGACAAATATGAGAAGAAAAATTTGGAGCACAAATCTATCTTTACTTAGTTTATGCAGCAATATGGAGGGAAACTAGGAGTAGCTATTCCTACTACTCTGGATCATATGCATCGAGGTAATAAACTCGTTCAGGAGAAAGATGAAAATATGATCCCCATAAGGTTGAGCAGAATGGAATTTCCAACATTCGATAGAGAGTGAATCAAACTATGGCCATAAAGATGTGAGTAATTTGTCCATTTGGACCTACTCTGGAGAAATGAAGGCGGGCTTAGGATTCTTCGTATGGAAGAACAAGCTAAAGAATGGTATTAGCTTTACTTAAGAAATAGAAACAGCTCAAAGTGGTTGATTAGGAGCAATACATTGATGTGAAGATTTTCAATGACTTAGTGAGAGATTTCAAGGAGCTGAAACATGAAGGTTCAATGTCAGTATTACGCTTTTGACCACCATTCTAATTGTCTGTCCTTATTTGAAGAGTATCTAATAGGGTTCTTACTTAAGGGTCTCAAACAAGAGATGAAGATCACAAAGTTGGTGTTGTTATTAGGAGATGTAATGTCATGCTTGGGGTATAATGGTTGGTGGCGTAAATGACGTTTTATGCAATTTCAAGAAGAGAACTATGATGTTCAATTGGTAAGGACTAGTGGTTACATGAAACGAGAATCTTGACGGAGGATCCAAAGTGGTATCAAGCAAGGGTTTCCACAAAACAGTCAGACGTTCAAAAATAGGACAACTCTTTGTAATGTAGTTAACATACTCGATTGAGTGTTAGCTGCAACAATTAGAGAGAAGGGGGATCAATGGGGTGCTTTTGATGAGATTACTACAGTATTGTCAGAGTTTGTTATGGTATTCAGGGAACTAACCCAATTACCACCTAACCAAATACATAATCACCAGATTCATTTAAAAGAGGGAGTGGAAGCCACTAATGTTAAACCATACAGATATTTTAGAGATCAAAAGGACATTAATGAGCAATCAGTGAGATAGTTGATGAATCAAGGTCTCATCAGACATAGCTTGGGACCTTTTGCATGGCCAATAGTCCTGGTCAAAAAGAAGGATAATTCGTGGCAAATGTGTGTAGATTACTGAGAACTCATCAAATACACAATCAAAGATAAGTTTTTGATCCCTCTAAACAAAGAGTTGCTAGAAATTACACGGGGCTAGCTAGTTTTCAAAACTCGATTTACAATCAGGTTATCATCAAATTTGAATGCAACATAAGGATACCACTAAGACATTTTTCAAGATGCACGAATGGCATTATGAATTTCTTGTCATACCATTTTGTCTAACCAATGTGCCATTCACATTTCAAAGGTTAATGACTGTGGATTTCAAGTCATTTCTTAGGCATTTCATCCTTTTTTTTTTTTGACAATATTCTTGTTTACAGTTACATATGGAACACGTAAGTCCAATAATGGAAACACTGAAAGAAAATAAACTATATCTTCAGAGGAGCAAGTGTGTATGGAGTGAGACAGATTGAATATCTAGGGTATTTTATTTTTGAAAAAGGAGTAGCTACATATGTGAAGAAGGTGAAAACGATATAGGAATGGCCAAAACTAAGGAATCTTAAAGAGATGAGGGGTTTTTTTTGGAATCACTGGTTACTACATAAGATTCATTAAAGGATATGGAATGACTGCTTGACCTTTAATAGAACTATTGAAGAAATATAATACTTTGCAGTGGAGATGTCAATAAAAAGAGAAGGAAGCTTTTGAGAACTTAAAGTGAGCTATTACAACCAAAGGAACGAATACCATTTTGTATCGGCTGGTACGTACTGTACCTACCAAAAAACGAACGATATTCGTTCCATCGGTACCAACCTTTAATACTGGTCGATAATGGTACTTTTTGTTCAGTACCGGCCAGTATGTACAATACCAAGACATACTGACCTATACCATAAAATTCAAAAAAGTTAAGGACCAATTTGGAAATTTTTAAAAATTTACCCTAAAAGATCTAAACCTAAACTGAAACCCCCCC
>JAOSBK010000001.1:15788093-15817833 GCA_027568895.1 Erythroxylum shatona | reverse complement strand
TGTGGATGTTGGAAATGGAAATTGTTTATGTATGATTTGTGGATGTTAGAAATGGAAATTGTTTTATGAATGTATTGGGATTATTGGAAATGGAAATGGAAATTGTTGAAAATAGTTGGAAATTGAAATGAAATTATGTATGATTTATGGATGTTAAAAATGGAAATTGTTTATACATGTTTTGTGATTGTTGGAAACGGAAATTGTTTTATGAATGCTTTGTGATTAATGAAAATAGAAATTGTTGAAAATTGTTGGAAATGAAAATTGTTTATGTATGATTTGTGAATGTTGGAAATGGAAATTGTTGAAAATTGTTAGAAATGGAAATTGTTTATGCATGGTTTGTGATTGTTGGAAATAGAAATTGTTTTATGAATGTTTTGTGATTAATGGAAATGAAAATTGTTGAAAATCGAAATTGTTTATACATGTTTTGTGATTACTGGAAATGGAAAGTATTTATCTATGTTTTGTGTAATTATATATGTTGAATGTTTTAAATTGTTAACTTTTGACTTATAATGAATTGCGTTCCATGAAATTGAATTATGTGTAATGTAATTATACATAATGAGTTATATTATATAAGATAGATATGCATATTGTGTATTGAAATTATATGTTATTCATTTTTATTTGTTATTTATTTTGATATATGCATTCATTTATTTTTACAGATAAATGGAAGAATGTTCAAGTACTCCTAATCAACCCACTTTAGGAAGATACAATGATCCAACTTAGGCTCATGTTGCATTGGTTCCCGATATGAGGAACCATACTATTTGCTTGTTTTGTAACAAACATTTGAAAGGTGGAGGAAACACCCAATTAAAAAAAATTAGCTGGGCTTAAAGGAGATGTGGAACCCTGTAAAAAAGTAAATCATAATGTGAAGTGGCAAATGAAAACATTGCTTGATAAATATCAATATGAGAGAGATAGAATGGAAAGGTTGAATTTTAAAATTGGTAAGTGGAAGTTCGTTTTCTAATTTCTGTGGTGATTTTGGAAATGTTGAAGGTGAAAGTGGTAGTGGTAGTGGTGGTAGTGGTACTAGTAGTGTTCCATCTCAGGATCAAGAAGAATATGATGTGAGGAAGAAAAGAAGACAGGTGACTAGTTTCTTTGCATCACGAATAACTCCTGAAACCCAACCTTCAATTTATAGTGCAATGCAATCAAGAGATACGACTCACAATGTCAATAAGGCAGTAGCTAGATGATGGTATGATACAAGTTCGTCATTCAATGTTTCTCAGTCTTATTATTATCAACCTGTGATGGATGCAATAGCCTTTTATAGTCCAAGATACAAAGGTCCTTTAATTGATGACTGAAGAGGTAAACTTTTGAGTTATGCTGTTTCTAAAATTAGAAGTTATTTGGCTGAAAGAAGAGTGAATTAGGGCACTTATGGATGTTCAATCATATGTGATGGTTGGACAAATAGAAAATAAGAGCCTATTATAAATTTTTTAGTTTATTCTATAAATGGCTCTATGTTTTTGAAATCTATTGATGCATTTGGCCTTATTAGAAATACTGAGACTTTGTTTGCGATATTTGATAAAGTTATGAATGATGTAGGGTCGAAAAATATTGCTCAGTTTATTACTGACAATGATTCCATTTATAAGGCGACAGACAAAAGGTTACAAAATATGTATAATTTATTTTTTTGGATTTCTTGTGTTGTACATTGCATTGACCTAATACTGGAGAATATAGGAGATCCTAGGTATTTTCCTGTTATTGATGAGATTATGCAGAAAGCTAAAAAGGTGATAAAGTTCATTTATAATCGTGCATGGGTATTGAATTTGATGAGAAAGGAATTTACCAATAGTGAAAATTTGTGTCGTTGACAAGATGTGCCACAAATTTTTTATCACTTCAGTCTTTTGTTTCGATGAAAAAAGAGTTAAGACAAATGTTTATAGGTGATAAGTAAATTACATCTTAGCATGCTAGATCTAATGCTAAAGTAGAGATTTGTAATATTATACTGGAAGATAGAGAATTTTGGTCTCAATGTCAATTTATTACCTGAGTTTGTGAGCCTTTGGTAAGGGTGCTTCGTTTGGCTGATAATGATAGGTTACAGTTTTTATGCCATGGAGAGAGCGACGGAAGTAATCAAGGCCAATCTGAAACATAGGCCTTCTTTATATACATCATATCTTTCAATCATTAATGAGAGAAAGGAAAGACAACTTTCTTCTCCATTTTTTGTAGCTAGGGCATTTTTTAATCCTAATATCTATTTTAGACTAGATCTTACTAAGCAAGTTGAAGTTAATAGACGAATGTTATTAACTATTACAATAATTGTTAGCGATGTAAGATCTTTTAAGCTCACAAACAGAGCTTTACAAGTTGTCTTATGGGGATTTTGGAATGTCGATTGCTATTCGATAAAGAAGAAAACTTTCTCCAGATATTAGTTATTTCCTTTCTCTTATTTGTTGAAAATTAATTATCACTTTATTTTGTTTATAACAGTACTTTTGTTATCTTATGACTTACAATTTTTTGGTGAGATCAATTTGAAAATGGTGTTCCAGAATTGAAAAGGCTTGCAATTCGAATTTTAAGTCAATGTGTGAGTGCAACAAGTTGTGAACGAAACTAGACTACATTTGAATCTATCCACTCAAAGATAAGGAATAGATTAGAACATAAGAGGTTGAATGACTTGGTTTTTGTTCGTTACAATTTAAAGCTTCGGGAAAGGT
Source organism: Erythroxylum shatona (assembly GCA_027568895.1). Classification (NCBI taxonomy): domain Eukaryota; kingdom Viridiplantae; phylum Streptophyta; class Magnoliopsida; order Malpighiales; family Erythroxylaceae; genus Erythroxylum; species Erythroxylum shatona. The sequence goes on along the minus strand of JAOSBK010000001.1, from coordinate 15,815,092 downwards.
ATGTTATTATCATTATTAATTTTGATATAATTATTATAATTTATTAATAATTTAATTTAATTTTTACTAGGAATCTTAATAGCACAAGTAGTTCAACAGATCCAATTTTCATTGATAATATTGATCTTTTGGCAGATTGGGTTTCTGAAGAACCGAATTTGGTATATGTGAATAATTTGGAAGATAATATTGGATGGGAAAACATTGACATGTCACTTGGTGCATTAAATTTGAATGATAATGATGATAAAACCCCTCTCAATGATGAGGATTTTGTACCAAATGATTACTGGGGTCAGTGCAGTTATAGCGGGTATCCTCCCGTTGACGATTGAATTTCATTCCAGGTTTTTGTTTGTCCTCTTCTTTTAATTTTACTTATATTTGATGTTTACGTTAAATTCTATATATGTAATATAACTGTAAATATTTTTGTTTCAGGTTTAATTTCTACTTCATTATTTCTTCGTCATGAACTCTTTTTATAAATTGTTTAAGGATATTTATTGTTCTTTTTCTTGATGCAATTATTATTTATTAAAATGATGAAAATGTATTATGGTAATATTTTTAAAACTTTGTATTATTCTTAATTTTATATTTGTATGATAATGACTGTCTTTTTTTTATATTAATTGTAGTTATTATTTATATGTGAAATATTTAAAATTATTGTTATTTCATATTAATTGTAATCATTATTTATAATTATGATTTTTGAAAACAGGGTTGATGTAAACAGTACACTAGTAAAGTATGCAGTATAACTGTACAATATACCAATGGATTATTTTGTAAATTTTAAAAATTTTAGGGAATATTTCATAAATTTAAAAAATTACCCGAAATGGTATCCAGTATTGACCGGTACCGATACAGCACTGTACTAGAACTCAATTCGGTACTAAGTCTAGTATGGTATTCACAACTTTGATTACAACAACACAAGTTTTAGCACTCCCAGACTTCTCCAAACCTTTTATAGTGACGAGTCAGGCGTAGGGGTTATATTATAGCAAGGAAATCATCCCATAGCATTTTTAAATGCTGCTACATTAGCTCTAAAGCATCAAGGGTTATCAATATATAAGAAAGATTTTCTAGTTGTGATCAAGCACATTAAACAATGACATCATTATCTCAATATTAAATCCTTTATAGTTCAAACAGACCATAGGAGCCTTAAATATCCTTTAGAACAACATATATCTACACCATTTCAACAATCGTGGTTACCTAAGCTTTTGGGGTATGATTTTAAAGTTCAATATCACTGTGAAAAGGAGAACTTTATGAAAGATGCCTTATCTAGACTCACAAGTTCAAAAATGTTGGTGAAGTCAATGTCACAAATACGTGGAGGATTAATGGAAGAGACAAAAAAAAGGCTAGGAATAAGATTTTATTGTGTAGGATCTAGTAAGGAAATTAACAATAAGAGAAATTACCTCAAGTTCATATGAATGGAAAAATGGTTTACTATGTTGAAAGGGTATGCTAGTGATCAGTTCAAACGACACACTCAGAGAACACTTAATCAAGGTGAGTAATGATGAAGCAATTGAGGGACATTCGGGAACGTTAACAACCACAAAAAGCTACAAAACCTGTTTCACTAGAGGGACTTAGCTAAGGACATCTGAAATTATGTTAAGAGATGCATTATATATTGAAAGAACAATATGATACTACCTCATACCTAGGGCTGTTACAACCCTTAAAATTTCCAAGGGGAGCTAGAGGGAGCTTAGCCTGAATTTTATCAAAGGGTTACCAGTATCTAAGGGAAACTTAGTAATCTTAGTAGTGGTTGATTATTTTACTAAATATGCACATTTTATACCAATGAATTATCTCTACTCAAATTGAGACATCACAAAATTATTTCTCAACCACATATTTAAGTTACATAGAATGCTTGAAGCTTTTGTCACCAAATGAGACTCGATATTTTTTAATAAATTTTGGTAAGAATTATTGCAGTTGTCAGCTTGAATTATTCGATAACCTATCATCCGCAAATAAATGGTCAAACGGAGGCAATTAACAAGAATTTGGATGTTTTTGCAGAGAAACAGACCATAAATGGAGTGAGTAGGTTCCTCCGGTCAAATGGTGGTATAATATGACATAACACAAGTTATCAGTACAACACCATTCAAAGTTTTATATGGGTACCCTCCACCAATGTACCATACCTTACTAGTGATTCAAAGATAACTGAAGTAGATTAAGCTCTCAGAGATAGAGAAGCGATGTCAGAGATAACTTGATTCTATTTCCAGAGAGCGTTGAAGAGAATGAGGCACAAACGATTTTAAAAAGGACAAATAGATAGTTTGAGCTGGGGACCTACTTTTATTGTAGTTACAATCTTATAAACAACATTCCCTTCAAAAGATAGTCAATCCTAAGTTCTCACCTTTGTACTATGACCCTTACAAGGCACTGAAACGTGTGAAAAATGTAGCTTATAAATTGGAGCTACCGATAAGAACTACTATTTATCTAGTCTTTCATGTATCACAACTTAAGAAGGCTCAAATGGAATAAGGACTTCTACAGCATTACTAGAGATACTCACCACTACGAAGCATGTTCCTACAATAATATTAAGAAGGAGAATGGTCAAAAGAAATAACCTCTTAACAACATAATTGTTGATTCAATGGTCAGATGGTTAGAATGAGAATGTATCATAAAAATATCTATTTGAGCTCTGAAAACAATTTCCAAAGATTAACTTATCGAACAAGTAATTGAAAAGGACAGAAATTGTTGTAGAAACAAATAAAGATGATAAAGCAAACACCCTAAGAATTTTTAAGAAAAAAAAGATTCTCATAAGAAGAGTGATGTCATTTAAGTAAAATAGGTCGCACCGTTTAAATAAGACCCATATTATAACTATTTAAGATTAACGTCTAATCAATCATTGTTACCGCCTATATTAAAACATTGTGTAACAATTAGAAAGACAACTCAAAATTATGACATAGTTGTTATTAGAGGTGTTTGGCCAACAACTGATAAGTTGTTTTTAGCTTATCGATTAAAAGTTAACTTTTTGACCATCTTAAAAAGTTATTGATGTATTTGGTGAATGATTTATTGGTTAGCTTATTTAACCCCAATAAGTCGATTTCAAAAAGCTTCGTAAGAGGAGCTTTTTTGATGATCAGCCAAAAATTAATGGATAAAAACTAATTATATCCTCCTTTCGTAATTTGAATTATGCTAATTATGCTATAATGATATTATGGATAATTCAAGCTAAAAATCATGCATAACCAAAAATAATGCATATATTCTACAGTTATAAATTTTTTTACAATGAAGTAATTTTTTAGTTACAAAACTTTGGGATTTTTTTAACTAATGAAATAAGCTTTTTGGTTAAAAATAAAAAATATGTTATGGTGACAAAATTTTTAAGAATGTTCTATGTTTTTTATTAGAGTTTAAAACTTAAATTTTTGTAAAATTAAATATCTAATCATGGCCTTATAAATTCTTTTTTTTACGTCATACCTTCATAAGTCATTTTACACTTAAACAATTAATATTAAAGAGCTAATGGCCTGTTTGGTTGAAGGAATGGAATAGATAAGGAATAGAATAGTTATTCTTAGGAATAGAAAAGATGAGGAATAGAATAGAATAAGTGTTACTTTGTTTGAATCAAGGAATGAAATAGATAAAGAATTTTTATGTCAATGTTTGATTTGAAAATATAAACTTGGAATGACAAAGGAATAACTAACAAAAAGATCAAAATATCCTTATTATTATTATTATTATTGTTGTTGTTGTTGTTGTTGTTGTTGTTGTTGTTACTATTAATTTTAATTTTAATTTTATTATTCTTATTCTTATTTTTTATTATTATTATTATTATTATAAATTTTCTACTTATTATTATTCTTGTTATTATTAATTTTATCAATTAATTTTATTCTTATTATTATTAAATTCCTTGTTATTATTAGTTTTCTTCTTCTTATATTTATTTATTTTTGTTGTTGTTGTTGTTATTTTTTATTTTTATTATTTTTATTATTAATAATTATTATTATAAATTTTCTACTTATTATTATTCTTATTATTATTATTAATTTTATCAATTATTTTTATTCTTATTTTTATTGTTAAATTCCTTATTATTATTAATTTTCTTCTTCTTCTTCTTCTTCTATTATTATTATTATTATTATTATTATTATTGTTATTATTATAAAAATAATTTTCTTCTTCTTCTTCTTCTACTTATTATTATTATTATTATAAAACTAATTTCCTTATTATTATTTTTATTATCATTATTATACAAAATTAATTTTCTTCTTCTTATTATTAGTATTATTAAATTGCTTATTATTATTTTTATTACTATTATTGTTGTTATTTTTTATTTTTATTATTATTAATTACTCTTATTATTATTAATTATCATTATAAATTTTCTACTTATTATTATTAATTTTATCAATTATTTTTATTCTTATTTTTATTATTAAGAGGAGCCATGGAAGAAGGATAAAGTTATCTCGAAAAAGAATAGTAATTCTTAGAATAGATAAAGATAGGAATGGACTGATATTAGCTATTCTTCAAAGCTAAAAAATACATATTCTTAATAATTAATTATTCTGGGTTTGTTTCTAACCAAACAAAGGTTTAAGAAATGAAATAGAAATATACTAGGAATGGAATAACTATTCTGTTGAATCAAACAGATTATAATTTTATTAAACATCTTTAATAAACAGCTAATATAACAACTGATCAAATCAGCTAATATAATCAGCTGTTAGCTAATCTTAATAGAATCAATATTGATTGCCAAACAAGGTTATTGTCTTCTAAATAAAATGCAAAGTTGGGGTTAGTGCTCGCATAAGGATCGCATAAGTACTGCTTTTTTGTTAAGCCCGGAGAAAAACGAAAAGATTCCTTAAAAGAAGCGCGATATGTTTCATATTATTCTAGTCATTGCTATATTGCAATCGCACTAGCTTAGCCCTATTGGTTCCTAAGATTTTATTAAGCCTACAACTCATCATTCAATCTCTTCATTCCCTACTCTGCGAGGCAACTGCATGGACACTATGTCTGGTCTGGGAAGACATTCCAATTGTGCATCTCCCGACTCGTTCGCCTGTCGGCTTTCAGTTGCTAGTGGCACAAGGCTTGTACTCTCCCTGTTCCTACGAAATACTAAGTATGCAATTGCAGTCAGATACACTGCCAACCCTGAGAATCCAAATATTCCAAGAAAGATGGTAGCCACCAGTTTCAAATGGCTGTGGAGAAGAATCTTGATGAAGCCACTTGCCAGATAGTACAAATTTATAGACATGATGAGTGAACCAATGACCCAAGTGAGAGCTGCAATCTGCATCCACGTTAATATGGCAATCATATGTTATGCGAAGAAGAATATTTGCTCTTGCATGGAACGATACGCAAGGCACTAATGCAACAACGTTTTCGTACTAACATTCAGAAGATCAAATATGTAAGTTGAATGGTTAATCATGTAATTGTGCAAAAAAGAAAAACAAAAAGTGCACGCAGTTTGATTGGTCAATCAAAATTTGTTATTCAAAAGGCAAAACCATACCATCTTGGAATTCACATGTGTTCCCATCTTAGTTTTGCTACTGGTGAACTTGAGAAGTGGAATGAGAGCAAAAGGTAGCTCGAATGATAGAATCATCTGCAGTCAAAAATTAGCTTAGAATAAACTAAGGGACAATTAGTAGCCTAGCTTTTGTCTTCAGGATTTATCGCGGAATCTTTTGCAGGACAGTAAATAGATGAAAGCATAGAGCAAAGGCATGCTGCATTTTTCACAAGTTATTTACATGTCACTGAGTTTGTTTATAAATATAACTACTTTGCTCAAGATATGAGTCAATTGATTTCTCTAGGAGAACACAAAAAAGAATCTGCCTGCAATCAGCAAGAAATCCTTGTCAAAAAGAGAAACATACGTTACCTGCTCCAATCTTTGGAATTTTAACTTCTCAATGTTTTGTGAAAAACAAAATGTTAGGAATCAGATTATCAGAACTAGAAATTCCTTCATCAACAGCTCTATGCTTTCTTTCACTATTTAGGTGATAGATTTTAGATCATCAAAGAAAATTCTGGAGTCCAAAAGCTGGCTTTCATGAAGTTACATGTGCCATTAAGAAATTTTCAGAAAATACTTCCTCTGAAGAACATAAAGTTCAAGGTAAGGATTAAATAGTGATGAGGCATGCCCCTAAAGGTTCCACTGGGTAAAGTGACTAAGAATTCTGCATGCGCAAAAACTTTTTTTGAAATGGTAGTGAGAGTTCTCCAGATCGTAAGTATACAAAGCCATACCACATTAGAAGTTTTGTGTAGATCAGTGCCCACTATTGTTTCGCTGTGTTCTAAGCTGTTTCAAATATCTAAACAGAATTGTTATTTAGGATTTTCCAGGACTACTACTGCTCAACTTGTCTCCATCATTTCCAAATTGATATATAGTGATGCAAGATAAGTCTGCAATTCCATTAGAATAAGCATTGAAATAATCATGTGAAAGCCAAGAACACCAGATCAACGCTGTCTTCTGGGCCTTTAAATTGTAAGATTTCATGAGATTGTTGGATAATAAGAATAAAAGAACATCACTGAGGAAGTTTTAAAATGTCCAACAATACTAAGGGACAAAATATCTTACCGAAGCAATAATAATTAGCTTTCCGGCTCCAGAAGAGCCACCAATCACTGCAACAATTAGACTAGGAACAATAGCCAAGCATCGAGTCAGAAAGTTCCTTAGCCACGGCCTCAATCGTAAATCAAGAAATCCCTACAGCAAAGAGGGATCCGTGCATTAAGAAGGGAAAAAGTCCTCAGCATGCAAAAGGAATATAATATAAGAAGCAGGGGAAAACTGTACACAATATATTCTGTACAAAGCTTGTTGTCTAGGCAGAAGATCTTACCAACAAGCAACATATAATATACTCGACCAGGAAATGTGCCAACATAACACAAGTCAAAGTAGTGGCTAGTAAGGCAAGTAAAACTCGTTGATTAAAGTCAAGAACAGCATCAACACACAATAGAGTTACCTGCATGACATACTGCCCTGCATAAGTTCCTGTTATTGTGGAACTTTGACCTGATGCCAGCAAAGCAATTGCAAAGAGTTTTGAGCTCCAATTACCCAAAACATTCTGAAAACAAGAAATCACAATCACGAAGCTCCATCATATGAGTGGTACTTTTTTATAGAATCAAGCTCTCGCTGTCAAGCCATAACCAAGTATTATCTAGAACAAAGTTACAGTTTAACAGACAATTTCAACATGCAATATATGACGTACTTTAAGTAGAAAGGAAGCCTTGTTCAAGTCCAAGTCATTGCACTTTGCCTGATCTTCAGGATTCAAATTTGACGAATTGCAAACAGCACCACTCACAGAAATTACTGACACATTAATAAGAAACGCCACCATAAGCGCAAAGCCACTTTCTATCATATAAAATCGGCAAGCCTCCTGCGAGCAAGAATCACATCTGTTATCACCTCATCATATATTGAAACAAAATTTTCAGCACCATCCAAAGTGATAATTTGGAAAATGACCACCCATGTATCTGAATTCTCTTTTGTAACTCTTGAAGCAGACCTTATCACATCATGAGAAAGACTTTCGCTAGGAAAGTCATAGCATCTATCATGCATATAATAGGAAAGAATAGAATTTAGATTTGAGGTGAGCATCAAGGTTTCACTTAAGTCTGTGTTGATCCTTTCCAACTATCAAAGCTACTTTCCATCCATCAAGGGACTCATGTTGAAGTTGTGGGCCCAAAGGAACATCTTAACACTATTATATGGATGAAGATCAGTAGCCAACACATCAACTGTGATAAGACTATGCTAATCCAGCTGTAAAAGTTGGTCGCAATGGAATTTATCCAATCAAATATTTACCTTGATGCCACTAACAGATCGTGGGATTCTCCTGGAAAGCACCAATGCAGAATGGAGGAATAGATTGTGGCTGCAAGAATGTAAAAAGGTCAACAAAGATCAGAATGCTTTCCAATTGGAAGAGATAGTTATAAAAATAAGAAACACCCACGGCATAACCATTGCCCCAAGGAGTGAAATAGCGAGACCAGTAGCACCATTTCCTTTAAGCTCGGGAACAAAAAGCCCTTTCAGAACTTCTGCAGGTGCAGGCTTTGCATGGTGAAGTTCCGCTAGAAAGCATGCTGCTATTGTAAATACAAGAAAAGCTATCAAGAATTCAAGCTTCCTAACCTACAAAAGGAAAACATAAATGCTTAAGCTAGTCAGTTTCATCCAAAATGGAATTGCAAGAAACTGAAGATTTCTAAGCGATCAAACAAATCTCAAAAGTGACATTTGTTTTCGCCAAATTCTATTTTAATAGCAACTAAATGTGCTCAGACATAATTACCCTTTTTCATTAGTTACATAAAAAGTCTTAACAAATTCAATCTTGAATCAAATAAACTGTATTCAAGTTGAGCAAACATGAAGAGACCAGAATACCCCATATTGTTGTAATGCAAGCAGAACCAATGTACTGAGACCAGTTAGTAGCACGCCAATCCATACTGGTATATTGAAGAGCATATTCAATGCAAATGCTGTCCCAATCACTGAAAAAGAAGGAACTGATTCATAGAGCTTGCCACAGTAAAAATATTAGCATCAATGTCACTAAAGAAAGGAGGACTTCTGGTGACATTTATTAGAAGTTTACCCAGTTATAAACAGGGAAATGAACACAACAACCAAAGTATGATTTTTACAAAAGCTTCCATTTTGCATGCAGGTAATTACAGTGTATATTATGCTCAATATTAAACGAATGAAGAAGTGTCTAACCTTCAGGAATGTCACATGCAACAATGGCAATCTCAGCAAGAATCCACAGAATGAAGTTAGGCACCCTTGGATATTCAGACCTACAGTGTTCTGCTAAATGCTTTCCTGCATTGAATTGAAATTTGGGAGAAAAAATTTGTATCAATACAAGTGTTGCAAAATTGAAAGGTATACAATATCATGAGCAACAAAATTGACAAGTATGCAGTATCACATGCCAGTCACAACCCCTAGATTGGCTGCCAGAGATTGGATGATGAGAGCAGCACATGAAGCCATTAATATGATCCAGAGCAACTGCAAAGAGAATGACAATGTCATTGTTCACCCTAAGGTGTATTGGACTCTAAAAGCACCTAGTCCATCCATCTAGTTGTCCCTTCACACTAAACTATTCCAGCCTGACATCACGTCCTCAACTCTTGGCAAATTTTTTTTTTTACTTTCTTAGAGAAAATTGAGGGAAATTTATTTTGAAGAACAAGATTTACATATTTGTTTGTCCCACATTTTAAACTACTTTGAATATTATCCATCCTGTGATGCTTAAAACCTCTTATTTCTTTTGGATTAAGCATACACGACCCAACTTTGAAGAAGTTAAATGTGCATCAAGTTTCCTAGATTAGATCTAGAAGAAGACTATATGAGCAATATAAATGAAAACAAGAAAAAATTTATTTGTATGGTACCTCATACTTATATTGAGCTCCGGCCTGCAAATCAGTTTCGACTGCAAGTTTATTGGAAGAACAATAAGTCGTGAAGGTAAATGGTCATAGATTAAAGAATATATCACAAAAAAAAAAGTTTGTTTTTACAATTTCCAGGGTCGATGTATGCAATAGAAACAAGGAACCCAGGACCCATGTATGCAAATAAATTTTTCCAGCTTTTCCTCTGCAAAAATGACGGAGATGATCAATCAAACACTTCTCTTTTCTATAGATATCAAGAGATAAACTAAATAAATATAGAATCTCAAGATGTAGTTTTCTACTATTACACAAACAGAAAGAACGCTTGATGGGAACATTTAATAACAATAGAACTTATATTTTCATGTTTCACTATAATACTTAAAAAAAATCACGACATTCTCACCACAAAGAACCACATTTATTTAAGCAAGAAGACAGAATAGTAAAAGCAAGGCCTTAATTTAAAGAAACAGATGTCATACCATCCACAGACACCTCGCACGAAGAACTTGCATCGTAAAACCAAAAAGAATTAATCGAAAATTTATACCCACAAAGAGAAAGCTTACATCGGGTACAACAATTTGATTTGCATCAGAACTTTCGACGAGTGGTGCACTGGAAAAGCTTCGGTTTCCAGTGCTGGAAATGAACTGTGGCCTCCCAGATGTTGAACTTGAACCTAGTCTCATAGCTTACGTCTTACAAATACATCAAAGATACAAACTTTTCAGTGGCTATCAATCTGGCACCAAACATGACTGTCAAAAAACCCAACTTCAGTTGGAGAAGCAAACCCCGGTCAGCAAACCAACGCCAAAATGGAAAGGAATAAATGAAATGGCAAGGAACCAAATTGCACTCATCTTATGGAAGGAAACAAAAGCAAACGAGAGCTTAACAACTCACCCTCTATGAAACAGCATGCCATTGAAGAAATAGACCAGTATTAAATGTTCCTTATATCTCTCCGATCAAAGCCTGAACGAAGCTAGATGGGAATCCAGTGTCTTACTCTTTCAGCGCTGCCTTCATTTATTTATAGTATTCAACCTGTGTGCACATACAAATATACAATACAGACTGTTTGTCTTATCTGGCACGATTTCGACTTTTCTCCACTCGCAAAAACAAAAAAAAAAAGGGTTTGGAGGTCAAAAGTTTCGGGGGCAGTTACAACTTACAAGCCATTCTACGATACAGCCTTGTCACCTTATTTAGTCCTTCCAATTCTTTATATTAAATTTATAATATAAAGTCCGGATTTTTATAAAAGGCAAGTTGACTGTCATAATATGATATTGCTTGTACAAGACAAAATTTTAATTATATTTATTTAAAAGTTAATTAGAATGTTTTAATATAAACTTTTAATTAAAATATTAAACTCTTAATTACAGAAGCCTTCCTTATAATTTTATTATGACAGCAGTACTTCAAGAACTCAGCTATCAAGCAACACTCTTAACGAAAAACAGCAATTCGTCTACCATACATGAGAAATTTTGGATACCAATATGTACCGGAAAGCACTTCTTTTACTACATCCAATCATATTAATCCTTAGCCGTATTTCATCACTACAGTGATAACGTAGGCAATGTAGTTCAACTAGCGACTTAGATATATTTTAAAATTATTGAATCCTTTTAATTTGGTATGGATTAATCACTTCGCATAAGTACTTACAAAGTATATTTTCCATTATTAGGATATTATTAATTAAAGTGTGCTCATTAGTAATAAAATACACGTTGGAACAACCTTAATCGGAAAAGGAAACTTCACTTTTATTATTTATTTTTTTTGACAAAAAACTTCACTTTTATATAGGTACCAAGGACGAGCATTTTTCATTCTCTTGTGACCAAAGCCCTGTGTGACTAAGGGTTTTATAATGTAATGTTATGAAACGTGACACATTTTTATCATTTGGAATAAAGTTTTCTAATGGAATGAAATGTAATAAGATGGAAGTCGAGGATTTCATGTTACGTTCTATTTCATCCTAAACGGTAAAAATAAGAAACATCTTATTCCAGAGTTAATGATAGAACGTAAACTAATAAATATATACGATTTACTATATTCTCAATAATTTTTCGTAATATCAACTATGATCAAGTCATAATATTATATTAAATAAAATTAATGTATTAAATAGAATAGAATAATATTTAATATAATAAATTTTATTAAATAATTAATAATAATATTTTTATCATCATCATCGTCCAATCTAAAGTCCCGAAATGAAGTAGGATCTGAGGAGGTTTGATAGTACGCAGCTTTACTCCTATATAATAGAGAGACTATTTTTAATAAATTCATATATAAATGAGACAATATAAAATGATGTAAATTTAAGAGAGAAAAAGCAAACTAGCATGAAATAAAAAAAATGCAATAATTAGTTGAAATACATTAAAAGATGAAGGGAGTTACTTTTCGTGAATAAACAAGTGAGTCAAACTGAGCTTAGCTAACAACAATCACCGCGTGTGAGGACCAGTGAAGTCAATGTCAAGTGTCAACATAAAGCTTTAAGAGGTACCTCACAAGAAACTTGAGGGACAATGGATGGCCCTCAAATAAAGTTGCCGTGCCAGGTGAACTGGTCCTCAAATAATAATAATATTTTTATATTATTAATAATAAATTATATATAATTAATAATAAAATAAAATTTTTATTAATGAAAATAAAAAAATATATTCTTTAATTGTTTATATATATTTTTATATAAATAAATTATTTTTAAATATAAATCACATAGAATAAAATAAAATTTATTAAATAATTAATAATAATATTTTATATAATTAATAATAAATTGTATTTAGTCAATAATAAAATAAAAAATTTTAATTATTGAAAATAGAAAATATATAAAAATTATTTATTTCTATATAAATCAAAATGTTAATAACTTATTTTAAATATAAATCACATAAAATATAATAGAATAAAATAAAATTTAATACAATAAAATTTATTAAATAATTAATAATAATATTTTTATATAATTAATAATAAATTATATATAATGAATAATAAAATAATAAACTTTTTATAATAATATTTTAATATAAAAATTATAATAATCATTCTATTTAATCCATCTTTCAAACAATATTTTACTACATTATATTATAAATTTTTATATTTATTTTGAATTATTTTTTACAGTATTATATTCTATTTTATCACAAACGTTTTCGTTTTATTATATTATATTTTATTAATTAATATCCACCGAAGAAAATTATCAGACGTCACATCAGAATGTACAAATTCATAACATTCAAACACTTGTCAAATCTTTTGACCTGTACTTTTTTAGCCATCCAAAGTGGCCCATCTGGTGGGTGGGGCTCATCTATTGACTACATTTTGGTGACAACTTTCTAATGTATAATAATGTTTATTCTTCATGGTATAGGCGTTGTAGTCACGCGAATGTATGTTATTAACTTACTATATCCTATCCGATCCAAGTGGCAAGAAGATTCTGCCACGTCAGAAGATCGTAGGGCTATTATTTCTGTTCCACTAAAAGACAATGTGCTTGGTTTATGGGAACTGATGCGACAGTTTCAGTCAAATGTAAGTGCAGTTTGTTTCTGTCAAGAACCTGTACGCACCATAAAAGCCGTAAGTTATGGCCTACGTCTACGATTCTATTCTAGACGGCGGGTTGCCATGAATGATTTTTGGCTGCAACTGTTTTTGATAATTTAAGGCATATGTTCGATTATACGGAGAGGAGATGAAGCGAGGGTTGGGTTATACGCTTAGGTATTTCAACTTTTATGTTGTTTAATTTTGTTCATAGATGTATATAAAACTTATATAAATATATAAATAAAATTTAATAAAATAAAATAAGAATTGGTTAACCAAAACAAAAAATCTGATCTCGACAAAATTGAACTCAAAAAGATGTAGTCATAAAGAATTTGTGTGTTTTCCTATTTTCTTTAATTTAGTTTATATTGCAAAAAAATTAGTATGGATTTCTTTTGAGTGATGCCTTAGATAGAGATAAGATAAAATCTAATTTAAAATTAAGTTCAATTTAGTTAAAAGTAAATCAAAATTTAGAAAATTTTTAATTCCAATTAAAAAAATTAAATTGAGTTAACTTAAAAATTAATGTTAAATTATATTTATCTGATAACCCAAGTCCAGTTAACCTAATCAATGATATCTTCCTAAGACTTTTATTCAATACGAGAAAAAGATGTTTGGCATTGAAAATGGTATGTTTGTGACGATGTAAATCAAAATTTAGAAAATTTTTAACTCTAATTAAAAAAATTAAATTGAGTTAACTTAAAATTAATGTTAAATTATATTTATTTGATAATCCAAGTCCAGTTAACCTAATCAATGATATTATTCAATACGAAAAAAGATGTTTGGTATTGAAAATGGTATGTTTGTGACGATTACCTTCTTTCCTAGTCCAAAGAATTTTAAGCTCTGAAGAAAAGCAAAAGTCATTGAAAATGATATGTTTTTGACAATTAGCTTCTTTCCTAGTCCAATGAATTTTAAACTCTGAAGAAAAGCAAAGGACATACTCCCTTAGCCATTAATTTAAATTTCTTAAATTCCAATGTCATTCCTAACTAAGGCGATAAGTTTTTATTGGATGTTACGATTTGCCAATAAAGTGAGTACTTACACGAGCATAACAATATTTATATATAAGAATCGATAAATATTAAAACACTTGTTTGTTTTTTAATATTATTTTTATTTTTCTTTTTAAATATAAACAAAATATGATTATTTGTTTTTCTGATTTTTACTTTTATTTTTTTCTTTTTAAATATAATAAAAATATGATAATTTGTTTTTCTGATTTTTAGCTTTAATTTTACTTCTTCTTATTTTTGTAACTTATGAAAATCATAAAAACTGGTTTTTTTAATAAGAATTATGAACAAGATAATTTAATTAGTTGATTTATTTTTTAAAAAAGAAAAATATTTTTGAAATAAATAACTATATAGATGCATTTTTAAACTTAAATTACCTTAAGATAATATATTTTAAATAATTTTAGTTTTAATAATTAAAATATATATTAACAAATAAATATTTTGTTTATCATTTTTACTTATTTAGTTGATTATTTTAATAATATAATAAAATTATTATTAATAATGTAATATATTAATTACGATAAACTTAACTTTAATTAAGTCATAAAATTATCTACATATAACTTTTATTTAATATTTAGTTATTTTTACACTACAAAAAATTAGGTTTTAGCGACGAAAATTACCAACGAAAAATAAAGATTTTTCGTGGGGAAATAAATTTAGAAACGGAAATTACCGATGAAAAGAGTCATCAGAGAAATGGTTGTAGGTAAAATTTAGCGACGGACATAATAAATCCGTCACAAATTTAGTGATAAAAATTTGTACATCTGTCGGCAATTTAATGACAAAATATTCTAAATTTGTTAGTAAATTTAGAATATGTCGCAAATTTAGCGATGGAAATTTGTGCGTTCGTCGGTAAATTTAGCTATAGATTTTTATATATTCGTCAGTAAATTTACTAACAAATTTGGAATATTTCGTTGCTAATTTGTTGATGGAATTACATTATTCAGTTAATGAATTTACCGATAACAAGTTGTAGATCTGTCGCTAAATTTACCGATAGACATTCATCATTTCGTCACTAAATTTACCGATGGAAAATATTATCCATCGCTAAACTTTTATTGACGAAATATATTATTCCGTCGATAACTTATATTCCATCGATAACTTAGTGACAGAGTGATATATTCTGTCGGTAACTTACTGTCAGAATGATATATTCTATTGGTAACTTAGCAATACCGACAAAATATAACAATGCGTTGCTAATTAGTAACGAAATATTGTATTTTAGTCTGAAAATTTAATTATAATAAATTTCAACCGCCATTTCTCTCTTTCTACTTGAGTTTTCTGTTGATACACTTATGATTTTTTGTACATTTAATTTCTGAAAATAATATAATATTGATTAAAAAATGTAAAGTAAATATTATCGTGAATGGTATAACAAAAAGTTATAATATACACGAATAAGTATCTGAAAAATAATTGTAGATTAAGAATTTATATAAAAACTTAAAGGTAGCAGACTATCAAATACTTCACTTATCCAAAAGCTATGCAGGTGCTGAAGGCAGATGCTATGACTATTGCGATGAGGTCCTGTCCTTACGCTTCAACTCATCCACCTCATTATGCACTCTATCAGCCTCTTTGTTGTGCTGTCAAGCTGAAGGACTCTCTCATTTGATGTGGACCGCTTACTAGATCCAGTTGTAATGGATGTAGAGGATTACGAATAACATGTATTTGCAAATGAATCTAAGATGAAAATCCTTCCACCTATCACCTACTACATCAAGATATGCTTGAATCTTATCAACAATTTCAAAGTTCTGAGACTGTCATTCAATACTTTATTGTATTTGGTCTTATTATTATAATTGCTTATGTTAATAAGTGATACTTTTTAAGAATTAATATTAAAGTATATATTTTACATATGTAAAGTTGTTTGCATTTGGTGTTGATGAAGGTCACACCATCATGCTTCTTAATGTGAGTGTGCAAAAAGAGTTGGCGTGGTGTTGGCTTCCTACCTATAAACTTTTCCTACATCATAATAAATTGATAGACATCAGACATTTATAACATTTTTATCCTCTATAGTACACATATATTTTCATTTTAAATTTCATACATCAAATTACATTGAAATCAAATTTCATACATTAAAGTAAAAAATCAGAATATAAGTGTAATGTTTTGATACTTACAACACTACAAGAAAATGAGTGTTTAACAACGGAAATTACCAACAGAATGTGAAGGTTTTATGTCGACAAATGAATTTGCCAACGATAAGAATACATAATTTTATGTTTTGGATTCCTAAGCCTTGGCACAATCACCGCCAAGAAAATATATGCCTCATTCATACACATTCATAGAGGTAAATTATAAGGAGTAATTATAATTGACCATGATAAATATTGTTGACCGAATTGACCAAAAAATTGAAATCCATCTATTGACAATCTTAACCTAACATTTCGACTTTCAGTTGCAAACTTATAATGGATGTTATTGAAATGTTTACATGCAAGTTTATCCAATGGATGACTCATTAGTCCATATTCTTGTTCAAGTTCATGATGCATCTCATGTGAGATGGTGTAACATCAGAGGCATAGAGTCTTTGAAATCTTAAAGTTGACAGGAAATAATACATCCACTTCCAAGGTACTAATTTTTGTTTCATAGTATGCTTTATAGGCTTGAAGCTAAATTGACTACAAAATTTGCACTCTTGTAATTTTATATCATCTCCCCAAAATATAATACATCCCAATTTGCAACAATTAATTTTTCAACTAAAAACCAAGACCCTTAATGATTTTTTTATATTATAAAAATTATCAACCATTGTATGATCAGGAGGCAATGATTTATTGTACCAAGCAACAATTTTATCAAAACTTAAATAAAAAATATGCCTTTCAGACTTTATGTTCAATATTTGAGTAATTGAAGATAATTGAGTCATGGTCTCACAATTTGACCATGATTCTTGGTTAGCTAATTTTAGTAAGTTAAAAAACTTTTTTGCATGTGGGTTTAGCTCTTCTTCAAGATTTTCTATATTTGCCTAAAAGGTATAACTGCCTACATCATAAACTATTTGGATGTAAGGATTTTCAATTGTATACACATTATTTGTTATAAATCCTGTCCCCCTTCAAACTTATCCACATTTATTGATGAGTTTACTTTATTATTCCTTGAAGTGCTACAAATTAATGGCTCCTGATGTTGTGTCCACTTAAAATAATTTGTTACAACCCTTTTTCTTAACAAATGGAGATTCACTTCATCAGTAGGAAGAAAATGAATATGTTTGCACTTTTTACATGAACATATGATCTTTGGACAATCTAGATATGTAAGTTAAGAATATGCATATTAAATAAAAGTATCAACTCCCTCAACAAACTCAGGATTAATGAAACCATTGGGTGTTAATTGTCTACATAACCAAGATCTATTAACATTACTTATATACGCAAAACTATTATTTAAAAAAGTGATAGTAGTCAGATATAATAATTATTATAGTAGTATCCATATTAATCTTACAAAACATTTAATCTTTACTTTACATATCATTAAATCCTTCATTTCCCTTAAGTTTTTATGAGTCTCTGACCATTTCCTCTCCAAATTAAAACCAACTTATCATATTCTATGATTTCACAATTAGATAACTCAATCATAACCAATTCCACCTTAGTGATTGGACAATCACCACATTTTAAGGCATAAGAACTTTACAATCATAGAAGAATTTTTTTAGGTTAGCTTTCATCTTTATTATCCTTGATATATCTTAATATCGTATAAGCAATCTACAAATGAACTGTACATGATTTATTGATATATTGACTTAATTGATGGACAACATAAGTGAGTATTAGTAAAAAAAGAAAATTTCCAACCAATATCCTGTAAGAAGTGACATTAAGAAGTAAAAAAAAGCACCTACATATCATTTTTCTAACTTTATATTAAAATAAAAAGTGAAAATATATTTATAATAAATAAAGTCAATGGAAATTAAAAAAGCACTATAGTACATAGCATTGTTAGACCAAATGGATTGAGAAAATAAGTTCTCGTTGTGATTTCTAGACTCGTGAAAATTTTCACCGATAAGCCTCATGGGAGTTGCATCACGGGTTTCCAACCTATATACCATCTTAGAAGTTTATTATGCAAAGAATTGTCATGTTAATTATGTGAATTTCTTATGTTAATACTAAGTTTGATTTAATCACCTATAAGTTCATTTCCAAAGTTTGACTTTAAACAAGAATTATAGTACGTGGCATTGTTATACCAGATGAATTAAGAAAGCAAGTTCTCGCTGTGACTCCTAGGCTCGTGGAATTTTTCACTAATAATCCTCATGAGAGTTGTATCACAGGTTTCCAACCTATATACCATCCTAGAGGTTTATTATGCAAAGAATTGTCATGTCAATTATGTGAATTTTTTATGTTAATACTAAGTTTGAATTAATCACCTATAAGTTCAAGTCTTTATGTTTCAATTTAAATAATGCCCAAGCATAAATACTCAAACTATTAAACCTAAGCCTAAAATCTCGTCAATCATTGCTATAGCTAAAATTGCAAAGAACAACACAAAATCGATCACATTGTAGACATTACTCAGTTGAACAACTTAATTTGATAGACAGACAATCGCAAACTACAAAAAAGACGAATGAGGTTGGACAATTATCGAGGCTTTTCAATACAGAACATGGCCTGTAAGAAATACAATAAAAATATAAAAATTAAGGACCATACCATTAGAAAAGCTAATCTAATCACTAACTTATGAGATGTAGATGAATGAATTACATGAAAAGGAGCTTACTTCAACAAAAAGAGGTGTGAATTTTAAAGTCTCTAAGTAGAAGGAAAATTATATACAAGACCTATATAAGTGAGAGTAATGATGAGGATATAAATATAATCACAAAGAAATTTAAGAAATTATTAAAGGCTAAGAGAGAAAAGTAATTAACTAAGAAGAAGAAAGCATATAAAGGCTTAATAAGATGACACTATTATTTCTTAAAGTCATGAACCAAAAAAACTTTGCAAAGTTTGTACTTTATATCCAATAATAATAAGCTACCCTATTGCTAAATCTCTTATGATGAGAATAATAATTATGATACTAATCTTTCATATGATGAGTTAGTTGAATGCCTAGAGACTATAAACATAAAAATGAAGAAAAATTCTTCCAAGTATGAAGAAGCACAAAAACTCTTTGATGCATATTGATTAAGATAAACAATTGAAATATTATGTGTATGACCTTATACAATCTAAGAGTGTGGTTGCTAGCGCTAAAAATAAGCATGTTTATTGCATAAGAATGAGGTATTGAAAATGGAGAAATATCCTTAAAGCATCATTTTATAATTTCAATTTAGTAGGTGAAAAATTATAATGCAACTTAGGTCCCAAAAAAAACCTTCAATGGTAAGCATATAATTAATTACACTTATAGAAGTACATCATCTAATGATAAGAAAAATTTTGTAATAAAATAATATGCATATTGTTGAGCCATTTCCTATGTCATCATAGGAGCATATAGATTCCAATTATAGGCATAGAATATTCAATGCTCCTATATCATCTTCTATATCCAAAGCTAAAAAGAAATTCCAATTATATATGTATGGTTCATAGCCTAAACCTAGAAGACATGGTTCCTATGGTTCATGTAAGGACATACCAAAAGAGTATATAACACTTCTGTATTCATGTAGGCTTCTTTGTCATCAAATTGTATAAAGAAAAGCTAACAATTAGCATAGCCTATCTGAACAATTCTTCACAAACTTCAATAGCCCCTATTTAATTTTATAATACTTAAAAAATAATCTTTAATTGGCAGTTATACATCTAATTCAATCAAGATACATATGTTTACATAATTCAACTAATAAAACAACCTTTCTGTAAACTAATGAACCAGTAAAAGAAACATTCTAGATTTGTCATAAGCATATTAATCAACATTTTTGTATGAAATATCCAATACATAGTTCTTTTCAGCACAATACATTAAGCTATGCTATTTTCAAGTTGAGAAAAGATAAAAAATACATAATGAAGCACTTCTAAAGGAAGATAAAAACTTGGATAACTTGGATGAAATCTCTAGTAATGTCTAAAATCAACATATACTTGATCATTCTTCATTTCAACTCTTCATTTTATTGCGAATCAATCATTATGTTCAATTTTAAACCTCAATGAAAGTAATCCAAGTTATTAATAAGTTAAGGTGGTGTTTGGTTCCATTTTATTTTTGAGTTTTTTGTTGTTGTTTTCGTAAAAAATAAAACAGTCTCTGAAAACATGTTTGGTAGAAATTATTTTCGTTTTTTGTTGTTAAAAATAAAAAAATTAACATGTTTTTGAAAACGTAAAAAAGACGCTTTCGTCTATTTTTAAAACATGTTTTCATATTTCACAAAAACTAGTTTCCTTCACCGCTGACTGTATAATCTTCAGCCTCTTCCGTTGTTTCTCTGGTTATACCTACTGCCTATTTGTTTTTGTTGCCTAAAAGGTCTTTGCATATAGAAATCAACGAAACTATCATCTTCATCGTCTTCTCAATCTCTGCGTCTTCTGCTATCTAGCTCTCTTCCGCCGTTTACTTCTTGGTTGAAATTTGTTAAAGTCCCACTGCTGCTTTACTTCAACCTGTCCTTGTGGAGACTACAGAGCCTCTGTTTTTGACCGATAATGAAGCCATTTCACTATTGTTTCTTCGCTTTTAATGGGTCTTGGAGGCTGTAGGTATGTTTTGAGGATTGGGAGCTTCTGTTTAGGATGGTTGGGTCAGAGGGTTGGTGACTTTTTTCAAAAGGGATCTCATGAAATGAAGGAATATAGTGGAATCTAGTGTTGAGTTGTTGAGTCGGGCAGGAGCGAGTTGTGGCACGAGAAGTTTGGGTTTTTATTTTTTTTGGGTGCTTTTTCGTTTTTGGTGTTTTTTCTTTGTTTAATATTCTGTGAACATATAGTTGGGTGTAAAGCTCTGTTCTCGAAAGATTTATGCTTTTCTTGTGTTTGGTGGCTGTTTGGTAGTGGACAAAAATGAGGATGACGATGTCTCCAATCTAGATATCGCTGTCCTTTGTGGGTTTATCTTCGTCCTTGCATTTCACAATCATACCTTAACCAACACGAAAGATTTAACGATTTATATTTGTGCCTATCTCCAAAGCTTTCAGGTTCCACAAAGCCTGTGAAGTTGTGATTAGAACGAGAGGTGTTGTAATTCTATGGGAAGAAAAAAGACTATTAATTATAATGATAATTAATTAATTTAAAAATATAATATATTATATTACAATTATTACACATAATAGTATAATTACAAAAAAAATTAGAAGCATGGTAATAAAATCAAAGATGTTTTTGTTTTTAGTTTTTTATTAAAAATTTCAACCAAACAGGTTTTTGTTTTCAGTTTTTATATTACAAATCTCAACCAAACAAATTTCGTTTTTTTCAAGAAAAAACAGAAACAAAAAACAGGAAACATAAACCAAAAACAACAACAGAGAAATAAAAGTAGAACCAAACGACCCCTAAATTTATTCACTTTAATCAACTATAAGACATATAGAAATGAATATCCAGTTCATTATTAAAAGCATAACTCGATTCACAACATAGGATTAATAATCCTATTTTGACTATGTCAAATATAACAATTGTAATCATGCCTGAAAGAAATAAAACATCAAACTAATATTCACAAATGAACAAGCATGTTTCAAATTATAGTTTAGTCACGTAATAATTTAGTTTATTCATCTTTTATTTCATTTTATTTCTTAAGCCTTACAACCTAGCTCTAGATATATCAATTTCATTTCACGTCCTATGGCACCACTCTTAGCATTTTTTCCATTTCAAATCCCTAATATTCATTCTACTTATTTTATTTTATTTTATCTTATTTTTAAGCTCTGAAATTCATTTTAAATATTTTATTTTTAAGCCCTAAGATCCACCTTTAAGCATTTCATTTTTATTTCAAGTCCTATGATACAACTTCAAACATTTTCTCCATTTTAAAGCCCTAATATTCATTCTAGGGATTTCATTTCATTTTAGTTTAGTTTTAAGCCCTAAGAACTACCCATAGGCATATAGTATTGCATTTTTATTTTCAATCCCCAGCCCCTAAGTAAGACTATAATTAATGTACAGTATAAACTAATTTTAAAGGTGCAAAAGACATGCCAAATTCGTATCTATCCCCACCAGTGCCATGTTAAGAATGATTTGTCTCATTTAATTGCTTTTAGTTCTAAAACTAATCAACTTATACTTAATTCACCATCATCATTACGACCCTTTTTTTCCTAATATATGTTTTGGCCTTTTGTTATTGTTAACAATTAAGATTTGGGAAACCATATACTAGTTTAATTATATATTTTCACTAAATAACAATTTTAAGTGTTACTACACTACTTTTTGTTATAAAAGTATAAACATTGTATATGAATCTTATTCGCACTGTATTTGAATCCATTTAACTTACCATATTAAAACAAAACAAATTTATCCCTTTAAGCCTTTCATCAAACAGTTTATAGGCATAATAAATTCATCCCTAACTATTAACAAAACCACTAGTACCTGACATTTTTTACCAATAGAAACACATTCAAATGCACAATGAACCACTAGCTACTAAAATAAAAGTAGACAACACAAAGGACATCAACCAAACCACAAAAAAGCTTCCCTAACACCAACAAGTAGAAAAATAAAAAACCAAGTGGAAAGGAGAAATAACTAACTATGATGGATGACTAATGAGAGACAAAGATGATAACTATGGTGTATAATTGGAGAATAACAAAAGACGACGACAACGATGTTGGAGGGAAAAAAGTCACAATATTTTTAGACACCTTCGATAGATGGGGAGAGCGGTTTGATGCCCTGGCTTAAACATGATAAGGAAACGACATCGTTTGTAGTTGAACAAACGATGTCATTTTCCTTATAATTAAAAGAACAACCTAATGTCATTGAATTTATCAATGGAACAAATTTATGTTGGTAAGTTTTATAGGCATTTTCATAACCTGACGTCATTAAATTTACTGACGGAACAAAGTTTTATTAGTAAATTTTGTAGGCATTTTTTGCTAGGAATCATTGAGGCCTATTTTTATGACGACTTTTACTAATTTTGTCGACAAAATTTAATGTCATCTTTTACTAACGGATTCTTAGTCACAAATTACCTTTTTTCTCGACAGCTTTGCCTACAAAAAATAGTTTCCATTGCTAATTTACTATGAAATTTTTTTGTTGAAAAGTTTCGGTCCGTATTTACAATTTTCTTGTAATGTTTCTTTCCAGATGTGGTAAATGGTTGTGCTAAAAGAGATCCTTTATCTAATAGCCTCCTCCTCACATCTCTAATTCAAACTAACACTCTAATATACAATATTAATCTAGTTACTCCTTAATCATGAGAGGCTGTTAACCCTTAGTATAGTTCACTAAACTGATTTTGTAAAATCATATTGGAAGAACAAATGGTTAATACTTATAGGTTCCTAGTTATAAAGAGAATAAATGGTAGAAATAAAAGTTATACAATGAATTATATCTTTACTCTTTAGTGTATAGTTTACCACTGACAATCAACCACAATATAAAGGACACACAAGTTTATACCATTAAACTTTAAAGGTTATTCCAAGACCACCTTCACCTTTAGAAAAACACATAACCTCACATTGGTCTTCGCTTTGTAGGTTTCAACTACTTAATTGGCCTTAAAAAGGTCCTAAACAAGCTTTTAATGGTCTTTATCAAACTTTTAAGGAACACAATATGTGAAGGCCCATAAACAAGCAATGAATGTAAAACTGAATTAACTAATTGAACTTTACTAGCATAACTAAGGTTGTTGTTGCACTAACTATTGACCATCTTCTAAATTTTCTCTATAAGTGGCAAGAACTCCTTATATGATACCCTCTTATATGAAATAGGAACTCCAAGATGGGTGAACAGAAGTTACTTTTGTTGTAATCATGTTAGATAGGTAATCTAAAGAGAGTAATCTGTAGCATATAAGGATATAACGAAGCAATTTTTATCTTTATTCATTTCTAGTCCAAATAACTCTTTAAAACATCTCAAGCAATTCATTAAAGCACTAATAGAGTTAAAATTTGTACCAGATATAAGCAATAAATCATCATAAAAATTTTAAGTTGTTTGCATTTGAAACAATATTTTAAAAACTCCTTTTCTGATTTATAAAATAATTAGTAAAACTTGATAGCACTTCCATGCCAAGTGTGAATAAGTAGGGAGATAAATGGTCACCTTATCTGAGCCCTTTAGCACCATTAAAGAATTTAGTAGGCTCATAATTTACCAATATATTATAAGACACAGTGGAAATACATTGGGAGATCTAATGAATAAACATTGGATCAATTTTGAAAGCATACATAACATTAATAATAAATCTGCATTTAATATAGTCAAAGGCCTTGTTGAAATCCACCTTGATCATATAACTCTTGAAGGAATGCTTCCTGTTATAACTTTTGAAAAATTCTTGAGCTAATAGCACATTGTCAATAATTAATCTTCCTTAGTATAGAGACACTTTGAGAAGGGTTGATTAATGGTTGAAGCACTCCTTTGAGAATAGAGATAATTATTTTTTAATTATGTTGTAAATTGTATTGGTAGAAGATATAGGCATGAAGTCCCTCAAAGTACTAAGATTAGGGATCTTTGGAACTAAGGAGATAAAGGTTTTGGTTATTTCTCTAAGCTTTCAACCACCATTAAAGAACTCCAATACATCATCAGTAACCAAATGCTTCAAAAAATGCCAAGATTTATGAATGAAAAGACCATTAAGACCATCTACATTCGGAGTCTTATAAAGATAAAGAATAAGACGACATTCTCCAATTCAAAATATGCAATAGGTTTGATAAAAAATATGCTTCAATTGAAGAATTTTTACCAAAGATAAAGAATTGTAACAATTAAACTAACGAGTAATTTAATGTGAACCCAAGCAATTTGTTGAAATGATCATAAATGGCCTTTAAAAGATCAAACTGGGATGAAACAATAAGCCCATCATACGTTATAAGGGAAGTAAATATGTTATGATTCCTTCTTAAAAACATAGATTTATAGAAAAAAGAAGTATTCCTATCTCCACGATTAAGCCATTAAAGCCTTATTCTCTTCTTGAAAAAGGAAAAATTAACCTCAACAACTTGGACATAATAAAATAAAGTCTTATTTCCCTCCATTTGTATTAAGGAATTAATAGGATCTTAATAATGCATTTTTATACTTTATCCAACTTATCTTTCAGCTAATAAAATAACAACTTAAGTAATTTGAGTTCTTTAATCTTCTACAGCTTCCTTATAATTTGAAAAAATATCCACATGCCTAGTTTGGACGGTTCAGTAATGTTATTCAAGAGTTAGGTATGATTCGACTTGAGCCTGATCACTATGTCCTTTTTAAATATACATCATCAAAATAGTATATCTATTTGATTGTTTACGTGGATGATATTGTTATTATTGGAAGTGATCAAGGTAGGATTGAACAATTGAAGAAACATTTGTTCATCATTTTTAGACAAAAGAAACATTGTTCCATCATTTTTAAACAAAAGATTTGGGTTTACTCTGATACTTCCTTGGTATAGAAGTTGCTCAGTCCAAATATGGTATTGTACTCTTTTCGAGAAAGCATGCGTTGGATATTCTAGAAGCAATATGAATGTTAGATTGTAGACTAATGGACTCTTCAATAGATCCTAATTCAAAGCTTTTATTTGGTCAAGAGGGTCACTTGTTGATCCTAGATGATACTGGAGATTGGTAGAAAAATTATATCACCATCACACGGCCTGATATTTCTTTCTCCATTAGTATTGTTAGCCAATTTCTACAAGCTCCATGTGACAGTTATTAGTATGTAGTTATTTGAGGTACATTAAGGGTGAACCAGGAAAAGGATTATCATATGAAAACTGGGGTCATTCACAAATTATTGGATACTCTGATGCTGATTGGGCAGGTTTTCCATCCAATAGGCATTCTATTTGAAGCTTTCGTGTTCTTATTGGAGGAAATATTGTATCTTAGAAAAGTAAGAAGCAAGATGTTCTTGCCAGATTAAGTGCAGAAACAAAATATCATGCAATGACTTTAACAACTTGTGAGCTTATTTGGTTGAAGCAATTAGTTCAAGAGTTAAAGTTTGTAGAAGTATCATGGATGAAGTTATTTTGTGATAATCAAACTGCTATCCATATTGCTTCTAACCTAATGTTTTATGAAAGAACCAAACATATAGAAATTGAACATCAGATAAGTTCAAACAAGATGATCTTTTTTTGGTAGTTTTTTAAATGAAAGTTAACTTTAGGGGTTTTTTCTAGACAAAGAATTCCAAATGACAGGTTTTTTAAATTTTCCTTACATAAAGGGAGTGCTCTTGTCTTTTATCCTTTATTTTAATAAATAATTAAAACAAAATAAGTAATCTAAAAATATAAATACTTAGATTGTTGGACCCCGAACTTTTCTTGGAAATTAGAAATTATTAAATGAAATTAAATGAGGAAATATGGTATGATTCTTTGTAATGAATGAAAAGTATAAATGAATTTATGAGCATTTGA
>JAOSBK010000001.1:15750135-15765560 GCA_027568895.1 Erythroxylum shatona | reverse complement strand
ATCACATTAAACCTCAAAATAATTTAAACATGCCTCAAAATAATTGAAGCATGCTTATTACGAATCGGGGCCCAACAGTATATGTATAAAAATTTTCAATTCAATATGTTCATCTTCTTTGCAAAATCAAAATTCCAACCCTATTATTCGAAGTGACAATCATATATACTTCCAAATTTGAGTTCCAAAGAGCTAAGTTATGGGATGACTTAGGAACCACAAGAAACATGATGGTTAATCCCTGGATTTTAGTTAGGGGTTTCAATTGTGTCCTAGCTCCTTCTGAGGCACAGGGTGACAGAATTTATCCCTCTAAGATGGGTCCATGATTAAAAAGAAACTTGATAGGTATTAGCTAATCAAAGATGGATTAACTCCCTTCCACTCTCTCATGTACTGTTTGGACCCCTATTTTGCTCATATCAATCCTTCATAGAGGTTAGTGATGTTTTAACTATAAAGAAGATTAATGCCCATTCAAAAATTTGAAATTCCTAGCTAACAAGGATGGTTTTAAGGTGTTGGTCAGTGATACATAAAATAGTGATATCCAAGGATATAAATCTTTCTAGATGATGAGGAAGCTACATGGATTAATAACTAAACTCAAAATCTTTCTCAAAATAGGAATATTAAACAGAAAGAAGAATATAAAAAGTTAAGGAAGATATTAGAGATGAGAAAAGGGCTTTTTACCTCTCCCCACATAATCAAAAATTCAAAATTGAGGAAAATAAAAAACTGTAGGAATATATTAAAGCAATGGTATAATACAATTAATTCACTGCTAATGCAGAAGGAAAGGAACCTATGGTTAAAAGGGGGGATTCCAACCTAAGGTACTTCTACAATTCCATCTTAGCCTGAAAGAATTCTAATAAGATCCATTTTCTGCTGCACAATAATGAACAGTTGATATTTGATGCATCTTTGATTGAAAATTTGGTTACCAATTACTATATAGACTCACTGGCATCAAACAAAACTGGTAAGATTTATCTATAAGACCTAGTAGAGGTGATTGGGCCTCTTTTAGTATCCAATCTGGATTCATTACAACTATAAGTTACAAATCAACAGATCAAAGGAACATTCTTCTCTCTCAAGGAAAACAGCAGGACTAGATGGTTACAATGCTTTTTTCTTTCATTGATCTTGGAATATCACTACCAATCTACTAACTAATGTCATGCAAGAGTTCCTTCACACAAGAAGAACATTAAAGGGGGTTAAATGTAACCCATATCTATCTTATACATAAAGTTCCTCGTGCTATCTACTTAAATGATTTTAGACCTAGGTCTAGCTACAACATAGTTTATAAGGTGATAAGTAAATTATTGACTAACAGACTAAAGATCCCTCTCAATTCTTTGGTGAATCATTCACAAAGTGCATTTATACATGGAAAAGAAATCTTAGAAAACATCTTTTTAGTGAAAAAGCCTATGAAGGACTATAACTCAAAGAAAGCAATAAGAGGATATGCCACGCTTTCTCAAAGGCATTTGATACTTTCAACTAGAGTTTCATTAATAGTAGCTTAGAGTGGTTTGGTTTTCCCTAAAATTTGTTTCTTGGATCTAAGAGTGCATCTCGACACCCTCATATAGCATTCTCTAAATGGTTCCCCATCAGGTTATTCAAAGGCTCCAAAGGGATAAATCAAGGTGATCCTTTATCCTCATATCTTTTTGCTATATATGTGGAAATCCTTAACAGAATTATTAGCTCTAACATTGAGAGTAGTTCAGGTTTTTCTTACCATCATAAATGTGAAGCTTTACACCTTACTTGACTCAGTTTTGCGGATGCCTTTATGATGTTTTGTGTTGCAGATTGAAATCTCTTACAATATTGCACAAATCCCTCATGGAGTTTTATAAACTATCTAGTTTGGAAATTAACTATCAGAAAAGCGGAATGTATTTCTCTTGGGAGGTCACTAACTCTGAGAGACTGAAGCACATTTTTAGTCTAAGTATTCAAAACCTCCCATTTAATTACTTTGGGTACCCATATCTTCTAAGAAACTAAATTATACAGATTTCATGGCAGAACAAATTTCTCTCCTATGTTAGGAGAGTTCAACTCATTTTATCAGTTCTTAGTAATCTTCATGTACATGAAAGTTCATATATAGCTCTACCAAAGATGTATGAAGAATTTCCTTTGTTTTGGCAAAACCAAAGTATATAAGGGTGCTAAGATGAAATGGGATTACCTGTGCTAAAGAAAATAAGAGGGTGGGCTAGGATTCACTTCACTCTAGCTAGTCCAAACTAAGATTATTTCTAAGAAGATTTGGAAGCTTCTAAGTGATAGGGAGGATTTTTGGAGCAAATAGATGCAAGCTTATTACTTAAATAACCTTAATTTTTGGTAGTAAGTGGAAAAAACTGAATACTCTTGGCCTTTCATAAATATTCTAAGGCATAGACAAATTATTTACCCTCTCATTAAAGTGTATATTGGTAATGGGGAGGACTCTCAGATGTAGTTTGATAAATGGTCTACCTAAAGTCATTTGATTAAGAGAGATGATATGCTCAATCTGCTGAGAAGATGGCCAATCCAATCCAAGGTATGTTGCATAATTATTAATACTGAATGGATCATTTCAAGTATAGGGGCTGACATATTTCTAGCTGTTGTCCCAAGGTACATGCCTAACTCCATGAATAAGGATAGATTAATCTCATCTCTTAGTGTAAATGGGGATTTCTCTAACTCTTCTTGTTGAAAGCATTAAGACCTTAACATTTGAATACTTCGTAGTATAATATAGTGTGGAAATCTATAATGCCTAAGGCATCACTTGTAACTTAGCTAGCAGCTAGAGGAATACTCAAAACCAATGATAGATTGAAGGGAAACATGATCAAGTAAGTTTTCTTTGTAAGTTACAACCTAAAATCGTAAACTACACATATTTGATTGGGAAAATATATTAGTCTAAAAATATCTACAAAAGAATCAGGGATGATAAGAAGTGCTTAAGTCTAATACTTTCCTACTCAGTTTAGTCAATTTGGTTTGAAAGAAATCAAAGGATCTTTAGAGATGTACACAATGACAAAGTATACGGTGATAAATAGGAATTGCTTTTGGATTAGGGAGACACTAATTTCTAATCAAGCAACCAATAGTTCAAGCTTCTCCATGGAATGTAATTAGGGTCTACTGTAACTTCTATCTTGATTGCTCTAGCATCAATACTAGCTTTGTTTTGTTAAGAGGTTGATCCTCTACTTAGAATCATGTCCCTTATAACTATAACAACCTTGTATTAGCATGGTAGGCCTCTAGGCCATTCAATAAAATTTATTTTAACTATTAAAAAGTATAGAACTAAACAAGGTGACTGACAGCAAGATTAACCATGTAGTCTTTTTATAGGACATGAATCCTAATAAATCAAGATCTAATTAATGACAAAATAATTCACGTGATGTTAGCCCTTGACTGACAGCAAGATTAACCATGTAGTCTTTTTATATGTTTGCAAACTACTTTTAGAATATCACTACGCCAACTGCCCAGCTATGGTTAATCTTTGACTAATATTATTGTCTCTGAATCCTAGTATCATCAACTCTCTATCCAATTCAAAGTATTATTAAAAAACTAAACCCTCTTATTTAATCCTCTTGAATGTCTCTCAAGTTCCTTAAGCTTATAAAATTGGATATATACATCTTTCTACCATCCATATTGTGTTAAAATCTACCTTTCAAGAAGGAATAGATTCTCCTATAAGAATGACTGTAATTGTTGAAAGAATGATTGATTTAAAAGACCAACTAATCAGAATCATAAAAGGAAATTTAACTTATGGGAAATTAAATTTAATACCCACCTTAAATTAGGAATTCCTTTACAATCACAAAATTTAAATGAAACAATTACTATAGCTTATAAATTTTATCGCAAAAATTTAATGACAACAGGAAAATATCTTTTTTCAATTACTTATCAAATTAGCTATGCTTTAACTTATTCTCATCATAGTATTGAATTTAAAAACATAGATTGAATTTATATCGATAAATAAATCTAATAACTAGTTTAAGAGAATTACCAAATATCAATTATCCTATAAAATTACAAAATACACCAAGTTCTCATGATATACCTCGTTTATCTTTATTAAACAAGGTATATCATGAGAACTTGGTATATTTTGTAATTATAAAGGATAATTGATATTTGGTAATTCTCTTAAACTAGTTCTTAGATTTATTGCTACTTTAGCTACATCATTAAATAATTGTTCGAAATAAATTCGATATGTATTCTTAAATTCAATACTATGATGAAAATTAGTTAAAGCATAACTAATTTGATAAGTAATTGAAAAAGGATATTGTCTTATTGTCATTAAATTTTTGCGATCAAATTTATAAGCTGTAGTAATTATTTCATCTAAATTATATGAAGGTAAAGGAATTTCTAATTTAAGGCCGGTATTAAATTTAATTTTTCTATAAGCTAAATTTCCATTAATCATTCTGATTACTTGGTGTTTTAAATAAGTCATTCTTTCATCAATTATAAAAATTCTTATAGGAGAATCGATCCCTTCTTGAAAGATAGATTTTAACAAAATTATAATTGTAGAAAGATGTATATATCCAATTTTATGTCTTTTTTCTTCAGAAATATTTTGTAACTGTTTATAAATTTGTTCTTAGTCTATTAAACTTAAGCGAATATGTCCATTACATTGATCTATTATATTAGGTGTTTCACGTATAAATTTTCCATAATTTAATGATATTTTTCTCTATTAATTAATTTTTTAAATGGATGGTGTGTAATATCTTATCTATCTTTTAAATTTAGTTGTGTTTTTCTTGTGATAATAGTGTATTAATATGGAAAACATCGATGGATTCAGTTAATTCTAAAGTATCTACATCTAAAATAGTATTATTGTTATTGTTAGTATGAGATTCTTGAATTAGTTCAGTCATTTTGAAGTTAGTTAGATTGATGAGAGATTCTTTGATGCTCTATAAGTTGGTTATATTTATAGATTAAATTTTGATTATGTAAATTATAAAGGTTGATTGCAATGTCTAATCTTTCTTTGATTGGAATTAAACCATTATTATTAATAAAAATTCTATTCTAAGTAGTTGAGATCCTCTTTGATCCAACTTTGAGTTTTAGTTAACCATTTGAGGATCCTGTCCCATAAAACCTTGTCACATTGCACACTAAAGAGCTATAGGAGAATGTGTCGAGGAAAATAGCAAAAAGGACCTAAAGTACATATGTTCTATAGACTCATCTTCTAAGTTGCATAAAATGCAGTTTGCTTTAAATGTTAAATTTGAGCAATTTGAGATCCTCCTTAATCCAAACTTAAATTTTAGTTAATCATTCGACTATCTCGTCCTAAAAAACATTTTCATAATTACGTATATAAAAGTTCTAGGAGAAAATGCTAAGGCATATAACAAAAAAAGGGATTTGAAGTACAAATACTCTATAGACTCATCTTCTAAGTTGCATAAAATATATAATTTATCTTATATGTTAAATTTTATCCTGCCCTTGAATCTTAAATTCTTCATGATAGCTAATTAAAGGATGAAAGATATTTTTGGATTATTGAGGTATTGCCACATAAGTTTTCCTAGGTCATTTTCAGCGTAGAGGAACAAAAATTTTCAAATCAGGTTGGTTATTGAAAGATTAAGACTTATGTTTGAGCCACATCCAATGGTCATCTCTACCTTGATAAGGGGCCAAAATTGGTAAGAGTTCCCTTATTATAGAGAATCTTCTAGAGCAATGTAAAGGCTAATGCCAATTATCCCCATTAACAAACACTTCTACTTTTACTGAATCAGGGAAAGATGTTTTAATTGAATTATTATTTGGAAGTATTAACAAACATGTCTACTTTTATTGAATCAAGGAAGGATGGTTCAATTGAATTATTTTTTGGAAGTAAGAAAACATGTCCCAAATCATGTTAATTATCAAACCAAAACTATACCTTCTTAGTATTTCTCACTATAGGCGTTGCATTTATGTTAAACATTCCACAAAATAGCATCCTTAAAGTAGTAAGCATAGATCCATCTTACCCATATCAATTTTTTATTGTCTATGATTCTCTAGATTTTTTTAATCAGTATAACAATATGGCTCATAAGGATTTGATTTGTAACCTTTTTTGGCTTTTAGGACAACATAACCTAGACCATTTAACTTCAACACCGATTGGGTTAAGTTCCTTACATTTTTATTAAAAGTTCCTCATCAACCTTTCTAGTATTTTGATGATTTAAACTAGAATATGTAAGTGGAATAGCCAGTAGAATTTTATAAGATTGAGCTTAAGTTAATAAGCTATAAAAATTACCAATGAAAGAAAGAGCTTTATTGGACCAATTCCTTAACTTCTTTCGTAAGGATTTTATCAAAGGGATACAATCCCTAAAGGAGAGTTTTTTTTTGTGATAAGAATTCTGAAGTACTTGAAGGGGAGTTATCTTTGATTAAAACAAAAAATGTTCCTTATAAAATCAACTATTCCTTTATAGGCTTTTAAGAGGAAAAATTTTCTCTTGTTAGGATTAATGTATAGACTAGATAGGAACTTAAAGTCCTTCAAAACTTCTTTTACTAATGAAATGGATTCATAGCTTGCTCTACATAGGAGAAGTGGGTCATCTTTAATAGGAAAACTAGTGATAAGAAATTCCTCACACATATGGTAGAATCCCTAAGCCTTTAATATAGAGGTCATAAAGCTCTAACTCACTGAGTCAAAAATCACATGAAAGTCCACCCTTAAAAGCATAACTTTTGATAGCCCAATCTATATAGTAATTCACAAAAGTTTTTTGAGAAATAAGAATGTTATCACCAATTGATCTCCTTTGGATGAAACCACCTTGATAGGGGCTGATAATAGAGCTCAAAACATGCTTAAGTCTAATAGTAAGGAGTTTATAAATGACTTTGTAAATTATATTACAATATAAGATCATTAGAAAATCAGTTAGGGATAAAGGATTAAGAAAATAGTTAAGGACAAAGGAATGAGAATTTTTGGAATAAGACATATATGGGTGTTAGTTATCTCAAAGAAGAGTCTTCCATTATCAAATAAATCTTGAATTGTGGAGATAATAATGTTACCAGCAATGGGCCAACTTTTTAAAAACCAAATTGTGAAATTGGTCTATTGACACTATAATGGATGTAAAAGTATTTATTCTTTAACAATATTAATAAGAAGTGATTAAGAGAACTCTATAAGTGGTGTAGAGAGAGGTAAATAAGGAGTACTAGCTCCTTTAGATCCTATGTTTATTTATAATAGGACTTGGAACTTTTAGTAATTTAGTTAAAATATATATTTAATTTTAATTAAACTTTATTTAGAAAATTAATTAATTCTCATTAAATATCAACTAGTCCCAAATAAAATCTATTATCTCATATTGATCTTTATGTATTAAAAAACTTTGAAGTCTCCTTGATCACTTTCAAGTGATCAATCATATATTGATTATTCAAATACTTCTTTATAGTTCATGTTAGATCCAATAATTACTAATTAAGTTATTATTGATTATGATATATTATAATTAGCATTGAAACATAATAATCTCTAGATGAGGTACTTTAAAGATCTAAATACAAATGATCGCATGTACAATTAACATAGCAAAATTTTTTATAGACATATAAATAATGTAATAAATGAAATTCTTATATTGATTTAGTTTAGCAAATTTGTTTTCTAATAAGCATCCACAAGTTTGTTTTAACTATCAATGTATTTTAGTCTATAAGATTGACTATTTCTTTTATAAGAATGAAACTTAATATGTATTAGTCTTTATACTCTACTAATGTATAGTCCTAATAAAATGATTAAGAATAATATAGAGATAATACATAAATAAAATATGAATCTCATAATAATTTTATTTGTAATTTATATTCATCTTATATACGTTATTTATACATCAATTAATTAAACAAATATGTATAAAAATATTTTTAAATAATTATATTACCAAAACTATAATCATAGGATTTAAACTAACATTTACTCAAAGAGTGACACTACAAGAAAATTAGTTATTAGCGATAGACAATTACCGATAGCAATAGAACCGTTAAAAATTACCGATAAAAAATCATGTTCTATCAGTAAAATTATTGAGAAAGTTTTCAATTTGCAATGGAAAAATATCTATCAGTAAATATGGAGGGAAATCAATCAGGTAAATTTTTTGACAAAATATAGCGACAGTGAAAAATGTCCGTCGGTAAAGAAAGCGGGAATGCTTAGTGAAGTAAATAAGTTTTGAGTTTACCGATGGTAGCCTGTTGATAAATTTTAGTCGTAAACTTCATCATTTTCTTTTGGTTCAACATTAAAAAAAATGAAAATGACGTCGTTTGGTATTACATTTAAACTAAATCGACTGCATCTTCCTTCCCCTTTCCCTTCGTCCATTGCATCCCCATTTTTTCTCTCTCCTATCATCATCGTCCGACCATGCCTCTCATCATGCCACCATGCCTCCTCGTCGTGCCATATGAGTCATCATTGTGCCACTGTGCATCCTCAATGTGCCGCCGTCCTCGGCGAGCCAACGTCGTCATCTTTGTCACTACCAAAGGCCACCACTCATCGCTCACCACTCATCCTCACCATGTCGTCGCATCTACTTTAGGTATTGTATAATCATATCTCGTGCACCACACCTCGTCACCATCATGGTCTTGTAAATATATACGTTCATTACGGCATCGTTTGGTTTTGTAAATGTGGAGTTGGTTCTGTGAATGTGTTCAACTTCTTTATTAGATACCTTTAAATCTTCATTTCTCATATCTGCTCATAGTTTATTTTTTAAATATATGTTTATTTGAATTTGAAAGTATTTCTTGAAATTTTAGATAAGGATTATGTTCTGTTGAATTAAGAATAATTATGTAATTAGTAGTTAAGATTTTTATGTTTAAAAATCTCTCTCATGTCTTGCATTTAATTAGATTGATAAAATAAAATTTAGTATGTAATTTAGAGCAAAATTCATTCTTTAGTTCTTTTCCTACTACCATTTCTAATAAATGGTATCAGAGTAACCCTTTCAAGAAAATGTGAGTTTTATTTTCGAGTGAATTTGTGAGCTTAAACACTTGATTCTTGTGACAAAATTTGCTTACGTCTTTGACTTTCATTTCATTTATCAATGCTCATAGTAATAAAAGATTTTGATAGGTACTTGCAATGGATTGAGTTTAATTAAATATTCAAAAGTTCGAGCTTAAATTTAATTGAAATTGAATATTTAAATTTAATTTTGATATATTAATATTTGAGTAATTTTTAAAGGTTCTTTGCTTAATTTAATACCTTCCTTTTTTTACTTGATTTGGAGTCAAGAAAGAAGCTAAACTCTCTTATCATACTTTTCTAATTTCTTACTTATACGTTTGGACAAATATTTCCATATACTTTTATTAGTAGCACAAAAAAATAATGTCATTTCAATATAAATTTGAATAATTAAAATATCATGCTTGTGTGTTTTAGTAAAGAGTGTAGTGTCAACTTTACTTATAAAGAAATCATTTAAAAAATGCACTTAACTTATCATACAAAGCTCTAGGAGCTTGTTTCAACTCATATATAGCCTTTGAAAGTTTGTAAACATAGTTAAGTGTATTATGTTTTTCAAACCTGAGAGGTTGATCAACATAAACTTCTTCTTGAATAAAAACATTTATAAAAACACTTTTAACATATATCTTAAAAAGTTTGAACTTCATACAGGAAAAAAATGTAAGTAAGAGCCTAATAGCTTTTAACTTAGCCACTGGAACAAATTTTTCCTCAAAGTCTATGCTTTCGTCTTGATTGTACTCTTTTGCCACCAAAATAACTTTATTTCTCGTAATGGTACATGATTCATCTAATTTGTATTCAAGGACTCACTTAGTACCTATGATTTGATGATCTCTAGAATCTAGGTCTAGGTACTAAAGTCCACATCTTACTTATCTCAAATTAGTTTAACTCCTCATTCATAGCAAGATCCCAACTTCCATCACTATGAGTTTCTTTTAGAAGGTTTAATTTGAGAAATGAAAAAAAAGATAAGATAAGTCGATAAGATGATATCTAGTGATTACTCTTGCTGAACATCACTTAGAATTTAATTTGGAGGAAGATTATTCTTAAATTTCCAAACTTTTAAGAGCTCCTCATCCTTTTTATCTCCCTTGTTTGGTTCGACAATAAGCTTATGAGAGGTGTGTTGGTGAGCACTCTTGTTTTCTTCAAGGAAAAATTGCTCTAAACTTTTTAAGTTATCTTTGGTATTCAAATTGTAGCATTTACATCTAAAAACTTTAAAGTAACTAATTTTTGGCTTCTTCCCATTCCAAATCTCACAAAGGGTTTTTATCCAAAGTTGGTCTTATGTAGCCATAATTTTTGCACAAAAAAATGTAGGGATATCATACTTATTTATCATAGTCTTAACTATTTATTACGAAGTCCTATTTTTCCTCTCAACAAGCCCATTTTATTGAGGGGATCTTCTATTAGAAATGTTATGAAAGATACCATTATCCTTATAAAAAGGTTTCAAATCTTTCATTTCAAACTTCCTACTATGGTCACTCCTAATTTTTCATTCTTAAAAGAGTTTTTGGTTTGTTTTCCTATTTAGAAAGCTCCATAAATCTTGTATTTATTCAATTTTACCCTTGGAAGTTTATTGAAAAGTTATTTATGAAGTAAATCACTCGTTAGTATAGACTTTATATTCAATGTACAAAATGCACAAGAAGGGGGGTTGAATTGTGTATCCCTTTTCGGGAATACAATCCCCTTTCAAAAATTATTTGAAAACTTGCTTTCTCAAAAAACTATTGAGTAATAATCACAATGTATTGGAATTAACTTCTATATACTTGTATGAAATAATAGAAATTAAAAGTAAAGAGTTCAGAAGTTGACACAGTGATTTTCTCCTGGTTCACCCCAAACCGTGAGCTACGTCTAGGCCTCAAAATCCTTTATGAGATTTCACTATTCTTCTCAAACTGTACAAGTATTCTTTTCATACAGCCTTTTCAGGTCTCTTACACCAAGTATTCTTTTTCTCACTTAGCCTCTTCAGGCTCTCAGCTTTTCTTCTTTCTTACAGAAAGATATTGTGAGCTTTGTTACAGAAAATTCTCATGTTTCACACAAATACAGTGTTTAAAAAAAACTTAAGATCAGTATATCAAAGAACTAATTGAATTCACTAGTTTTTTCGCTTCTCCAAAAACTAAAACCTTTTTGTAGTTTTCGACTCAGACTCGTATTTATAGCCTTCGTCTTCAACTGCTTCTTAATAACTGCTTCTTTCTTCTTGTTTCTTGATCTTTGAAGAAACAGTTATTCGGTTGAGTTCTGTAACTAACTCAAACTGATTAACTATCTGACGTAGTATCGGGTCTTTGTCTTATATTGCTTCCGTCTTAGTTTTGTTTCCGCTTTCGTCTTAGTTTGCTTCAGCTTCTGTCTTACTTTTGCTTTTGATTCTATCTTAGTTTGCTTCTGCTTTCATCTTAGATTACTTCAGCTTTCATCTTAGTTTGCTTCCACTTCCATCTTACTTTGCTTCCGCTTTCGTCTTAGTTTTGTTTCCGCTTTCGTCTTACTTTTGCTTCCGCTTTCGTCTTAGTTTGCCTCCGCTTTCGTCTTAGTTTGCTTCAGCTTCCATCTTACTTTTCTTCAACTTTATCACTTTTTAATATTATTATTATTTGATTTTCATCAAAATTATTTAGATGTGAAGTCATTTTGACTTAACAATATAAGCATAACAAATATCATAAAGCATTCATAGATGTATTGAATTCAACAAGAATAATTTCAAAAAAATAGATCAAAAAATCCCTAATATGAATTTAGAAACCCATAATCTTGTTTAACATCGTAATAATCTAAATAAACATTTAAAAAAATCAAATAATTGAAGGGAACAAAAAGAAAAACTAGTTGAAGTCTTGATATGGAAATTTTGAATTTCTAAAGCTTCATTTGATGTCTCCTCTTGATCTTCTTTTAATCTAGTGGTTGCAACCATTTTGTTTTTTTTCATGTATTTAAATAGTTCTGGAGGATTCTAGGGTTGCTTCAAGGGTTTCCCCACTTAATTTGGTTCTAAAAATAGTCCAAAACATCAAAACTTCAAAAATATCGCAATTTGAATAGACAACTTGCCATAATTGTGACAATGCCACGATTATGGATTGAAGGGTTTCCTAGCCTCTGTAACGATTATGCATGGGACCATGATTGTGACAAAGGCCCCATATAACATTCTTCGCATGCCATGATTGTGACACTTTCATCATTGTGACCAACAACCATGTTTCCAAGATCTTCTCTTTTATTCACATTCCTATTTCCATACATTCACAAACACTTCAAATACTTCTGAAACATAAAATTAAGATCAAATTCTTGCTCTAAACTAAGCAAACTCTTAAAACACATAGAAACATTAACAATAACACAATTTTAAGTCTATACATATGATAATCATTTAAGAAAACACATAAGAACACACTTTAAACAAATATCAACATCCTCACTCTTTAACCTTTGCTTGTCCTCAAGCTAAACTAAAAACTACACATAATTAAAAACACAAAAAATGTAAACACAAAATGATATAACATGCAATAAAGGTATAATGGCATCAAATCTTATCGAATTAACTCAACCTCAAACATCAATCACTTAAAAAGTGCCAACATACTAGCTTATTCCTATCATGTTTGGGTACTTTGATTTAAAAATACATATTAATCAAAATATTTATCACCCCATTCATGCACTTATAACACTTGTAAGCATACATTTCTTAATATTGATCAATGAAAAAGATAAATTATCACTAAGTAATCCTTCATGAAAATTGTTGCTATTCTGTAAAAGATCAATAGGTTTATCCTATTGCAAGCACCATTTTTAGATTTTCTTTAATGATAACCTAGTCTTTTGATGTGAAGGCAAAGTCTTTGTCATAACTTTCCCCATTTTACTCAACTAGGTTCTATTTTTTGATTTAGCTTAATTGAAGTGTCATTTTAGCCATTTGACGCGAAAATAAACATTTTGTTGTGAATGCCCCTGATTACTTGGCTATATTATAACTCTCAACTGGATACCAGATCTATTCTTACCCAATTTTCTTTAAAAAAAAGGCTAGTAGGATATTAATTTCATTTACCACTTTTTTTTCATATATAATTTCTTAGCCTGCCTCATTTCTTCTTAGTAAGATTCTCTTATGAAAGGGTATTAATGAAGCTAACCAAATTAATTGACTATAATTATAAATGTATATAATAAAATTCATAAAATGAAAGAATAAGTGTCATATCCTAATTAACATGCATATTCAATCCAAAGACATTTAAAACACAAAATTAACAAGTTATTATGCCTTTACAATTTAAATGACCATGTTCAAAGAAAGCTAATTCCATTTAATTCATACCATTGGCACATCATGCAACAAAATGTTTACATTTTACCAACCTAATCAAAAGATAAAAAAATGCAAATGATTATTTTCACACATATATAAAATGCCAATGCGTAAATGTCCCTATAATTGAACAACACATTATCTTCAATGTGAGAAACAAAATTAATACAAATAAAGATACAGAAAAATAAAGAAAAACTAAGAGTAAGAAAACTTATGGTGATGTTGGCGGTGATGGTGTTGGTGATGGAATCTGAACACCTTAAACAACAAAATAATTAAGTATTTTTGTTGTGACATATTGTTGTTGATGTTGATGATGCATGACCTCCTTCAGTTACACCTCCATGGTTTGTAGATGACCCTTAATATGCTTGTTATTTTTCTCCATTTTATTCAACACTTTCTCCCATCCTTCCTCTTCATCCTTCTTAGATTCTTCACTAGATGAGACTTCTTATTGGTGTTGTGTTGTAACAGAACTAAAGCTCTCATGTATAGTCTTGTATTTCACTTTTGGTTTTGAATCGATATATCGAAGTTCCAAACCATGACATTCTAATTTTTTCACTCTCCTTAATAGCTACTTTTCTTATTAAAATAATAAATATCAATTGAAAAATATAGGTAGACGTAAACACTCAAATTTTGTGATCTATGCACTAAAGAATAAATAAATCCTTTCAAAAACACTTATAACTTTGAGTTTTGGCAAAAATAGTGTAACACATAAATTTATGTAATAACAAATGTTTATGATTAAAAATAACATTCTTATGTGTATATTTTGGAGTAAATTCATCTAACCCAGTAATTTCTTCCAATACTGGTCATCATGAAAGATTTCATGTTTTTCAATACTTTCAATTTTGGAAAACCACAAATATCTTCCATAATATCATAATCCACATTATACGTGTTTCCATGCAATATAAACCAAAAATTATCTAATCTTTGTAGCTTAAATTGTAAAATTGTGTAAAATTTAATGGTTAAATCCTAATACATAGGAAATAAAAATGAATAAATTTTTCCCAATGAATTTTTACAATCCAAGTCTCAATGTTTTCTTTCAACTTTAGATTTTCTATGATTGTAAAATTGAAGTAAGATGGTGCAGTAACAATTCTTAAACAAAGGATTTGGAATCTTATATCTTTTTCTTCTAAAAGATCGAAAGAGGCACTCCAAAATCCTTAGCCCTATCACGTGCACCATCTCCTGACACTTCTTCTTTTCCTTTCTGTGTTGAGGATTTATGATTTGCTTAATTTTTGGAGCCATGATTGAGTATATAACTTGCAAAAACAACCAAGAAACATAACAAAAACATAAAATAACATATAAAAAGTGAAAGAGAGAAAAGTGTTGAGAAATTTTGTAGAACCCACTCAAAAGATGTGATTTTGTATGGAAATCACTATATTTATGTAAAAGGGATGATAATCTAGGAGAAAGATGAATGAAAATAATGAAAACCAAGTGAGATTGAAGAGAAATTTGAGAGAAAATAGAGAATTTTGGAGGTGTCTATAAGTTTAGAGAGACAATATTAAACCAAAAGAAGAGAAAACAAGTACTTAAAGGTGTAGGGCTTGAAAAAAAAGGAAACTAGGGTTATTTATGTTAGTCCCAAATTGTTTTATTGATTTTATTAAGCATGATTTGAATAAATTTTGTGGTCTTGCTAGATAAATTATTTTATTTGAAGTTTAATTAGCATGTCAATGATTGGAGGATTTATTGCTTGGATTGATGGAATTAGAAGTACTAAATGGAGAAATTAAGATTAAGTTAGAGTATAAGTATGGTGTAAGTTGAATTGAAGAAGTAAGAATGTATAAGGGCAAAATTGGAAGATCACTTAAGGTTAGAAGGCTA
>JAOSBK010000001.1:15697045-15727968 GCA_027568895.1 Erythroxylum shatona | reverse complement strand
TACTCCAAGTAAGGTAGTTATTATTGCTCAAAGGAGCAGTAACCAAAGAAAATCCTGATTGATTCTCTTCAAAAGCAATAACGGAAGCATTAGAATGTTCACCAGTACCATAAGAATCTTTGTTCGACATTATAGATCGAAGACTCACAAGAAGCAGTCAATTAACAAGATGAGAAGAAGAGAAAACCAGAACCTTGTAGGCTCTGATACCATGAATAGAGAGAAGTTGAGATTGAAGACTTAATCTCATAAAATGAGCTAATGAGCTTAACTAGTTATTTATACAGAGAATGAAAACTGATTAAAAAAGTTAACTATGAAACTAACTATGGTTACAAATAAGCTAACTATAGTTAATAATAAATAACTACAATTTACAAATCTTTCTATCTTAATAGTTCCATCATATCTGCAAATTGGCAGAGAATCATGTTTATCAATCTTTATCAATTTTAAATGCATTCATTTCTCATCCATTTAATTATGATTTTTTAGTGAAAGCTTTTAGATCATTTAGTAACAATGCCTTTGAAATTGTCGCTAACCATTATGTTTAGTGGATCAATGAGAAAGAAGATAATAGCAATTGCACCGTCAGCCATTCCTCCTGCATATCGTTAACTAATCAACATAAAATGAAGTGCAATCCGAACAGCCCCTGTTTGGATTCTCTGTTCAAAATAACCTATCTAATTATGTCTAATGATCAAAATGTCATTTTGAGCATTAAACAGGTTAGATAAGATTATTTAGACAAAGGATCGGAACTCATCTTAATGAATCATTAAAAGAAATGTAGGAATTAGCGACAGAAAATTACTGGCAGAACATAAATCATTGCAAATTACCGATGAAAATCTTATTTCTATCGAAAAAATTGTTGGAAAAAATTTTGTTTAACGACAATAATAATATCCATCGCTAAATATGAAGGAAATTCAATTTGCAACGGAATTTTGCGACAGTATCAAATGCCCGTCGGTAAATACGGCGGGAATTGTTGGCGGAATAATAAAGTTTTAAGTTTGCCAAGAATTTTCGTCGGTAAATTTTCAATGTAAATGTCATCGTTTGCTTCGACTTTTGTGTTTTTAAGTTAAGGAAAATGACATCGTTTGGTGTTACATTATAACTCACCCGAAGTAGCCCCCTTCCCCTCCACCTGCGATGAATTTCTTTCTTCTTCTTGCAAAAACTCTGACGTTCTCTCCTACCGCGTCTCCGGTTACTCTGTCGTCAACAAAGTCTTTCAGCTACGTCTTTTCAGGCTCGTCGGCGTTCGTTATTCTCCGACCATTGTCGTATTTTCGTTGAGGTTTTTCCGTATATTAGATGATAGTTATATTTAGGTATTTGATTTCTTTCATTTGTTTGTGTATTTTGTTATTGAAAAATAACTTTAAGGTAGAAATGATAGTGATAGAAGGGACAAGTCGTGATTTTGGTTACGTTGTTGAAATAAATTTCTGATGCATATAAAATGTTTGATGAAATATTTGTTCTTTGAAAAAA
Source organism: Erythroxylum shatona (assembly GCA_027568895.1). Classification (NCBI taxonomy): domain Eukaryota; kingdom Viridiplantae; phylum Streptophyta; class Magnoliopsida; order Malpighiales; family Erythroxylaceae; genus Erythroxylum; species Erythroxylum shatona. Next base: position 15,726,456 of record JAOSBK010000001.1, on the reverse strand, counting down.
TGTATTTATGTGACAATTTGAGTTTTATCTGTTTTGTTGAATTAGAGAATAATGTATTTGTGTGACTATTTGAAGGTTATGCATAGTCTATAGAAAGTGGACTATGTACTATTTGAAGGCTATGCAGAGTCTATAGAAAGTGGACTATTTAGGAGTAAAACATGACTTCCTTTCCTACATATCAAGTTATTGTTTGATTATTGGAGGCTTTATAGTTTAGGTTTTGAACTAACAACAATTTTCCATCTGGTGTTCAATGTTTATGTGAATTTAACCTACGTCTAAGGATTTCATGGAATGACAAAAATATTAAATGTAGGTTTTATGGGAACCCAAAATATGCGGTTAGTAGAAATATTTTTTATACGATTTGAAAATTTGGTAACATAAATTAGATATATGTTTTAGTAAATGTTTGATTTGACAATTATTGCAAGGTTCAAAATCACATGTTCTTTTGTTAATCTAATGACCCTTTCACAAATAGGACTAGTAATGTTATTCACATATTAATGACTGAAAATTTTAATTTAAGCAATAGTAATTATGAGTTATAAAGGATAATTGAAGACAGAGAAGTACGTGAGGGAGCTATTAAAAGGCTAAAAAAAGAAGAAAATTTGAGGAAAATTGAGTTAAAGGGGAAAATAAAGCGAGTGGACTATAAACTTAAGCTCCCTATTAATGATAACAAGCAACTGAAGATTATATTAATGACATATCTCACTCTTGTTTTGATGTTGATATCTATTATTGTCATTTTTTCACTCTATAAAATAGGAGATTGGTGTGAGAAATGCATATTTAATAAAGTATAGAGGGACTAGTATACTTGACAACAAGGAAATGGTAAATAGAATTGAGACGAACAACAACATAAGATAAAGAAAATGGAATTAAGATGCAGAAGAATGTACCAATGGTATTTTGTACTTATTGCTAGTCTTTAATAGCATTCAAAAGGATGAGTGAACTAGTTCTTAGTAAATTTAAACAACTATTTATTATGTAATATAAATAATTTAAAATTATCTATTTATGATAATAGTATCTTAATATTAATCAATAACATAATCAAACAATAATTTGAAGACAGTAGGAGTAAAAGAAAGGAAAGGCTCTGTAGGAGTAAAACATAACTTCCTTTCCTACATATCAAGCCATGTAGGAAAGGAAGTTAATTGATTATATGAACCGACTATGTGAACATTCATATAATTAAAGTGGCATTGTGGCAATGATTATTCTCTAATTTATCATATCTATTAATCATGTACATGTAGTTATCAATAGCAAATATGAAGTAAGGTAATGATTTTTACAATGTAACCGATAGTTTTGCCATTCTGTACTTTGGCCTACTTCTTTTGTTTCAGACCCATCAACCCATGACCTAATCCTGGTTAGTGACACCAGAAAACAAACACTTAAGTGAAAATGACAAACAAAGAATGTCTAATAGGTAAGGGGTAAACAATTGTCAAAACAAACAATAACATAGATAACAATTCACGAGAGACAAATTAGTATTGGCTTTTCACAAAAAAAGCACAAATAAGTATTCGTAATTAAACAACTTCAGTTTCTCAAGATGGTCACAAACTATAGGTTCTTAAATGTTCAATGTTGGACTACTTTGTTTTTGTGTTAATATCATAAAGATTTATGTTTTTCACATTGCAACTTATAGCATGGAATAAAAGTTGGGTCTTGTATGGGATAGATTTGTAATTTTACTAACTATGATCTTACTGATTATTGCTTGGTTGTAAGAACTCATTTGTTGGCAGTATTTTCATTTTCAAGGAGATTGAAGAGAAGCTTTAACATGTATTCATTTTTTACATTCATTTCCTTTTTTTTGAAAATGTTAATAATGATTTTCCACATACTTTGATCGAATTTGGATCTGTTTCTATATTTTGCAGCGTATTCATTTTGCATCTTTTGACTTCATTGAAAATAGAACTTTTATCATGCTTTTTATGTTTTAAAAGGCAAATGACTAAATTTTCTTGCATGACATGGCGACAATCAAATGTTATAACTAAGACTTCTGAACATGAATTTATATCAATTTACGTATTGCTTTGAAATCCATTGTCTTCTTTGCTTTGTTTTGGTTATCTTATTTGGTCGTCAGCTCATTCTAGCTCCATCATCATCTTCCTTCACGTACTTTAGGAAGATCCTTCTGTGTGCCGATTGAGGTAAGTGATTTTGTTATTTACTAGGTTTTGTGTATTTGGTTTAATTTGCGTATTTGTTTGTGGTTTGAACTTTCCATTTGAAATTCCTGCATTTTAATATAAATGGCCTATACTAACCGAACTTGTTTATGGTATGAACTTCAGTCTATCAATGAATTAATATAGGATGGGTTTGACTTATATTATAGCTTCAAATATCTTAATTATGTCAATCATTATTTCATTGATACTCTCTGAAATGATTAGATTCTCTTTACTTTTCATGTGTGAATCTTTACATGCATCTTTTTTAATATAATAATAATTTTCTTCTAAACACATTAGATAATTTGTATATGTTACAATAATTTATTAAAATAGATATTCATATTTTATGAATACTTATTATATTTGGCGCTAGTACTTATTTAATTTAGGTTAAATATCCAACTTTTAACATTAATTCTCTTCTAACATATATAAATTACAAACAAAAAAATAAATCTTCAGTTAGTAAATAATTTTGATCTTAACCCATAAACCTTATCCCATAACCCAGGATGCAACTCCCGTAAGCCTTATCGGTAAAAGATACCACGAGCCTAGGAGTTACAACGAGAACTTGTTTTCTTGACTCACAAGTCTTATCTTTAGTGATTAATTCAATTGTTTAATACTTAAGGGATGTTATGTAAAGCTTAGATGTTTGTAATCTTTGGCGAACATAAATGATACTAACTATAGAATCACTGTTTTAAATTAATAGTTTTGCAGAAATGAGTAATATTGATAGATCTTAGATGGATAGACAATGAACACCTAATGGTTTCATTAATCTTGAGTTTGTTAAGGGAGTTGAAGCTTTTATTCATTATGCATGTTCTTAACCTGCATATATAGATGGCCCAAAGATCACATGTCCATGTAAAAAGTGCAAACACATTTGTTTCCTTCCTATTAATGAAGTTAATGGGCATTTGTTGAGAAAAGAGTTTGTTCCCAATTATTTTGAGAGGACACGACATGGGGAACCATTGATTTGTAACACCTCAAGGGATAATCAAGTACAATTGTCTGTGAACTTAACTGAGCTTAAAGGGGGGATTAGATTTACAAGAAATAATGTGGATGGAAATGAAAATCCTTACCAGCAACATTGATGGAAATGAAAATCCTTACATGCAAATGGTTTACGATGCTGCCGGTTATACCTTTCAGAAAAATATAGAAAATCTTGAAGAAGAACAAACCCACATGCAAAATAGTTTTTTGACTTACTACAGTCAGCTAACTAAGAATTATGGCCAAATTGTGAGACAATGACTCAATTGTCTTCAATTGCTCGAATATTGAACATCAAGTCTGAAGAGCATATTTTGGACCATAGTTTTGATAAAATTCTTGAATGGTATAATGAATCATTACCTCCTAATCATACAGCGTTGATAGTTTTTACAATATGAAGAAACTTATCAAAGGTCTTAGTTTGCCTGTTAAAAAGATTGTTTGTTGTAAATTGGGATGTATGTTATATTGGGAAGATGATGTGGAATTACAAGAGTGCAAATTTTGTGATCAACCTAGGTTCAAGCCTAGAAAGTGTTATATAAAATAGAAATTAGGGTCCTGGAAGCAGATGTATTATTTCCTGCTAACTTCGAGACGTCAAAGACTATATGCTTCTTATGTTCTTGCATCTCGCATGAGATGACATAATGAACACGAATAAGAAGATGAAATAATGAATCATGCATCAGATGCACTGACATGGAAATATTTCAATGACACCCATTTTGAATTTGTAGCTGAAAGTCGAAATGCTAGATTGGGATTGTCGACAGATGGATTCCAACCTTTTGGTCAATCCGGCCAGCAATATTCATCATGGCCAATAGTAATTACTTCTTATAATTTACCTCCATGGATGTGTGTGAAAGAAACATATATGTTATTGACAGTGATTGTGCTAAGTCCTACAAATCTAAAGCATGAAATTGGTGTATTCTTACAACCATTGATATTTGAATTGTAGCATCTTTGGGAATATGGTGTTCAGACATATGATGTGTCTCTAAAATAGAATTTTATGATGAGAGCGGTTTTAATGTGGACCATTAGTGATTTTTTTACATATGTCATGTTGTCTAGATGGAGCACAACAGAAAAATTGGCTTGTCCTTATTATGATAATGATTCAGATGCGTTTTATTTTCCAAACGGGGGCAAAACATGTTGGTTTGACAATCACAGGAAATTTTCTCCTCCAGATCATCCATTTAACGCAATAAACAAAAGTTCATTAAGAATAAGGTGATAAAAACACATCCTCCCCCTCACAAAGTTGGTGAAGAGATATTGCAAGAGGTTGAGGAACTAGGCTTGCTGAAAGTTACAGAATTTGAAGTTGATGAAGTAAATATAAAAATTAGTAAAAACTTTGATTGGGGAAAACGAAGCATTTTTTAGAATTTTCTATATTGGAAACTAATTTGATACGTCATAATCTAGATATAATCCATATTGAAAAAAATATTTTTGACAATTTGTTCAATACCATAATGAATATTGAAGGGAGGATAAAAGATAATTCAAAATCACAAGCTGATTTGCAACTTTTTTGTAGAAGGAACGAGTTACATAAAGATCTTCACACCAGTAAATATCCGAAAACATGTTACACTTTGGACAAAAAACAAAAGGAAATTTTGTGTGAATGGTTCAAAAGTCTAAAGTTTTCTAATGGTTATGTTTAAACTTGGCAAGGTGTGTGGACATGAGGAAGTACAAATTGTTTGGGATGAAAATTCATAATTATCATGTGTTTATGCAAAGGCTAATTCTAATTACATTTCAGGAGTTGCTACCGAATAAGGTTTGGGAAGTAATAATAGAATTGAGTTTGTTTTTCAAAAGTTTAACATCATCTGAAATCAAGTTGGCTGAAATGAAAAAAACTAGAAAGGAAAATTCCAGTAATTTTGTGCAAGTTAGAAGAGATTTTTTCTCCAAACTTCTTTGACTGTATGGAACATTTACCTGTGCATTTAGCACATGAGCCAAAACTAGCCAATCCAATTTAATACCGATGGATGCATCCGTTTGAGAGGTAATTCAACAAAAATGATTGTTATTAAAGTAATAACATGTTTTAACAACTAAATTGTAATAACCCTATCTGCTAATATAAGTATTTGCATCACTTGAAGAAAAATGTCAAAAACAAGGATAGAGTTGAAGGTTCGATATATAATCCTTATTTAGTGGAGGAAGCTAGTACATTTTGTTCATATTATTTTGAGCTGCTTGTTCACACAAGAAAAAGAAAAGTTTCTCGTAACGATGATGGGGGAGGAATGAGTAATGCTGATGGTAACTTATCCATTTTCACATATCCTGGATGAACATATGGATGTTTAACAAGAAGAATGTTAACAAATGAAGAAATTAAGGCTGCCTATTGTTACATTTTATTAAACTGTCAAGAGGTTCATCCTTTCGTGCAAAAAGTTGAAAATAATTATTTGGGTTTTGAAATTTAGTGTTGTTCATAACTGAAATACATAATAATGTTTTTACATTATACAAGGATTTGTTATGCGAGCCAATGTCAAAAAAAAATAGGATGATATCAATAAAGAAGTTGGAAGACACTTTCCTCGATGGTTCAAGAAATATGTAAGTTTTCACTTACAAATATTCTAATGATTGAATTATAATATTTAAGTGTTCAAATGACGTTACACTCTTTGATATCATAATTTCTTTTATGTAGGCCTTAGAAAATCCAATAGAGAACAAGTTCATATGTAATCTTGCAAGGACCTCTGCGAACTGTTAAATCGTATCCAGTGTATTCCGTTAAGGTATACAAATATCATACAGAATATTATGGTCATAGCATGGCAACAATAAATAGCAGAATTTGCATATAGGGAGAATTGATATATTACTATAGTAAAATTATTAAGATTCTTGAAATTGAGTACCTTGTATTGCCAATAAAGCGAAGTATGATATTTAAGTGTGACTGGTTTGATCCGACTCCAAATGTTGGCACAAAAGTACATAGCCGATATAATCTAGTTGAAATCAACAACCGAAGAAGATTGAGACAATTTGAATTTTTCGTATTGGCAATGCAAGAGAAACAGGTGTATTATGTCCCTTTTCTCAGCTTACGACAAGATAAGTCAGATTGGTTGACCATTTGCAAAGTTAAACCTAAAGGTGTTTTTGAATGATATAAATAGAGAATTAAAAGTGAAGTGCTTTAGGAAGATGTTTATGAAATAAATGCATCTGTCACATATGACAATAATGAACCTTTGAATGATCCATCTAACAAATATGTTGAAATTTCATTTGGAGAGGATGACGAAGGCCAGAGATCTAAAGATGAGCTAGAGTTTGATTCTTATTCTTCAGAAAAAGAAGATAATTGTAAGTTATAATTAAGTGATGATAGCGATTAATTTGTGTTCGTAATTGAATATTATATTCAACAAATCAATTATTTCGTTTTTAGTATATTGTGTAAAATATTTAATTCAAATTATTATATTTGTAGAAAATTCAATCAAATATTACTAAGTGATGTCTAGAGTTGATAGATTAATTCATATCATTAGGCACATTGAAATGTATAAGTGCTAAACTGGAGTACTTTCATTTATCATCAAGCTTGGAGTTGAACATATCATCATTTTATTCTAAATCAACATTTGTAGAACATACTTCTTATCATTATTAATCAAGGAATGTCGACATGGCGACTAGTTTCGGATGGTACTAATTCATTTCGTTGGGCAGATTGTGGCAAAATTATCCCTAATTATCCCCACTAAAGGAATAAACAATGTAGAAAAATCTCCACTTAATACGTTGATGATCGTTTGTCTTCCATGATCGATCTTTTGCTTCAAGGAGTTTAGTATCATCTGAACAACGTCAATTTCCTTATTATGTGCATCTCATTTCCTTTTATGAAGCTATTATATATATTCACATTTGATAGTATATACTACATATTGTTTTAAGCTTCCTTGAATCTCGAAAATGACATGTATGCCCATGGAGGCAGGAGCAATATCACAATGGTCCGTAAAGGATTAGGAAAATCGATTGTTTTAGAAAATTTGTCAACTCCGCAGACCTCGTATGGACATTCACGTATGCATATCACTCTAATTTTAGCTCATTTAACTTATTACTAATCTGAAAATATCTCAGTTTTATATTGGTTATGCTTTAGGTAAAACATTTTGTACTAGCAGTTCATCTGGAGAGTTTGTCTTCCATACTAAATCTGGCGACTCATTCAATATATCATCTACAAGTTTAGCTATAGCGGAAGCGTTGCTGCAAGAAGGTGCTAAAAACCCTACACCTGAGGGAAGAACTATCACTGTTTTGATTGGTGCCTTCGAACATGTCAGGACCTTTCTCGAATTCAAACATCGAGGACTCGTTTACCTTTACCGACTCTTATATCACTTGGAATCCTAGAAAATAATTACATACATTGTCATTTATCGATGCAATAAACTGGACTCACTTTTAAAGTTGATTTATTGTTGTATCTATAAGAATTTGTCAAACAACCTCTCTACTAGTTAGGGGTCAAGCTGCGTACTTTTGAGTGTGGATTATTATTGTTTTTGTTTTATGACTGTAAGAATTGTTAACTTTCTAATTCAAAGTTTGTTCTTGAATTATATTCAACAAATTGCCTTATTTTCTTTTCAATGTATTGTGTAAAATATTGAATTCAAATTCTTATATTTTTAGAAAATTTAATAAAAATAAATTTAAGGTAAAAATATGCCACCAAAGAGACAACGTGATATATGCAACCCAGGTTCAGACAACAATTCAGAGGTACTTACTGTCAAGGTGAACCATCACACTTTGCAGCTGGAACTAAATCACCTCCTCTCACTCCGGCTACTATAGTTGCAAATGATGCATCAACTGATGTTCCTGATGCTACACCATCCACCACTCCTACATCATCCATTACCTTATAGTGGATGAAGGAGACGGTCGCCAGCCTGGAGCTGAGGGACCTGATGAAAGAACTTACATAACAATTGTCAATGATCTATAAGTGAAATTACATGAAACACTATATATTTATAATTAAGTTAGGTTTAAATTTTTGCAAATGGTATAAAATTATTTATTTTTGTATTAGGTTAATTCCGCCTAGACCGTGCTCTAAAAACATGACATCTAAATTTAAGAAGAAGATTGATCTTAAGGGTTATGTATAGAAAAATATCTCTTAGGCCATAAAGGCATTTTACTTTCAGGAGTTTGAGGTATAATAAAAAATTGTTTTCTTTTTTAATTGATTTGTATACATTAATTAGATAAATATTATTACATTCTAAGTATTTATCAAATTTTTTAGTTTTATTTTAGAAATAATTTTTTTGGGACTCTGAATTTAATGCAGCCATACATAAAGTATAGGAGAGATGAGCACGTACATATTATCGTGACTTTATTGGTGCTTTATATTTCTGAGCAAATATGGAGTCGCTGGCAGTAATATTGGACTTCATCTAAAGCAATGTCCATTTCCGAGCATAACTCAACCAACAAATGTGGAGGATTAGGAGGAGAGAGTCTTCTCGTACATATGAGATAATTTATTACCCACCACGAGCATGTAGAAAGACTTGTAGGTATCTAAACTTTACACTTATATTCTAATTGTTTTACTTTGCTGTATTTCAATTTAAATTAATGTGTGAATTTTGGATTAAAAATATGTGTATTATAGATAATGATAATGGTATAAATGTTTGATGTCATATATGGCTATGTTGAGTTATTTTCTTTGTTCAACAGGGAATAAATATCATAAAAATAGAGAAAACTCTGCCGAAATTTTTATAAAATCTAGTTCACGTATAACATTTTATTCTTATGCAGGAAAACTCTATAGGCATGAGGCTTACACCTCGTCAGCTCTTTTTGCACACTCACACTAAGAAGCATGATGGTGTGACATTCATCAACACCCGATGTAGAGAACTTAATGTATGTACAACTTATGCTTTAATATTAATTCTTAATAATTATCACTTACTAATATAAACATTGCCTCCTAATAGGACCAAATACAATAAAGCATTTAGCAACAGTCTCAACATGAACAAGTTGTTGATGAGTCATACATATCTTAATGTAGTGGGTAGTAGGGATCGTTGTGGAAAGATCTTCAGGTTAGGTTTATTTGCAAACACATGTTATTCGCAATCCTCCACGTCCAGCACAGTAACATCTAGTAGACGGTCGACAACCAATGAAGTCAATGAGCTTCGGACCACAATGTAGACATTGATGGAGTATATAGCTTAGTTAAGACATGAGATGGATGAGTTGAAGGAGAAGGGTAACACCTCAGAGCATCTACGATCACCAGGACAATAGGATTGTTGTAGTCGTTTGCTTTGAATTATAAAGACTTATTATGTACACTATAATGTTTTTATTGTCAATTAAGATAATTTTAACTTTATATCATCAATCAACTTTATGTTTAAATAAATTAAATATATAAACAAATCAAAATATTATGCACAAATAATTAATAATTGTTGAAATTATGCATTAATCATAAGATCATGAAATAAAATTTAATGTCAAAATTTTTTTAAAAATTTAAAATTATTTACCGACGGAAAGTACAAGTATATCAGTAAAATTCTTTATAATTAATTACCGATAGTTTATGGTGTACCGTCAATAAAATGTAACATTTTTACCGAAAAAAATGAGTAACCGTTGTTAATATTGATTGTCGTCGCCAACTTTACCATCAAGATTTGCTGAACCGTCGATATACTCACCAACGGTCAATCTAATCGTCGAAAATTTTACCAACAGAATAACCAATAATGTCAAAAAATATTCGAATGAAAAGGAAAAGTTCGTAGGTAAATTTACCGATGGTTACAGCCAATTGTCGGTATATTCATCGAAGGTTACATAACATATCTGTCGTAAATTTACCTACAGTCGTTTTAGTGATGCCTTTTGTCCATTGGTTGATTCTGTCGCTAATTTATATTACCGACCGAATCCAAACATTTTCCGACAGTAATACCGTCGCTAAATGTCATTTTTGTTGTAGTGAATTGTGAAGAGCTTCTCTCAACTATCATTTTCTTGGATAAAATATTGAAATTATGGCAAACAATTTAATGATGATCTTTACCTTTAATTTAAGGTTAACACTTACTAAAATAATATTTTGAACAAATCTCAAAAAATCAAAAACTCCATCAATAACTTTCTCTATCTAATAATTCTCTTGCAAAATTATCTTCAAAACTAATGAAATCGGACTAGAAATTAAGTCAATTAGACAAGAAGTTTAAGATTTAAAAGATTCAGCCAGTATTAAACTGTCATAAAATCAGTTAAAGTTTGAATAAAATTAAAGAATTTGAAATATAATTGAAAGAGATCGTGCCTTCCTATCAAAAAATGTAAATTTTAATTGAAAAAGAGATTATTAAATAAAAATTAATTGATTTATTTTAATTTATAAAAACTTATTAGTTAAAAAAATTATCATTTAATTAATAAATTCATCGGTTTTTAAAATAAGAGTTATTAAAATAAATTAAATAGAAAATTAAAAATTGAATAGAAAGTTAAACAATTTAAAGTTATTACATTTAATCTAGCTAAGCTGATTGAGCTTTTCAATACCGTTCACAGCTCAACATAAATTTTTAAGGTTCCTCTATATGCTCTTCAGCTCTAAAAAAGCACATAGTAAGGTAACAAATCGTTAAATCAAAATTAAACAAAAAGAAAATTAGTCCTCCCTATATTATATGCAGTAACTTCAATCAATACGATGAAGACACTTCATTTTCCTTCACAGTGTTTATTAACAATTTCAGAAAATAATATTATACATAACATTTTGTGGTACTAAAATTAACATATATAATGCCATTTATTTGTTTATGGTGGGCGCGCGCTAAGCTTATCACATTTGAGAGCACTAGCGCCCCGCTCGTCGAAATCGGCTCAGAAGAGGATGCGTCGTCATCGATTCCTTATGCACGATGCCATTGGACGTTCCCAAGCATGGGGTCAGCCTCTTACGATCATGGCACCATGTCATGCTTTGTGCTCCCTGTGTGAAGAAACCATGACTACAAGTGAATTCGGTGGAATTTCCCAACATGGGATCTTTCGACAGGCACCCCAGCATGATTCGATACCAATAGACAATATGCTTAGGACAACAAAATGGTACATATCTTATTCTAATTCTGTACAATTTGTATTGATAACAAACTGATATTTCCTCTAATTTGTGTAGACAATCATATCTCTTATCATACATCACATACAAACACAATCATAATAGAGAATCCTCTTAAGTTTATCTAATCTCTTAAATCGATTTGGTCCAATATGATAATCAAAACTTATGATTAGAGATAATAATAGGTTATGTATGGAGTGCCTATAACCCAAGTTTGGTATGAAAGTACTTTTTTACTTTGGATTCGACATGAAGTTCGATTGGACTCACCTTGTTTGCGCCAAAACATTCAATCCGAATCTAAACTTGATCGAATTTTAATATGATCAAACTAAGCCAAATTCTAAAAAACCAAAACATATTATTTAGTTTGTTGAATCAGATGCTTTTGAAATTAATGTTTAACGTCAAACTTGTGATGTTGAAAGCAATTAGCCAATCAAACCAATATAAGAACCTTAGAAACAGATGATGAAACAAAAATCTCATGTACAGAAACTAATAATGTTCAGGTTTGTTTCTTTGCATTTCATTTTCTGAACTAACTTTTAGAATGTAACAATGGAAACGAGAAAGCAACATGGAATTGGAGATCTTATTATAGGTCCAGCCAGGAAATGATTGCTCGTCCTTAAAAGGTAAATGAAGTGAAATGTAATATTGAAAAGGATCGTAGTTGTATATATAATGATGCATTCTATACAGAGAAGGTTGGTTTACATGTAGCAGCAGTGCATGTTGAGTAAGCGGATGGGCTCATAGACCCGCACTTCCCCATGCGCCGGAACTTACAACGGGGGTTGTCATTGACTATGATTAGTCAAAGATAGTCAATATAACTTTTAATACTCAAAAGTTCCTTTTTTCAGATGAAATAAGTAACCACAATTGAGTCACGAGCTGACAATGATATACCCTTTTTACAAAGTAATATCTTTTTTGGAGCATGCATATATAAAAATTGTCCCACAGTTAATAATTATTGAAGACCATCCATGGAACATTTGAGAGGGTTTAGTTTTGCCATGTAGAGACTAGAAGCCAAACAAGTGGATGGACCATCTTGATGAAATCTACAGCCATTGTTGGATTTGCAATGAGGCTTTCAAGTAATGGTGTCTTATCAGAAATAGACATAAATCAAGGATGTTTCTGTGGGTGTGTGCTGTCTAACATTTCAGCTTTGGATCCTAGCAATCATGAGTCGGACGATTCTGAACAGTCTGAACAAGGTTATAATCATTGAGGACCAAGGCACATTTGTTCATAAGTGCTGTATACATGATACAAGAGTGGATTTTTAGTTTGGTTAAGGCAGGAAAGGAAGTTTCTTTTGGATGAACATGAATATGGAAACCAGTTCACCACACTTGGAAGCAATGGAACTGGACTTATCAGAAGCAACCATGATATAAGGTCATATTTCAGATACTGGAAATCAAGTCGGCAAAACAAAAGCTCCAGAATTTAATTACTGATCAGCTGAATCATAAATGTTACATATATACACACACATACACCCTTTCCCTTTTGACTGAAACCAGAGAGAACATACTCGTATACAACTAACTAGCAGGAGGGATAGGGAAAGCCTCTTTTTGCTATATCTTCAGATAAGAAGATGGTGAATACACGAGTTACAAGGTCTCAACTACTTCAAAAGAATGCCAAAGGTAAAGCTAATCTAATCATAAATCCATGTTTATTACCTCCACGCAGTGGAAAAAGGAGAGGCTGGGGGCGTAATGTTAGCACTTAAAAGAGTGAGTGAGATCAGTTCTACATTTCTTGTCAGGCTGCTGGTAGTTGAAAACCTTTTACTTGTATTATATGTGTTCTCAAGCTACAATCTTTGACCTGTTTATGGATGGATATAAAACATTCATTAATAAGTGAAGAAGAACACTGTATGTCAGTCGTAGCGGAAGAAACTATAAGCTTACCTGCATGGCTGTTAAAGAGGACAAAAAATCTTTACACTGTTCAAGCAAAACTCTTTCCTTGACAGTCACATTCACAATTTCAGCCACCAAAGAATTCGCTTCCTCCACCTGTAAATGCAAATGGTTTTTGTCATGGAGATAGATATGCCACAAAATATCCAATGGAACATAACAAATTACTCATCAGAACACTGGAACCTCGTCAAATTAACATTTAGGCTACTATTACAGACATTATTCTCAGCCTCTACAACATTTTCTTTCTAAGAAATTTGCAAATTAAAATCTTCTAATACTTTTGAAAGTTTCAGAGAAATTAAAAAGCAAAGGTGCCTTTTTTAATTCTCATGCCACTGGGGCTGCAGGTAATTGACTATAATGAAAACCATTTCATCTGCAGAAAATTAATGTAAAAGCCAGTCTGGTCTAGAACGCAAAATGGTAACCCAGCTTTAGAATTTCCACCCACAGTCCTTTCAGACCTCAACTAGAGTTATAAAATCAAGTTAATTATGAACTTTCTCGCTGCTGCTCGAGTTGACTACCTTAAAGATCAATAGTTATCGAACAATTCAAAGCTGGGAAATTGATCAGTGTTACATCATTCCATTAACATGGATATCCTTTAGCTTTTAGGTTAATTATAAGCCATAAGTTATCTACATTAACTCAACATTAACCTTTGTGAAAACCAACTTGCTAATGCCTAGGAATACAGATGACATATTGATATGAACTGCACATAACTTCTTGATTTTGAAAGACAAGTACCCAGACTGCACATAACTTCTTGATTTTGAAAGACAAGTACCCAGAACTTCTTACTCTTACCACGTTCAAGTTTAAATTCATACTATCCAATAAAAATAATGAGTTACCTTTGGGGATAATGAGCATATGGAGGATGCCATTGCTTGCATAACATCAACAGCTGAGCTAATAGCATCATTCAGATTGTGTACATCAGCCTGTAGCACAATCGTGAAAATATAGGTTTTTCAACTCCACTAAAAGCACCCTGTTTAGCCTCAAAGATAAAAGATGTAGGCACTTACAACAGCTTTCCCAACTACAGGAAGACGAAGCGTGCTGGCCTTCAAAGCTTCGGTTGCTCCTTCCAAAGAATTAGAGTGATCTCTATCTAGATTTGACCATTCTTCTAAATGAGAAATCTACATTTTCAAGAACAATGACTTTCAGCAAAGACAAAGAGAAAATTTCCACTATAAAACCAGCCAATTGAAAGCTGAGCACAAAAGTAGTACAATAACTTTACATATAAACAATGAATACCAGCAGTGTAGTACAATCAACACCAGTGATCAACTATAAATCTTAGATTTCTATTTGCACCATCATAATCTTGTTCAACAGAAATATCATTACAAATTAACATCAGTGATCAACTATAAATCTTAGATTTCTATTTGCACCATCATAATCTTTGTTCTACAGAAATATATTACAAATTGCTGGATAAATGATGATCTACTGCTCTTAATATGTCTAGAATTGCGGTTGCCAGAATGAGTTTAAGTAACAGTTAAGCTGTTCTCCATCTGGTCAATTAAGGCATGGTAAGTGACCCAATGGAACATAATCACAAAATCGTTTGATCCCCTAGACAGAAGAGTCCTTGGAATCTCCTAGCTGATGTGATAGCTCCACAATATTTTGATGAACAATGTTTCCAGACTGAATAATTTCTAGATCTGGATTGAATAGCAACTGAATTTCCAAAAGAGCAAAAGATTTCACAGAACAAGGAAAGGCCTTTTGGGTATAATTGGCAGGTAGAAACAGGAAAAGAAGCATCCCACATGTGGGATGTATGGAAACACAAATACTGAGGAAGAACTTCCAAGGAGAACAAGGGAAGGACAATTAAGCTTGTATGAAAGCTATCAAGTCTCAAAGGGATATAGATACATAGAGAGTTAGCAAGTCTTAAAGTTTCAAGATGAATATTAAGTTTGAATTTATCTTTGTTGACCACTGAATGAAAAATCACATAAGAAAGTGTACGCAAGATATGATCACCAAAGCTGAAGGCAAGAAACAAGGCAGTACCCCATTGTTTTGGCCAATAACCAGAAAAGGTCAAATCTGGCATGATAACAGGTATGAACACTTAAATGATTTCTTTTCTCTAAGTCCATTAATTCCCATCTGAAATGCTAAAGAGAAGGTACTGCTGAATCCCTTTTTTTCAATAATCCCCATCCTAGAAGTTTAAGACAAAGTGTCCTGAGATTTGGTGGAATGGCAATATATTTTTCTACATGAATGGGTATGAACAATTGTAGAGAAAATTCACCACAAATTTCAGCTTATGTCATCATAGAGATTCGGAATATTTGTGTGTACATGTACAATTATTGTGATGAAGATGATCTAATTGAACACAAAATACAGATAAAGAATAATATTGAAAACAAGTAAAATACTAAATTAAGTCATACTGAACTTACTTGTCCCTTGAGGATACAAGTTAACTTCAATTTTTGCCTCAGCAGTAAAAGCTTGATTCTTTTAAGAGTGACAGAATGTCGGAGTTCTGAAATAGTCACCCATGCATTCCACAAAATTTTCTGATACAAAAAAGTAACATTAGATCTGTAAAATTACTAGAGTTATCTCCTATACTGGTTTTAGGATCAAAGCATATCAAACATAGAAGCCAGTGCTGGTAACAAGTAGACATAAAAGAGCTAAAATGAAAAGAAAAAAGCATACAACAGAATCAATAACAGAAGTAGAATCTTAAATGAAATGATGGAACTACCTTTACGGAATGTTAGACTTGTAAGCATTTAGATACATTGACTATTAAAGCCCTTTTTTTTCAGTTTGGTTCCCAGGATTTGGTCGCAAAATGCAACTCAAAAGGAGTTGCTGGACTTTGAAGATAGTTAACAGTCAATCAAAGCTCAATCGTGTTAATTATGTATTTTCAATACCATAGGGGTTAACAGTTAAACTAAAACTACTTGCTTTTTTTTTCAAATTGAGAATATCATCTGTTGTTTACCAGCAATTAACCCTTGTTTTAGAGATCCTGGCTAAAGTTAGAGCATTGCCAACTTTAAAATATCTAATAATAAGTTATAATATTAAGACAAGGAACGACCATTAAGCAATGTATTGTAGACACTAATTATTCTGTCCATGATACCCAGAAGCATAATGCCAAAGTCAGAAGAACATACTAGTACATTGACAAGCCAGTATTTCGCAACTGGTTGAAAAATAAATCCAATAGGATTAAGTAGATAAAGAGCTGAAATCAACATGTACAAGATGTAATCTTTTTTAACCACCTGGCTTCCCCACCACCAAGAGCCTGGACAAACTAAGAAGTCTTCGCACTACCCAATGCAGTGTGTGTGCATGATATACAAGGATATCTACTTTCTAGTCTGTATGATATGTAGACTCCCCAGAAAACCTAAAGAAAAAGGGCTTAGAGTATCAATCTTTTATTTTCCAATATTGATATATATATATATATATATATATATATATATATATATCATAAACTTATACTCTATGGTGTAACGCAAAAGACGCTTCTCAATCAATTTTACTAGAAAAATCCATAAATCTCATTTGCAAGCTTAATCTCCACAAAATGTTAGTGAGCAGTATTTCATATACCCAATCTATAGTGTTTCCATTAACTATAGTTTCTCTAGAGCCTCTCCAGTCATGGGCAAAATCCTAAGAAAGGATAAGAGCATGCAGTTAATATATGCTTTCTCCAAGCCCGTTTGGGCAAATAGAAGCTTTGCGAATCTCTAAGCTTCAATCTTTTACTGTATTTAATCTGTTGTCGACCCTGACACAATATATAATGTCAGTGCAAAGTCAAACATGGATTATAACAATCTATACTATAGCAATAACCTCTTTAAAGTACTGCAACAAGCTTAAGCCCAAAACCTTTACCTTTCTAGAGCTTGGTAATTAACTCGAGCACAAAAATGTTAGACCCTAGATCCATCATAGCCATGAAGATGGCATACCAACTTTCCCTAATGGATTTTCAGAAGTAACGGTAAATTTGTGCTGGCAGATAAATGAAAACTGTTACCACAACCTAGTTCCATTGAGTCCTCCGTGGTCTATAGCAAGTAAAATTCATCAAAAGAAGAGTGATTTAGCCAGTGATTGTTTAATCTCCAACCACATTAGAGTCTTCCGGTGTTTGAAACCTCCAACCATTTTGCATACACAAGCAATCAGCTTTATTGATTTAGCTCATCCCTATGTTGATGTTCCAATTTGACTTCAACAACTTTGTTTCAAGTTCAAATTTCTTTTCATGCATGTTAAGGATATAAACAACCCATCTTATTCTAAATCAAACATCACAGACACTGCCCATATAGCATGATCTTGTAGCATAGTTTTCATGCGACAGTTTTAGTTGCTATATAATTTCTTATCTCTCAACCATAATACTAACCTACGATGGAACATCCGATTATACATTTTCACACCGCAGTGAGGTATGTATTCATAAATCACCAACAATAGCGATGTCCACTAAAGCTGTTAACTACATCTGCATGAATGTAGCTAATATTCCATCAAACGGCACTAAACTTGGTATCTAAAAATAGATGCATTACCCTACCTCAGCGGTAAGTGTCTGCACCATGAATGTCGCATCTGCCCTTGCATTTACAAAACGCCACTGCAATTGACGGTTATAAAGGAGCCTCAACGTATGAGCATCAACAATTCGATCCTCCCCCACTTTCCCTCTCCTTACATCAACAGAGAAGCTAAGAATGGATGGCACGCTAATAGGACTACTACTCATTGGTCTCACCCTTGATGGACTAGAAATCCCTCTTGATGGAGATGAAGCAGAAGATGACCAAAGCTTACTCGGCGATGCGGGCCTAGTTGCTCCCTTAATAGGTGAAGAACCGATCGTTCTTGGAGATGCCATTGGACCATCGCTACTAAATCTTTTAGCTTGCACCATTTTTGAAGAAATACTCATTCTAGAAGCAGGACTAGTAGATAAAGGCGATCCCGGATCCTGCAAGCGTCTTAATCTGCTATTAGTTTCTTGCCAAAACTTCGCAGAAACAAGAATGCCACGTGCCCCACTTTTTGCCTTCAAAATGCCAACACCACTACCAAATTCTTGAACCCCTGAAGTGCTTCCAGAAGACACACTATCACTATCAGATGCAGTGAGATCACCAGTAAAAGAAAACTCATTTACTGAATTGACATCATGACTTTGCCTAGCACTGCCCAAATCCAAGCTCAACCTTCTACTGTCATCAACCATCATTGATTGCTGCAATGACTTGAAACCCATAAAACCAGATCCCGTCCTCAACTTATCACCATTGCCACCAGAATTCAAACTCCTAGACAACTGCAGGTTTCTCTCCCTCGAACCCGAATTCTCCTCTCGGTTCCTGCCAGGCCACCTATGTTGCTCCGTCGGCCTCGAATTCTCTACCTGATCTCTCACCGGAGTAGCCCTCCTCCTCTCCGGAGTGGTTTTCCTTCCACCATTTTGTGGTGTCACAGCTTTCGCTTTACTAATCGGAAGCGAAAAGGCCTCACCTTGAAAAGACACCGACAAACTACGAGACGAAGTGATCAACATCTTGGTGGCAGTAGACATTTCAGTGGCATTGCTTTGTTTACTTTCTTGGTTTGGTATTGCTGGCCTCTGGTTGACCGGCCGTCTTCTATCCACAGACTGGGATCTTCTGGGTCCCAAGAAAGATTGAGACTTTGGGGTTGGCGTGTGTTGTGGGCCGGAATTTGTAGAGCGTGAAAGCAAAGGTGAAGGGAATCTCTTTGAAACAAATGAAGATGAAGAAGTTGAAGAACTAGTAGTAGTTGTGGTAGTAGTAGTCGTGGTATTAGTAGAAGTACTAGTGTTAGATGTTGAAGGAGAAGGTGAGAGGTACCTAGAAGGCACTTGTTTTCCTCTGGGTTTTCTGTTCGCAATGCGAACACCATTGTTCTGTTGTTGGTCTTTTTCAGCGGGTAAAAGTGGAGGTCTTGAGGTCTGATTTGGGGTCTTCTCAGTAGCAGAAGCTGCTTGTGAAATGGCAGCCACCATCATTTGCGAAGAGAATGTGAAATCTGCTCTCTTTGGCTCCTCACATTGCCTCTTGAAATGTGTGCTTTCTTCTCACATTAAAGCGACAGTTTTTAGTGGTCTCATGGTCTAGAACCCTGCAAAAGGAACAAGAATGAGCATAAAGTTTACACCTTTAGCAAGAACTTGAAGCCCCAGGAACTGGCCCATGATCCTGCATTTTCACTGCAAATGCTTTCTGGGTTTTTGAGAGAGAAAGAAAGGGAAAGCAATAGGGAAAGAGAGGCAGAGAGTAGGTGAGAGGTGAGATTGGAGTGGAGAGTCACAGGTGGGCTGTTTCCGTTTTGGGTTGTGGTGAACTTTGGAGAGACGTTATGTTACATAAGTTAATTTAATCGTACCTTATTTTGAGCAAAATTCCCAATTATTACTGCAAAATTCTCCCTTTGGTCTATGATTAATTTTTATCATCAACTCTCAATTATAGCTGACGTGTGGCTTTGCTAATAGGTTTAATTAAAGCCATAAGCGGTTCAAACCCGTATTTATATATGCGGCCATTTAAAATTTAAGCTTAAATTTTTTTCTCTCGTATGGAACTTGTCTAATTTAAGTGAGGTTTAGTTTGAGTGTGAATAGCTTAAAGGTATCTTTCCATAATTAAGACCCTTTTAAGATACCTTGTAGATAATTAAAAAAACCTTTAAACTTTTGTATTTATTAACTAAGTTAAACCCATCCAGTAAAAATTTAAAGTTTAAAATTTTTAACTAGTATTTGACGGTCATAAATCAGTTAAAGATTAAATAAAATTAAATAATTTAAAATATAATTGAAAGAGTATATATTTACCTATTGAGAATTTGATGTTTAATTAAAAAAGATTATTAAATAGAAATTAATTTATTTATTTTAATTTATAAAAACTTATTAATTTACAAAAAATGACCTATTAATTAATAAATTAATTTGTTCTTAACTAAAAGAATATTAAAGTCAATTGAACCAAAAATTTAAAAATCAAACCGAAAAATTTAACTATTCAAAATTTTTACGATTGAATCAATAGAACCGATTAAATTTTTTAATCATTGTAATATAATATATAAACTTTAGGAGGGCTTATTTATATATTCCATCATCAATCTGATAAGGAGAAAGGCTTGTGATGATATGTATAATTAACAAACTAAATAGGAGAAGGTATTAGCAAATGATTATATCTTAGCAAATGATTGTATCTTTGAACCTAATTACGTAGCAAAATCATGTGATTAAGTGTTAAATCTTGTGGTTGTTAATATTGCTCCACCTATAAATCGCCCTCTTAACTAACGTTTGATGGTTCACTGCAAAATACTTCTCAACTATTCACAATTGTTCTCTATAAACTAAAAATGATGGAACTATAAGTAATAACTAATTACAAATCCATACTTTCTATTAATATATTTTATAAATAAAAATTCACCTATTTTTTATTCTAATTTATATAAAGTATAAGTTAATTGTGTAACAAATATTTATTAAATTGCATAGTTTTATAATATAAATTTATAAAAATGTTACTAGTATAATTGAATATATATATATATATAATATTGATTAATAAAATAATATATTAATTCATAATATAAAAAGAGAAATACTAAAATAATACATACTTAATTACCTAATATAAAATGAGTAATTTTTAATATCACAAATACGTAACATTAAACGTTATCATTAACTCTTTTTTAAACTAAGAAATTTAAAAGCATAAAACTTTATAAGGTTAGAATGTGAAATACTTTATAAAAATTAGTAAAAAAACTTCAAAATTTAATATATGTATGTATATAAGTTAAATATTAAAGTAGGTGTTTTCAGGGATAAGATCTTATGTTATCTTTAATCAATTTATTCTCTATTCTATCTCATCTCATTCACATTTTTTTGTCCTACTTAAATATGTGGATGAGATAGGATAAAACAGGGTAAGAATTGGTTAAGAAAAAATAGAGGATTTATTTCCGTGTTTTTAACATATTACGCTTGCTAAGTTTCACATGAAGATATTTTAAAAACCGTATAAGAATTTAAATTAGCTATACAAAAATTTTATAGTTTAAAATGTTTAATCAATATTAGATTGTCATAAAATAATTATAAATTAAATATATTAAAATTTTTGAAATATTATTAAAAGAAATTATTTTTACCTATCGAAGAATTTAAAGTTTAATTATAAATAGAAATTATTAAATAAAAATTAATTAATTAATTTTAATTTATAAGAACTTATTAATTTATAAAAAGTAACCGATTAATTAATAAATTGATCGATTTTTAACAACAAAATTTATTAAAATAAATTAAATTAAAAATTGAATAAAAATTAATGACTCAAAATTATTATAATTAATAGACCAAATTGATTAAGTTTTTAAAGCATTCTCCTTGCAGAAAAGAAATGGGACCCGTATGCAATTACTGCTTACTTTTTTATTTTTAAGATGATCTGAGATGGAAAGTTTTCTTGATCTCGACAATCTTTTAGGATGCAATTAAACAGCAATGGCATTATGGCCTATTGCCTTCAAAATTGACTCCTTAGCTACATCTTCCCCTCATAATCATTAAACTACTTCTTTAATCCTTTTAAAAGAATAGACTTCCATTTTTTTTCCCATAAATAGAATTTTAACAATATCCGAATTAAAAATTACATAGGAAGTGCCCTTTTGTTAAAAACACAATTATCACATAACTATTTACCTTAAGCACTATGTGATTCATCCTAATCTTTTCACCAAATGCTTAAAGTCACAATTGATTAGTGTTTAACAAGGACAATCTAGAGATGACTTAAACAACTGAGAAAGAGAGAGGGAAATCAGCTCTCAAGCAAACACAACAGGTAAAGATAGATTTTTTTTTTGTTTCTTACGAGTTGTCTTAGGAGGGTCTCAACTATGGGAAGGCACATTTAAGCCATTCACACCCAGACTAATCCCCGTTCGAACAGGGTAGGTCCCTTGCAAGAGGCAAAGCTCTTACCCCAAGTTTTAAACGGCTGCATACATAAGGACAGTTCGAACCCGTGACCTCACTTAAGCCAAGAGAGCCCCTTATCAACTTACCTACGCCCTGGAGTTACAGGTAAAGATAGATTTAAAATGCAATAACTTGGAGAAGAATAACACCTTTTGAATTTTGCAAACTAAGCTAACTATTCATATGTTAATTGGTTTCCATTAAAAAGAAAAGATGCAACATCTTATTCCATCTTTCCTTAATCCATCCATCCCTTGCTTTTAACGCATGTCGATGTTTCTTAGAAATGGTCCAATAACTTGTGTAGCATTTCCCAATTCACCAGAATTTTATATTCTTAGGTCTCTGTATATGTTGTTGTGATGACCCATTTGTTGGTTAACTAATACAATCTTGGAAAGAAGTATGCTTGAATTCAATAATCTCATTTCCTTGTTATGAAACAGTAAAATATAAAGCAAGGTGTAACAGAAATCGAATGGTGAATAAGGTCAATATCCCTTAACATCTCTATTCCATTACTGTCGATTAGGTAGAGAGGTCCCTTCGAAGCCAAATGCAGTTGACTACTTGTCACTCAATGAAGTGAAAATGATAAGGTCAACTATGAAAGGAAGAAGTGATTCATTTTACATGTCAATCGTATTACTAGTTTATGTGTACGTAGTGCATGTATTTTACTTCTACAAATTCTAGGTTAGCTCTTTTCATACCTGTCGTTTACTTTTCACACTGGCATGTCAGAACAATGGTTAATATGTTAATACTTTCTTACGTGATAAAATTATAGGATCTTGAAATCTAATAAATTTTCACAATAACATATGTGTACTTTGATCCATCGTATATACGAAAGAGAGAAGACATGATTGTTTCCGTTTAAAACCAAAACATACTGTAACTGATAATGAAAACACTATAAAATCTCTTCTGGATCATGTAAGTAATTATAGGATAGTAAGTCTTGATATAATATCGTCAATGGAAAATTATTGATTCTCAAATCCAAGGCTCTGATACCACATGTTAATTCTTTCTGACATGATAAAATTATAGGATCTTGGAATCTAATAAATTTTCACAATAACATATGCTTACCTTGATCCATCGTATATCTGATACTTGGTAATCTTCGATAATCTTCGCAAGATATCCTTTAGATATTGTTTTCTCTCTCTTGGCCTTTGTTTTGTAACTTTCTGTATATTTTTGATGGAGAGATATATGCAAGACTTTATAGGTAGAGAGAGAGAGGTAGTTATCCGTTTAAAATTCAAATGACACCTCTTTTCATTATCCTTATCTTTACGTTCTATCATCGTAAATACATCATGTTATTTATTTTAATTAAACCTAATATCTCTTATTCAAATAACTAATGGGATTTAATATACCTAAATGATTAAACCAAAATATATGGGCCACATATAATGAAATTATCTAACAAGCAAATCTTGTTAAGGATCTAGTTTGTCCCATCACAAAATAAAACTTTTTCATTGAGGTTTAAGTGCATGTGACTGTTCCAACAATAATGTTGCATGAATCTGAATTTCATGGCTTACGAAATTTCTTAGTTAGGTGTCGAAGAAAAAATTTTGCATACAATTTTGAGCTTTAAGTTATTACCAATTAGCATCCTTTATGCATAATTGTCTCATTTAATTTATATAAGCAAAAGACTCTTTGACAAAGTTGCGAATACTGTACCAGATCTGGTACGGATTGAGTTCTGGTATAGTACTGTATCAGTAAAGGTCAATATCGAGCATTGTTTCGGATAATTTTTTAAATTTATAAAATAATCGTTAAATTTTTTTAGAAATTGTAAAATAGTCTATTGTCATATTGTACTATTTTACTGTATACTTTATAAGTTTACATCAACTATGCTTCCAAAAATCATAATAATAAATAATAATTACAATGAATATGAAATAACAATAATTTTCAGATATTTCACATATTAATAATAACCACAATAATATGAAAAAAGATAATTATCATCATACAAATATAAAATTAAGAATAATACAAAGTATTTAATATATTTACAATTTCATTATATAATAAATAACAACTACATCAAAACATCCAATAAACAGAATAATAAAAATCCTTAACTCTCAAACTATCACAATTTATGACAAAAGTTCGTAATGAGGAACTAACCAAGTAGAAGTGAAACATGTAACAAAAACATTCACAATTACATTACTTATATATAATTTAACATATGCATCAAATATAAGTGAAATTAAAAGAAAAGGAAAAATAAAAACCTGAAACTTCATTTAATCGTCTACGAGAGGATACCTACTATAATTACACTGTCACCAGTTATCATTAGGTACAAAATCCTCATCATTAAGAGGAGTCTCATTATCATCATCATTCAAATTCAATGCATCAAATGACTTGTTAATGCTTTCCTATCTAAGATTATTTTCCAAGTCATTCGCATCTATCAAATTCGGCTCCTTAGAAATCCAATATGCCAAAAGATTGATATTATCAATAAAAATTAGATATGTTGAATTACTTATGATATTAAGACTCATAGTAAATAATAAAAATTAATTATTAGAAAATTATAAGAAATTATATCGAAATTAATAATGATAATAACATATATTTTCTAAAGCTTTAAATTATAATGAACAAACAACAAGTCATTTAATATCTTGTGCTCCAGTCTATTCTTTTTCTTGGAATGGATGAATTCAAACATGCTTCAATTCCGTTCATAACCTGTTGCACTCACACATTGACTTAAAATTTGAATTGCAAACTTTTACAATTCTGGAATACCACTTCTGAATTGATCAACCATAAAAATTGTAAGTCGTAAGATAACAAAAGTAACGCTACAAACAAAATAAAATGATAATTAATTTTTAACAAATAAGAAAAAGGAAATAGCTAATACTTGGAGAAAGTTTTTCTTTTTGTTGAATAGCAATCGACAATCCAAAATTCCCACCACACTTCTTATAAAGCTTCATCTGTGAGCTCAAGAGATCTTGCATCATTTCATAGCCAAAAATTATTATAATAGTGAATAACATTCCTTTACTAACTTCATCTTTCTTTGTAAAATTCAATCTAAAATATGCACTCGAATTCAAAAACATTTCAGTTGCAAACAATGGCGAAGAAAGTTGCCGTTATCATCTTTCATTGATGATTGCAAGATACGATGTATACAAAGAAGGCCTTTGTTTTCAATTGGCCTTGATTGCTTCGTTGGCCTTTTCCATGGCATCAAAAATATATCATATTGTTGCCTTTTCTTCACTATCTGCTAAGTGAAGTACCCTCACTAGAGGCTCACAATCTCGGATATTAAATTGACTTTGAGACAAAAATTCTCTATCTTCCAGTATAATTATGAAAACCTCCACTCTAACATTATACCTAGCATGCTGAGATGCAATCCACTTATCAGTTGTAAACATTTGTATTAACTATTTCTTCATCATAACAAAAGAACGAAGTGATAAGAAATTTATTGCAAATCTCGTCACAGCAGGACAACATAACTTCCTACCATTAGTAAATTCCTTTCTCATAAATTCAACACCCATGCACGATTATAGATTAACTTTGTCACCTTTTCAGCTTTCTATATAGTCTCACCAATAATAGGAAAATACCTAGCCTATATTTTCTAACATTAGGTCAATGCAATGTGCAATTCAAGGAGTCTAAAAAAATTATGCTTAATTTGTAACCTTTTTCCTGTTGCTTTATAAGAAAAATCATTGTTAACAGTGAACTAAACAATATTTTCTGGCCCTACTTCATTCACACCTTCATTAAATATCTCAACAAAGTATTAGCATTTCTAATAAGGCCATATACATCAATAGACTTCAAAAACATTAAGCCATTTGCAGAATAAACCAAAAAATTAATAATAGGCTCTTGTCTCCGATTTGTCTAACCATCACACAAGATTGAATGCCTAAATGTAGCCCAATTTACTCTTCTTTCTACCAAATAACTTTTAATTTTAGACACTGAATAACTTAAAAGTTTACCTCTTAAGTTATCAATCGAAGGAGCTTTGTATCTTGGATTATAAGAGGGTATTGCATATATTATAGGTTGTTAATAATAAGACTGAGAAGCATTGAATGATGAACATGTATTATACCACCATCTAGCTACTACTATATCAACATTGTGAGCTGCATCTCTTAATTACATTTCACTACGAATTGAAAGTTGAGCTTCAGGAGTTGTTCGTGGTGCAAAAAAAATTAGTCACCTACTTTCTTCTTTTCCTCACATCAGGTCCAAGTGTAACATTCACTTCTTCCTAGGCCTAGGATGGAACACTATCACCACTACCATTACCACTATTACCTTTAACATTTTCACAATCACTATGAAAACTAGCAAACAAAATTCCACTACCAATTTCAAAATTCAACATTTCCCTTCTATCTTTCTCATGTTGGTATTCTTCAAGCAATGTTTTCATTTGCCACTTCAAATCATAATTTACTTTTTTACAGGATTTTACATCTCCTTTAACCCCAGTTAAATATTTATTCAATTGGGTGATTCCTTCAACTTTCAAATGTTTGTTACAAAATAAGCAAATTGTATGATTCTTCACACTTAGGACCAATGCAGCATGAGCCCAAACTGGATCATTA
Source organism: Erythroxylum shatona (assembly GCA_027568895.1). Lineage (NCBI taxonomy): Eukaryota > Viridiplantae > Streptophyta > Magnoliopsida > Malpighiales > Erythroxylaceae > Erythroxylum > Erythroxylum shatona. Next base: position 15,699,238 of record JAOSBK010000001.1, on the reverse strand, counting down.
TATCTTCCTAAAGTAGTTTGATTAGGAGTACTTGAACTTCCTTCCAATTCATCTGTAACAATAAATGAAGATATTATTTTGTAAGAATTTAATCCTTTAGTAGTTTCATCAACAAAAGTAGCAGTGCTAAGTCTTTCATGAGGCAATGCAACATAAATAATGTCTTTATATTTAGCCTAAAGAAGTAAAGATTCATGAAACTAGAGTAAATTTCAAAAATAGAGAGACTTTACTATTGGAGAGTAATGAATTCATCCTAAATTTAAAATTGACGTATAGTGCTGTGTTTTATAGTCTTGAAGGTTCAAAAGATGATGGCTCAACGAATCTAAAAATCTAAGTCGTGACTTAAACATCCTTAACTTCACTTAGCATGTTCATCTTTATTTTTGTTTTTTCATGAAAATGATTATTCCCATTAACATATCTTCATAAATCCTTACTTTTAATAAATATCTTGAAATGGACTGCACAAGCTGAGTGATTTTTTCACTAAGATGAACAAAGAAACTTTCATACTTGTACAAAGACATAGTGTTATGGTACTATAGATGAAATAAAAACAGGATAATAAGGAAATAAGATTTTGAATATGCAAAGACTATGAGATGGACTAATTTTGTGATAAATAAACGTAAGTATGTAGAGACTTGATGAGATGGACTAATTTTGGGATAAAGACAATTTTGTGATATCGATTTTACCTTTTTTGCTAATTTACTATACAATAATTACAATTAAAAAACCTCCTCTTTGACTCTTCCACAATACCACAACCAAATTATTGTTATACTCAATTAATTATTTACCCAATATCCCAATACCATTACAATAATTTTAAGAATATGTCAATTAATTATTTACTATAAAGTCTTTACATTTTTAGTTTTAAGGTTTTAATTTAAGTTCAAACTTTCTAACTTTTAATCATGCATGTCATGCATTTCAATGATCATAAACCAAAAAACAACCAATGAACTAAACTCATTTTATTTAACTCCAATCCAGTATCCATCCAATGCAAATCACAAATCCAATTAATAATTTCATTCAAACTTCTAACACATTGACAATCACAAATGCAATCAACAGAAAAATCAATTGAAAAGTGAAAATACACTAAAGCAAATTCACAATCAGTTTTTGGGTCAGATTGGGTTTAGATATGGTATTATTCTAGATCTGGCAGCTGCAGATGTGTGGAGGACAAGAGGAGAGTGGCCAATGATAGTGAAATGGAAGAGGTTCAAGTGGTGGCATGGTGGTCCTTATAGAGAAGGGATAAGGCTGATGGACGAGGGTTGGTGGTGGTGGGTTCATGTGATGGTGGGTCCGTATGGTGGAGAAAGATGACAGTCATGTGGTGCAGTGGTTCATGGTTGTCTTGTCACCGGAGGGGGAGAAACACTACCGAAGATGAAGAGGAGAACAAGATATAGAGAATGGAGACGAGAGTGTGAGATAGTGAGAGAGATTGGAGGTCAGTCAGAGAGAGAGAGAGACAGAGAGCAAAGTAGCACAGAGTGTGCAAATGGGTCGTGGGTGGGGGATGTTTAGGTAAAAAATTTTTATTTTTGCTAAATAGTCCCTCATTTTTTAAACTTATAGTACCGATAGGTGTATGGTCGGTATTTTGAATACTGGCTAGTTCTAAATGAAAACTCTCGGTGCCGACTGTTGGTACCAATACCTTCGATACCGTTATGTTTTCAAGCTGGTACAGAACATTTTTCTAAACACTACTTTTAGATGACATTTTAGTATTTAAAAATCATCTTAATATACATAGTATTAGGTGCCATAGGGCTCGTTTGATAAACAACTTATCAGCTATTCTTTAGCTAATTGACACAAGTTAACTGTTTGGCTATATTAAAAAGCTATTGGATATGTTTGGTAATCAATTGATTGGGTTAGCTAATTTAACCCAATCAGTTGATTTTTGTAAAAGCTCATGGTTAAGAGCGTTTTGTCTTGAGCTAAAATTTTAATGTATAAAAAGTCAATTATACCTTTTACATGTACTAAGTTGCGGGTATTCTCTGATATTGTTTGTGTTTATGATCCCATCCATGCCCTCCAATGCTAACCTGAATGTGTACAGAAGACTCCTTATTCCTTTATTGCTTGTCTAGTCTCATTTTTGGAAGTTGTTTTAAAGTAGTATATATATATATATATATTGGAAGTTGT
>JAOSBK010000001.1:15613051-15630509 GCA_027568895.1 Erythroxylum shatona | reverse complement strand
ATGGTTTAGGAGTAAGTGGTTGGATTCCGGCAACGGGATCCGACATCAGTTGGGCTCTGGAAACGGGGTCCAACAATTAGAACCTGAGTAGTCTTTAGTGTTGGTGGTTGATTCTAAACATCATCTTCGTCATAATGTTTTTCTAATTGATTTTGAATAGGAGCATCATCATCAGCTATGATCAGCTTGCGATTTTCAACTTCATTTCCAAGTTATCTTGGCACCATTTTTGGAGGAATTAACTTTAAATCCACCAAGTCACCATTAGTTCTTGGAACATCCTTTTTCACTTTGCTAATATCTTCAATGGCTTAATCTTCGATAAATATACCATCGCGGCTCTGAATTAACTTCTTATAGGCTGGATCATAAAAATGATAGTCGAATTGATCTTCTCCATTGTAATAGCCCAAACCACCCGCTTGCAGATATTGTCTACTTTAGGCCTCAAACTCTCGGGCCTCGCGTCCTCACAGTTTTGTTCCTCCCCGAAGCCTACTCCCGATTTCCATGAAAAAAACGCGTCTACAAGAGAGAGGTTTTCACATCCTTATAAGGCATGCTTCATTCTTCTCCAGTCGATATGGGATATCCCTAAGTATCCACCCCTCTCAGGAGGCTCAGCGTCCGCGCTGGCATACCACTCGGGTACTGACTCTAATACTAAATGTAACAGTCCAGATCATCCGTTTGCAAATATTGTCCGTTTTGGGCCTCGGTCTCTCAAGCCTCGCGCCCTTACGAATTTGTTCCTTCCCGAAGTCTACTCCCGACTTCCACGGAAAAAACGCGTCTATAAGGGAAAGGTTTTCACATTCTTATAAGACATGCTTCATGCTCTTCTTTAGCCGATATGGGATACCCCTAAGTATCCTCCCCCTCTCAGGAGGCCCAGCGTTCGCGCTGGCATACCACTCGGGAGTAGTATGCGTTTTTCTCGTGGAAGCTAGGAGTAGGCTTTCGGGAGGAACAAAACCGTGAGGGCGCAAGGCCCGAGAAGTCGAGGCCCAAAGCAGACAATATCTACAAGCGAGTGGTCTAGGCTGTTACATTTAGTATCAGAACCAGTACCCGAGTGGTATGCCAGGTGGATACTTCAGGGTATCCCATATTGGCTGAAGAGGAGAACGAAGCATGCCTTTTAAGGATGTGAAAACTTCTCCCTTGTAGACGCATTTTTCCCGTGAAAGTTGGGAGTAGGCTTCGGGGAGGAACAAAATCGTGAGGGCGCGAGGTCCGAGAGGTTAAGGTTCAAAGCGAACAATATCTGTAAGCGGATGGTCTGGACTGTTACATTCATAACCAATAAATATGCACTGGCAAGCCTTGACATTAAGCTTGGATCTCTCATCTCAAGGACTATGGACATAAGCTTTGCAGATGAATACTCTTAGATGATCATAGGAAATATCTTTTCCTAACTATACTTTCTTTGGAACATCAGATTGTAAATGGATGCAGGGTGAGTGATTTAATACATGTACTACTGTGAATAAAGCCTCAACCCAAAATGTCTTAAGCAACTTTGCATGTGAGAGTAGGAATCTAACTCTCTCTATAAAATTTCTGTTCATCCTTTCAACTAAGTCATTCATTTGCGATGTCTTAGGAGGAGGAGTTTGATGTCAAATACCATACTCTTTACAATAAACGTCAAATGGTCCAATGTATTCTCCAACATTATCTGTTTGAATTCCTTTCAAGTTCTTCCCAATTTGTCTTTCAACTGAGGCATGGAATTGCTTGAAAACATTTAGCACTTGATCTTTAGTCTTTAAGGTGTATACCCATGTCTTCCTAGAATGGTCATCAATGAAAGTTATATCGAGCACAATTTAGTGACTTTTCCATTTGCCCATAAAGATACAAGTGTACCAAATCTAACACATTCTTCATTTTGGAAGGAGAGAAACTTTTGAAAGCAACTCTTTACTTTCCTTTAAGACAATCAACACACTTCTTTAAATTCACTTGGTCAATTCTAAATAATGCATTCTTTTTCATCAACTGAGTCATTCCCTTCTCACTCATATGATCGAGTCTCCTGTGTCACAATTAAGTTGCACCATCTTTTCCGCTAGATTCATAACATCATTGGAGAGCTTTACCTGCATCACATATAACTTTGAGCACTTCTCACCTTTGGCGATTACCAAGGAGCCTTTAGTAAGTTTCTATTTGCCATCTTTAAACGTGCTACAAAAACCATCATCATCAAGTATGTTGATAGAGATTAGATTTGGGAAAAAATCAAGAACATGCTGCCTGACACCTTTAAGAGACAATCTCATGTCATTTTTGACTCCAAGTAAATATTACCTTTTCTAGTGATTTTGGCCAAACCGCTATTTCCCATTTTAATGACATTAAAATTTCCTTGTCTATATGATGAGAAAAGTTATTTATGTGATGTGGGATGAATAGTGACACTATTTTCACCTATCCAGTTGAACTCGCATTATGCACCATTCACATCATTATCATGTGAGACAATGTGAAAGTCATCAATGGCGGTAGCCATCGATGCATGTTCATCAGCACTACTATCATCTTTCTTAACTTCTTTGATTTTTCTCTTTTCTTCTTTGAACTTCTAGCAGAACCTTTTACTATGACCCTTCTTCTTGCAGTGAAGGCACTTAATGTTTGCATATTTATCTGATCTTCCTTTGCTCTTATCTCTAGAATTTAGACCTCTAGGTTTGCTTCTCCCCCTAGATTTTGTGACCAGAACTTCTGACTGTATTGAAGAGGCCGAACTCTGTAATCTCTGTCTCATCTTTTCATTCAGAATTCTACTTTTTATAGATTCCATGTTAACAACACCATCAACTGTAGAATTGGTAATTGAAATCTTCAAAGTCTTCCAAGACTCTGACAAAGAAGTAAGCAAAAAAAGGGCAAACACTTTATCATTGAACTTTGTGCTCATTCCTAATAATTGATTCACGATCATTTGAAATTCATTAAAGTGATTTGCCATAGAGGTGCATTCTCAATATTTTATTTACACTAATTTTGTCAAATAAAATAATTTATTGTTATCGATTTTTTAGACATACAACTCCTCGAGCTTCTTCTACAACGTCCATATGTGAGTCTCATTGCAGATATGATTATACATATTATCTTTGACAAATTGTCGAATAAAACCACATACTTGCTCATGCTTAAATACCCACTCCTTGTTCGATTTATTTTCAAGTTTTGCTGTGATGTGATAAATACCGGTAAATATATTCTTGCGATGAATAGAAGATCTTTCATCTTATTCTTCCATATGTGGTATTTGAAGCCATTTAGGCTAATCCTCTTGCTTATTTTTGCCTCCATCTTCAATGAGAAATCCTTTGACACAAAACTGAACCTGGCTTGATACTATATATTGGGAAAAACTAGTGAATTATATCCCACGGGTAAAATAAGCAAGGAAAGAATACACAAAAATTTAATATGATTTATCCCTTAATTCGGAATATGTCTACAAACTAAACTCTGAATAAATCTTCCACTAATAAAAAATTAGTAGATATAGGGAGTGAAAATGACAACAAAATAATGTCACTCGCATACAAATTGTTTCTCAAATTTATTATCCCTAAGACAATATCATCGCTACTTTTTACTAACTCTTTTAAGAAAACGTTTTGTAAAAAATTCCTCAAAAAATTACTTTGTCACAATCACCGCATTTCAGATATATCAAGCATACGCACAGGAAAAAGGACGGTGGGTTTATTTATAAAGCCTCCAGTGCAAGATGTGGAATGCGAGTTGCCGCTTGCTAATTGCAAACTGTTGAGAGCTTATTGTCTTCTTCTTTTTTAATAATACAATCTTTTATAGCATTGGCAGTAACCTATGTAAGTTTGCACTATCTTACAAAAACAAACATAATTACCACTTCAGCAAGTAGAAACAAAAGCAGATACGAACCTAATCAATAATACTGTTTACATGCATGGAAACAACATGCTTTCCTTGCTTAAAGATCTTTTTCAAGGTTTAAAATAATGAATGACACAACGTGGAAAATTTTCTTTCAAATAACGTGGTCGGAAAGCAAACTCATTTAGTCCCGTCGATGATAAGTGCATAACAGCTTGCGTAAAGGTGGCTTGAAGGGTGAAAAAATGGTTATCAATGTCTATGTTAGTTTATTATATATTGAATCATGATTGAACCTTTAGTGACAACTAAGATAGTAATTCTCATCCTAATTTTTTAACAATCAATCAAGCAACAATTTCAGAAGAAACAAGAAGTGACTGAGGAAGCTGGCGAGTTTACTCGAACTCTAGGGTCATAGTTTCTTCTACTAGGTCAAGTAGTACAAGTTTTTAAAATTGTCTCATCGAAATTATAGAGTGTTTTCAACATATGGAGTGATTAAATTAGGGCGAAGAGGGCAAGAGATATCATGAGTTGAGGCAAAGACGTAGTCAGAATTGGGTCAACATTATACTTCTACATGTCACAAGCTTTCTCAGAAACAAAAAGGAGAAGAAAAGACACTCGTGCAAAACCATTAGTTTAATGCTTTTTTGGTGGGCTTGACTTTGACAAAATTGTTTCACAAGCCAGGAATTTCAAACCACACCGCCTCCCGTCTTCTTCACTCTTTAATTTGTTATATAATATTCTCCACCTAATAAGTACAAAGTTATCGAGGTCATGCTAGCTTTTCACGTGAGAAAATGAACATGTGTATCTTATCTCTCTCTCCATGACTTTCCACCGTGTTTCCTTCAAACAACTAGATCCTGGACTCCTATATATATCCACCTGCTTCCATTCATTTGTTTCAACACGGTTGTATGCTCAGGTTGTCGATCGGTTAACAATTTATCTCGAGAGTTATTCAGTTGATGTCTTCAGTTGGTCAAATTTGAGCGAGTCTCGAAGCATTCTTTTAGGTCCTGCTTTGATCTTCTGGAAGATTCAGAAGAAGGCTTGCTAGTTCATCTTTGCCTGTGGATATGGATTATTCTTCGTGGGTTGATACTTCCTTGGATCTTAACTGTAATCCATTTAGAGGGCACGAGATGGGAACTGACGGGTTTGGATTGGCCAAAGAGATGGATGCCAGTTTGATGGAACGCCCGAGGAAGAACAACGTTTCTGTCAAAGAACAGGTCAGTTTCCGAAGATAACTTTCTGGGATCATTTTCTTTTTGGTTTATTTACGATATGGATTAGCATATCGTCTTCTGTCGTGTTTTCTTCTCCAGTCTCTACTGGTACTGTTGATCTTTTTCTTTTCTTTTCTTTTTTTGAAAACTGGATGTGTGCTGAAGATAGAGAATCATTCGTCCATGCAATAACAAAGAAACTGAAATTTTGCTCATGTCTTGTGTCTTTGTTTATGTGACTAAACATAAAATTGAAAAAATTTCCAGAATTCAAGTTATCTTCCAGAAAACGAACGCAACTTTCCTACGATTCCCAAATTGCAGTTGTTAAGATCCTTTATTTAGTAATGAATTCAACAAGTTGCAGTTTTTTTTCCCCACAAAAGAATTCAACGAGTGGCCCTTGCAAGTTTCCATCTTTAAACTTGCGAATATCCAATTTCAGGACTACTAGTTTGCCTATTTAGATGAGAATTCAATAAGTTGATGAAAAATAGTGAAAAAAAATCAAGAATATTTGTCTTTGTTGCTTTTTGTATTGGAGCTGAATTATCTGTAATTTCACTTACAGACTGGTGCTTTAGTGGAGGAACTGAACCGGGTTAACGCAGAGAACAAGAAGCTAACTGAGATGCTGACGGTAGTGTGTGAGAACTACAATGCTTTGAGAAGTCAGTTAATGGAGTACAAGCGTAAGAATCAGGACATCGAGGTTGTTAACTCTAGAAAAAGGAAGTCTGGAAACAGCAGCAACAATGATAACAATGTTGATATGAATGGAAATTCTGAAAGCAGCTCAACAGATGAAGAATCTCCCAAGAGACAAAGAGAAGAAGTTATCAAAGCAAAGATTTCAAGGGTTTATGTCAAGACAGAAACATCAGACACGAGTCTGGTAAGTTCACATTCATTAGGATGTAGAATCCATGTGTAAATGGATAAAGAAACAGTGGATTTCATCGTTTCTACGGTTACTTTTATTTTTTCCTACATTTATGCCTTCATTTATTGATAAGGGCTTACTTGCAGGTTGTGAAGGATGGATACCAGTGGCGGAAATATGGCCAAAAAGTCACCAGAGACAACCCTTGTCCAAGAGCTTACTTCAAGTGCTCGTTTGCTCCAAGCTGCCCTGTCAAAAAGAAGGTGAGCAGTCACGAATCATGATAGCTCTATGTCGTTCTCCTGCTACATAAGTTCAGTTTCTTAGTGTATAAGAAGTTTGAGATATATAACATGGATCTTCCTGGAATGCCTCGGTCTGCCCTCAATTAGCAAATGCATTAGAAGCTAGTAGAGAAAAGGTCTGCTGCATGCTGATGGTCACCTGCTTTTAACTAAGTTTGCTGTATCACTTAACTATGTTGTTGCTTATCATTTAATGATAAAACCAATGAATTGTATTTTCCTGTGATCCGATGAGTCCTTTTACAAGTTATCTGATCAGATTATTTTTCTCTCTTTAGGTGCAAAGAAGTATAGAAGATCAATCCATCTTGGTTGCAACTTATGAAGGAGAGCACAACCATACAAATGCAGCACAAATGGAGGCAACGTCAGGTTCAAACCGTACTCTGACCCTTGGCTCAGTGCCATGTTCTACTTCACTTGCCTCAGCCGGACCAACTATCAATCTTGACCTACTAAAATCCAAGTCCAGCACAGATGTCAAAAATTCAGTACCAAGATTGGATGCACCAGAAGTTCGACATTTTTTGGTGGAACAGATGGCCTCTTCCTTAACGAAAGATCCCAAATTTACTTCAGCACTTGCAGCAGCCATCTCAGGAAAAGTGTTCCAGGATAATCAAACTGAAAAGCGATGAACCTTTTATATAGTATGTCAGTTCCATGAGAGCATTTAGGAATTTTGGACTTATATGTAAATACAACATTCAAAAGAATGGAAAAATGTATCTGCTTAGACTTGCTTTTGATAAGTTGCTGCCAGTGCCTTCAATATTGTTGATCCATTTCAATTTAGAACTGATACAAGTAAATGTTTGTGGATTGGTATGACACTAAAACGAAGTACGTTAAAATTCAATCACAGGTGAAAAAAAACGAAAAGGTCTTCAAACGGACGATACCAGTATGGAATGCACGAACTAAAAGAGAGTCCCGTTCAAGGTTCACAAATTCTTCAATTAGGCGTTCTAAATTGACTGCTAAAGTTTTTGTTGGCACATGACTACTGCTCAACAACATAAGTTGGAGCCCCATTGGCACATAAGCTCAGTTAGACTAAATTTGACAAAGTCTGCTGTCTTACCATCCAAAGTCATTGGCCTAACGTCTATAATGGATTTTATGCAGAGAGCAACTTGTGTCAAAGTAACTACAAATTCTTTTCATACTTCTGTAGGGAGGGTAGAGATGAGTGCAGAATTGGGATATTTACATCTCTAGTCAAACATAAGCGCCTTCTCTTCATGGTCCCTATGATTTTACCATAAAAGGTTTTAGTTTTTCTACGATAGTTTGTATCCTCAATGAAAAGTACCGGCTATGAAGGACTTTGCATCTCATAGGCATGCTGTCTAGTTTCCACAAGGATCTTGAATAGTGTAAGCCTTTAGCTATTCATCCCCTTTAGCTATTCATCCCTTGAAAAGTAGACTATAAGGTGTTCATCCCTACATGCCTGTTGAAGATTATGCACTTGCTCTGCTGATGGCCAAATTTGAAGGCCAAGATTTTGTCCACTAACAGTCCAAATAAATTTTTAATTAGAGTTATCTTCAGATAATTTTTTCATCAGTTTCTAAAGAGGAGAAAAAGGGTCGGAGCTTGCTAGGATTTAAATGCATATTAATCAAATAAAAGATATTATCTTCATATAGTTAACCAAGTTCGACCCACATAAATAAATGGTTGAGATTTATTGGATACAATAAAACACCATAATATTAAACAGAGGATCTGGACTCTTTCTTTGTTGCCAAAGCCACAATCGTGTTACCTAGTAGAGATTCTGTCAAGTAGTAGAACAGTATGAAATTCGATAATATCTGATCAAAGGACTTTTAAGTTCATTTCACCGCTTAGAGGTATATAATTTGTTCATGAGTCGGCTAAGTTGCCGACTATTCAGGCAGGAATTTCAAAGTAGCCCTTATGTCAGTAGGTCCTTGAATCTGAGCCACAACTTCATGGAGTCCCTGGAGCTAAATGGCTAAACCCGTGTGCCACCGACAGGTTGATTTCTGACATGCGAAAGAGCACGTGACCTGAATAGAAAGAATGGAAGGGATAGATCAAATTGAAGAACTTCTTCCATGCCTTGTTTTTCTAGTTTTTATACATATGCTAATTGCAGCATGATTTCTATTGGGGGTTTACGTTGTTTTATACTCATTGCAGCATGAACCAAAATGTATAAAATAACTACTTGCAGCCACTTTACGGTGGTATGTATGTATTGGCAACCACTCCACTCACCCCATCGAAGGGATGCAAAGGGAGTGCGTCAACCGCATGCTTATTTGAATGAAATTGGCACCTATCTAGGCAGTTACCCACATCACGCTCTTTGCCTTCTGTCGAATTCGCTATTTTCCTCGCTTCTCTCTCATCCTCTTGTCCATTCTTCGAATCCGACGCAACTGATGATATGGTCAAATATGTACGTATATAATGCGACAGTTGGTCCTACACCCAAAACTCACTTCCAACAACATCACTGTAAACGAACTCTCCTTTTTGGACTCTTGACTGGGAACTGGGTTACTTTTCTATGAATACTCAAGTTTTGAGATTATGGCGAAGACAACTTTTAACAAGATTTTATTATAGAATAGTAGCAGATCGAGCGCTTTCCTATACCAGAGAAATTTGACGTGCATCTTCAATTTTATCTTTTTCTCATTTAATTTTGAGAGTCATTAACATCCTGTTTGAAATCAGGTGAATTTATTGGCCTGTTTGAAATAGAAAAATAAAGATGAATTGAACCTATATGTGTAATTGAACTGCTCCTTATAAATTCAATTCAGCCAGCAACCCACTTGAATTCAATTACAAATGAGCGCGATTCTTGTTTTAAACGTTGAAATTGGAGTCTTCCAATAACACTCGCAACCACTGTTTTCCCATCTAACTACTCACGCAATAGTAATAATACTCACGCAACATAAATAATACCCACGCAATAATTTGGAGTGAAATTTCAAAATTTGATAGTGTCCTGTAGTTGTCAATGCAAAAGAACTACTGCTTGTTTATACATTTTTAAGCTTTCAAATTATAATTAGTTTTTTATCATCTTCATAGCTCGGTCTAACTTAATATCATTTGTAATTAATTTTTTTTCATTTTAATAATGAACTTTTTTTGATAATATTACTTATAATGAAATTAATGTTTATAAGTTGCTCTATGTAAGTGTGAATGTTTATTATTTAATAAGATTATTTTTTAGTCAAGATAAAAATGTCATATGAAATAATTGAATTTATTTCGATTGTATTCCAAACAGTGTTATTGAATTCAATTATAATATTATTGGGATTGTTCCAAATAGTGTAAATTGAATTCAATTCAATCAAATTAATATAATTGAATCCAATTCGTTAATAAATTAAATTCGAAGGTTCAAATAACTCAAAATTCATAAAGAGTTCCTGCATATCACGTTGAATCAAAATCTCATTCAAGTTTGAGCATATAAAATAAGAATTCTCATGCCTTCTGCCATCTAATGATTCACAGCAGCGAGCGCATCTGAATATAAGAGGTTCAGGAGTCCGCAGTTAACCAGTATCTAAATTTATGGTCATGAAAGTTCAGCCAAAGCACCTGGAAGCGTAAGCAAATAAAAAGTTCCCCTAGATAATTTGTTCATGGGAGCACCACTGCACTTCTCTCATGAAATAAGTGAATTACATACTGGTCATCATGAACAGGGACTCGAAGAGTGATATGAATCTGGTTTTCAGAAACGACACAAAGCAATTTAGGAACTTTGAGACTTGAGAGTGGGTGTGATGATGACGAACTTGGAAGCACTTATTATGGTCTGCATTAAAGAACGAAGAAACAAAATGGAAGTTCTGGACAATGAGGATTGACACAGAAAAAGAAGTGCAAGCATGTTTCTTAGTTGCTAGATTCTAGATCTAGCTATACAATCAAATTTAGTTCATTATAACTCGTATTAAATTGAGTTCAGCTGTAGGAGGCTAGTGTCCCTCGTTTATATGATAAACAGCACAGATGCCATTCCAGGAAACAGCGGTAAGTATTTCGGCAGCTCGTCATACAAGCTGACTTTCATGGAAAAGTTCAGGAATCTGAAAAGTTGGAAATCATTTCATCCCTAGAGATATAGTATAATAATGCAATTGGAATAAAAGCATCTGGGAGCCAGGTTACTGATCCGATACAGACAGTGGCGAACTGTCTCCAACAAATCCTTTGTAAAAAAATTATTGTTTTAAGTTTTACCTCCATAAAAAAATAAAATTTTACTCCTATTAAAATTTTGCCCCCATTAAAAATAAAATTTTATTTTTAATAAAATTTTGCCCCCACTCAAAAAAATTTCTAGATCCGCCCTCATACAGAGAATGTTAAACGTTATTGTTGCAAATTTATGGGTTATCAGTTTGATTTTGGTGACAGCCTACGTAACAGTACCAGTATGGATTCAAGACTATTGTTACTCTGTTCTGGGACTGGAAGTATTTATTCTTTGTCAAAATGTGAAGACCATTGATGCAATACTCTCACTTCAGTTGGCATTGTTATGTTAACATCAGCATTGTTATTAAATGTCTATTATATAAGAAAATAGACAACTTTGTACCATAACTTGCTTTTTAAGTCGTTAAAACTAATTTAACTTTTCCACTGAACAGTTCGTCAATAATTTACCAGTTCTAAAAACGCAAGAGCTGATTATGAGTGTACCTAATCAGCCAAACCTTCGAATAAGAATGATACAACAATTAATTTATAAAGCACTAAATCATATGAAGTAGCCCCCGAAATAAAATGCATCGGAGATCAGAAACATACGCAAGAGTCCGTCACATACCAAAATAAGTTGCTCTTTTATCCTGAAATGTTCTAATCTTCTTTCGAACAGCTAGTTAAAGAAAACCTCAGGTTTGTTACATGGAAGTTTCTCTTTATGGACATAGCAAATTAATCTTGATCAGCTGAATCCTCCTTTTTATAATCTGCAACCCACGCTGAAAATTGCTCTAGAGCTTCTCCCATCCATTTGTGCCGGCAATTCTCAACTGCTTCTGGTATAGTTAACCAACTTCTTGTTCGTGTGCTCTGCTCTGGCCACGACTCAAGCTCCTCCTTAACCAATAAGGCAAACATCGCAGCTTTACATAAGCCTTCCGGGCAACAATTATCTTGATGTGTTTTACTCTTGAAGTGATAGTCTCCTATAAAATCCTGAACCCATAGATTACAGAGGTTATTTAGGTTTAACGAAGAACTGTGGCTGTAGTGTAAAAATGTTGCTAGGACTTGGGTTAACACGTCTAAAAGGTACAAACTACAAGTTGTTTAACAAGCTAAATGATGCAGTCGTAGGAAATGTGCCCAGAAGTTGGTCAAGGATGCAAAGATATCTTATTCATGAGCCAGTAGGTGTACACATTTATACATTCATAAGTTAGTATTCGAATAATTAGATTTCACCTAGTTTTTTAATATTAAGGTCCAAGTATCCACAAAGCAGAAGACTCTCTCTTCCTCACCTCCACCACTTTTTGCTCCTCAATCTCTCTTGTTCCATCCACCTGATAACCTAATTGTTGAAAGGAAAAACTTTTCCCCTACAAATTTGATTTTACTCTTTTCTTTTGGAGATTTTCCTTCATCAGAGGATTTTTTTTTTTCTCCCTTCAGATCCACTAAGAAAGAAATACCAAAGGTCTGACACAGTCATAGCATCGTCATCAATTATATGCTTTGGTATTAGATCTTTGGGAAAAGTGATTAGTTAGTGAAACACTGCTTTTAAAATATACTCGGAAAGTTATCATTAATGTACATAACCTGGTTATTAAAAGGTGATATACCAAAAATATTTACCATTTTTTCCCCTCGAACTCCGGCTTCTTCTACAGCTTCTCTTGCTGCAGCTTCTTCAACAGTTTCATCATTTTCCCACCCTCCCTTGAAGAAAATAAGAAAAGAAGCTATTATGAATAGAAATGAAAGATTTAGCATATGTAGGCATGGAAATAACATGATAGATGGACAAGATCATTTCATGAGAGGACATGTTTTCGATCTTCGGATCCTTCAGAGTAGAATGGCCTGCAAACCTTCACTCATCTACCCAGATAAAGCAAAACTAAATACAAAATGAAGTATCCCAAAATGTAGTTGATTTTAAAGACAGGCCTTAACACATGACCATGCATAAACATGCCAGAATAATCTCTAGAACTCCAATAAGGAAAATTATTTCAAGTCATATTCTACTCCAGCACAAGGACAAACATGTATCATTGACTGAGCAATGAACAAACAAACGCAGGAAAAATGTAAATGGCAGAAGAAGTGCCAGAAAGCATATCACCTATATACCTTTGGAAACAATAGACCTGGTCCACTTGGCGAGTTAATCATAAGAACCTCAACAACCTTCGCAGAATCACTGTCTCCATTATTATCACAACCTCTATATCGAAATGGAATGCACCTGTCAATCGGATCTAATAGCTTAGCAATTTAAAAATTGAGCTAAGTGTAACAGCAATTAATCAAATGTAACAGCAAGTAATCAAACAACTAATCACAAAGGGCACTTGACTAGTTATCAAAGAAAAGAAAAAGAGACACTTGACCATAGTCAAACAAAAGAAATTTATACCCAAACTATTTTGGAATAAATCATTTGTCAGGTATAGGGCTACAATAGAGCAGAAAGCTGATTAAACATAGGGCAATTCTCCATTGACTTCTCTCCTATTCCCATTATTAAGCACTTCCTTGCCAATTAATTCAGTGAGTATACAATTTCATAAGAATTCAGACAGCACTCTGTATCCCATACTCTGGAAGTACGCCAAGATCCTTGTGAGTATTAAGGAAAAGAAAAAAGAAAAGAGGGGTTTCAGTATCATCCAAAACGAAATAGTGATCACTACTCACGAAAAGGTCAAAATATGGTTACAATCGTTTATCTCCAGCTCACACTTCACTCAGCAACACAATACCGCATAGCTTAATTTATTTGGAAACCCGTCTAACCAGATAAACAATTAAACAAACACCAGACACCAATAAGATAGAAGATACACCTATATATAATTATGAACAGCAACTCCATTAAACATATTGAAGAAAGATCAAGATGAGAGGAAGAATGCCCATTAATCATTATTTCATTCGATAGACTTCTCCTTTTCTGTCCCAACACAACACCCCCATCCCCACCACTTCCACCCAAATTTTAAAAAGTGAAAAGGAAAAAGAAAAATCAATCTCGATACAGTCACTGACCGCGCTAACAACGAACATCACAAGCACGATTAAAAAAAAAAAAATAATCCAATTAAAAAAACTCTAAATTTGACATTAGTGATGATGACAAATTGAAGTGCACAATCACATCAGGTATTAGAAATCACCTTGACAACATCATTCCAATGAAACAAAAAATCAAAAGGGCATTTGCAAAATAAACAAAAGACAAAGAGATACCCGGCAACAAGGCGACAGCCGCCCTCGTACCGCTGTTGATGTCGACCTGTACGGGCTACCAATTCAGACATACTAAAACAATTTTTTCCTCTCTGTTTCTATTCTATCTCAATCTACGTATCTATTCTATCAATATAATCTAAAAAGAAGTGTACTTTCTTTATGATTGGCAATATAAACAAACTGGGTCATGATAGAAAGCGGTGTTGGCGAAGCCCGTTTGGTCGTTGAATCAATATGTGAGAAAAGCTCATGCATGCAGTGCTTGAAAAGTCCGACATTGCAATAACTGGGTCCGGAAGAGAGTCGCGATTGCTGTTGTTGTAATGTTGATTCAATTCTTTTGAGCTTGGTTTATGCTTATCTTGGAACAAAAAGAGAGAGAAGAGAGAGTGGTTAAAAAATGGTGAAGCGCACGAAACGGATCGGACCTGAAGGGTTGGTCGAATTCACGTGTTGGTGTTATATAGGTTTTTACTTTCTATTCTAAGACACGGAACTTTTTCTTTTAAATTAAATTTAAAGCCCAAGTTTTAGTAATATTACTGTTCATTAGTTTAATTACTAAGGATTCCAAGCATTTTCAAAGTAGAATTTACCAGTCAAATTATTGATCCACCCAATCGACGAATAATATAATATGATATCATCTTGGGCATCCTCAAGGCCATAATTATCACCCAAATCTTCCGTATCAAATTCAAAAGATAGGACTTAATTCCATAGTTGGTGGCTGTGGTTTGATGGCCTATTTCTGTATCTATCTCACGGCTCCTGGAGAGAAACAAACGCAGAAATGGTAATGGAGGACCTTTGGAGTGGCAATATCTGGTTAATTTAAGTCCTTGGATGTAGCTTCTATATTTTTATTATATAAGTTGGTGCGGCACTTTAAACGTAGAACCTTGTCATTGATTCCCCAGTAATCATCTTTTGCCATGCATTTGTTATCCATTCATGCTACATGTACATCAATAGCTGCAGTTTTGGACAATATATGGTAAACAGAGAAGAGTGTACGCACAATACATCAATGGTATAGAAGAAAATTTCCAAGTTTCATGGTTCAAGAAACTTAATTAGGTCTTGAAGTGGGTGGCTCCACCTGAGGAACTTCTGACCGTATATATGGGGAATGTTCGGTTTCTACTTGAACTTGCTGAAATAGTAGCTAACAGATGGGCCATGCCCATTATATTCAACTCTGTGTCTGGGGTGAGTTCTTGCCAACGTGTAAGAGTTTGAAGATGCTGCGGCTAGGGACATGAGGGCAAGGCCGGCTGCAGTATTTTCAACTCCAGAGGAAGATATATGGGCCAGCATTTCCTGAGGCCATTGCGCTTTCAGCTACGTAAACTGCAGGCTGCAATATTCAGCTATAGATGAATCACGTGAATATAATGGGCCGTACAAATGTGCAAGACAATACAATATGAGCAGGTATCGTGAGAAACAAACGGAGACTAATTACTTGACTGTCACTGAGGCCTCGACTAAAAGGAGATACCTTAAGGCCCGGCCTAGGTATGCAATGGAAAAAGCAGAGAGTGGGTGAGAAATATTCAAGAAAATAAAGGATTTTATTGGGAATTTCACATAAGCAAAACAGAACAAGCAAATAGGGGAATTTGTGGGATGTCCAGTTCTTTGAGGCATAGTTGTCTCATTCATCAACTACAAAACTACAACAGAATTTTTGGAACATCAAGTGCAGCCAATCCTACGTTTAACTCTAATTAGAAAATCAACAATCCCAACAGTGTAAATATCAGTTTGTCTAGCAATATCTTTCTCAAGAAATCCTGTCCAACTGTGACTACGGGGTGACAATGCCGGTCCTGGGCAAGGCACCTATCCAGGGTTTACCATAAAAAAGGACTTCATTGTTTAATGTTTTGGTTTATTAGCAGTTGCCAAAGGTCCACACTCTTCTTAATACAGAGGCAATAATAAATGTAGAAGCTGTTGATGTTTTCAAGAGTAATAAAGGTCAGATAACGTTGGAAGCTTCCCAAATATTGTTTTGGAAGCTATATTATCTCTGATGGTAACGAAGCAACTTCCAAGATTGATTAAAGTTAACGTTAACATGTTAAACTTATAAATAGTTTTGAAGTATTTAGGTGTATTTTTACCTTTTAATTTCTTTATTTTCATCAATATATGTATTTACGGTACTCCAACTAAAAAATTAGCTGCAAAAAATTTCACGATTCTGTCTTTTGAATTCTGAGTATAATTTAAAGGTAAAATTTTTTATTTTTAATGTATTTTTAGCTTATTAAATATTTGAATATGTTATAATTAATTTATAATTTGTCATTAACATGGACATTATATTAGCTTATTTCCTAAGTATGTTAATTTCCTGTATTTTTAGAAATTAGTGTGTCACTATCATGAAGGGTTTAACTCTAGTATGAATATTGCCAAAAGTCTTACTCTTGAGATGAATATAGAGCCTGCATTTTCAACTAGACGTTGTATTATTAGGAAAAGACAATTTGATGAAATTAATTATAATGAAGAAATACAATCAGCTGAGGATTCTTTCAGAGTTAATTACTTTCTAGTTATTGTGGATATGGTAATTACTTCGTTAAATAATAGATTTGAACAATTAATGACATTTGATAATATTTTTGGATTCTTATTTAATTCAAAGAAGTTGAGGTCATTGGATGATAACGAATTAAGAGAATTTTGTTTTAATTTTACGATGACTTTTTCTTATGATAATGTGTCAAATGTGGATTTAGATTATCTTTTTTTTGAATTGAAAGTATTGCAAATGACTTTGCCTAATGAGTTAATATCATCAGTTGAAATTTTAGAATTTGTTAAAGCTGCAGATTATTATTCAAATGTTTCAATTGCTTATCAAATTCTATTGACTATACTTGTGATTGTAGCATCAGCTGAGAAAAATTTTTCAAAATTAAAATTATTGAAAACCTACTTGAGATCATCAATGTCACAAGAAAGGTTGAATGATTTAGCTATGTTATGTACTGAGAAGGATATGCTAGATAATATTGATCTTGATAATATTATTAATGATTTTGCATCTAGAAATGCACAGAGAAATTATTTTTCATAAATTATGATCCTCTGTATATTTATTAGTGTAATTTTCTTAGTGTTTTGCAATCTAATATTGTTGTTTGATTGTTGTTATTGCTATTTTGTTGTTACTGATACTATTTTTATTTATTTTATTGTTAATGATATTTGTGAGATATTATTAGCTGATGTTATGGTCATTTAATATTTGGTTGAATATGTAGACTTATAAATTGAGTCATTTATGTTTCATACAAACATGTAAACTTAAGTATATTGTCAATTTATTGGGGCCTTCTTTTATTTCTCCCAGGGCTTATAAAATGATAAGAATGGCTCTGCGGGGTGGATATGTCCCTGTTAATGTAGGTATCTCTCAGTATCTGTTGAAATTATGCAAACATGGTGCTATCATAACGTCATGGCAAGGCTAACAATATGAAAATTGACTAAGGGGGCTCTTGGTTCATAGAGAGTAATGGGAATGGGAATAGGAATGAATATAGTGAGGAATGGGAATGGATATAATCATTATAATTATGATGGTTGGTTAAGATGAAGGAATGATTACCATTACTATTGATGGT
>JAOSBK010000001.1:15547560-15558771 GCA_027568895.1 Erythroxylum shatona | reverse complement strand
ATTCTGAATCTGTTAAATGGCATGCTCGACTTGGTCACATTAGCCAAGATAGATTGAGTAGGCTAGCTAAAGAAGGTATTTTAGACTGACTCATCAAGGTTAAGTTGCCTAGAAGTGAGTCATGTTTAGCTAGTAAGGCAACCGCAAAATCTTTTGGTAAGGCTTCAAGGGTGTCTAAACCTTTAGAGCTTATTTCCTATGATATTTGCGGACCCATGAATGTTAAGGCACGTCATGGGATTATCTATTTTCTCACTTTAATAGATGACTATTATCGCTATGGGTATGTGTATCTTTTAGCTCATCGTTATGAAGCGTTTAATGTGATCAAACATTTTGTGACTGAAGTTGAGACACAATTAGAAAGAAGAGTTAAAACTCTTCGGACCGATCATATTCGAGAATATCTATTTGATATGTTCAAATAATATTGTAAGAAAAAGGGTATAATAAGACAACTAACGATTCCTCGAACTCTATAACAAAACGATGTTGCAGGGCGTAGGAATTGAACATTACTTGACATGGTCAGGTCAATGATGGCACACACTCATCTTCCAATTAGTTTGTGGAGAGATGCATTACTCACAACAACTTATATTCTTAATCGTGTGTCAAGTGAAAGTGTACCCGCCACTCCATATGAGTTATAGAATAGACAAAGGCCTTCTTTAAATCATTTGCACCTATGAAGTTCGGCTGGTTATGTACACAACCCAACTCATGAACGTAGGAAACTTGGTCTAAGAGTCACTAAAATGGTGTTTATAAGATACCCCGAACATTCTAAAGGATATGTTGTATTTGGTGAGCACCCGAATGGTGGAATAACGAAAGTTGTTTCCTGTAATGTGGAGTTTCTTGAGGATGAGTTCCCAAGCATAGGTGAAATAAAAAAGGATCTATATTTGTATGAGTTACAACCTGATACTCTCGGTGAGGGGAAGAATTTAGTTACTTGCCAAGTCACCGAGACTTTTCTTGCCCAAGAGAATCGAATCGAGAATGAGGTTCTTCTTCCATCTATAAATCAAGAACTTGCAGATAGTTTATATATTCAAAATCTCACATCTTAAGGGGATAGTGGGAGTGATTCTTACCATGATCCGAACCCTATATCTCCAAGAGCTAGGGGGAGAGATCCTGAATTAGCGCAGAAAAATGTAGGTCCTAAACTCCGAAGAAGTGAGTGTGGAAGAATTCCTCGACGATATTTTCAAATCGAAAAGGAAATATTCCTTTGTACTCCTTTGGAAATAGAAGAACCAACGTCTTTTCAAGAGGCTGTTGATTCACCTAACCACACAGAGTGGATGGATGCCATGAGGGATGAAATGGACTCAATGATATGAAATCAGGTTTGGAAACTAATTGGTCTTCCGCTTCAACGAAAGTCAATTGGAAATAAGTGGGTTTTCAAGATAAAATGTAAGACGGATAGAACGATTGACAAGT
The DNA here is from genome assembly GCA_027568895.1 of Erythroxylum shatona. Classification (NCBI taxonomy): domain Eukaryota; kingdom Viridiplantae; phylum Streptophyta; class Magnoliopsida; order Malpighiales; family Erythroxylaceae; genus Erythroxylum; species Erythroxylum shatona. The sequence continues at coordinate 15,557,316 of JAOSBK010000001.1, read as the reverse complement.
TCAAGGCCCATTTGGTAACGAAAGACTATACCCAAAAAGAGGGTATAGACTATGAAGAGACATTTTCTCTTATGGTGAGATTTGCCTGTATTCGCTTACTTCTGGCTTTAGTTGCCCATTTGGAACTAGAGTTATTTCAAATGGATGTAAATAGTGTTTTCCTAAAAGGTCAAGAAGATAAAGTGTGTCGTCTTAAAAGATCCATATATGGTCTCAAACAGCCTTCCAGATTGTGATATTTTAGATTTCATGAAGCCATTACTTCTTTTGGCTTAGTCATGGTTTCAAAAAACCATTGTGTATATGTCAAGAGAACAATAAGTGAAATTTTGTTTCTCACTTTATATGTTGATGATATATTACTCGCAGGAAATAATATGGAGATGCTCAAGACCACTAAAGAGTGATTGTACTCCGTCTTTGATATGAAGGACATGGGTGAAGCTAGGTATGTCCTAGGTGTGGAAATAACAAGAAATCGTCCCAAGAAGCTTCTTGGTTTAAGTCAAGAAGCATATATTAATAAAATCTTGGAACGTTTTCGAATGCATTATTCCAAACCCGTTGACACTCCAGTTGAAAAGGGTCTTACCTTGAGTCTTGATCAATGCCCTAAAACAGATAAGGAAAAAGAAAAAATGAGTAATGTTCCCTATGCTAGTGCCGTAGGAAGCTTAATGTATGCTATGTTGTGTACACGGCCTGACATTTGCTTTGCGGTTAGTTTGGTAAGTCATTACCAAAGCAACCCAGGACCTGCTCATTGGCAAGCAGTCAAAAGAATTTTTCGCTACCTTCGTGATACTTCAGACCTGGTCCTTTGCTATCAAGGTGGGGATTTAAGTTTAAAGGGATATTCGGATGCCGATTGGAGCGGTGACCCGGATGAGTCTAGGTCAATCTCAGGATATGTTTTTGCCTTAAGAGGGGGAGCCATATCTTAGTGCAACAAGAAGCAAGACTGCATAACATTATCAACAATGAAAATAGAATATGTTGCTTATTGTCTTACCGCTCAGGAGGGAATATAGTTGAAAAGTTTTTTTTAGGATCTTAATCTTACTCTCAGAGTTAATGATCCTGTTGAATTGTTATGTGACAACACTGCAGCCATACAGTTTACTAAAGATCCAAAGTTTCATAGAAAATCTAAGCATATCAAAAGGCGTTATCATTTTGTAAGAGACGTCATAAAAAATAAAGAGGTTGCTATAAAGTATACACCTACTAACAAGAATGGTAGCTGATCCCTTAACGAAACCTATTCCCCGAGATTTATTTAAGGCTCATGTGATGAGTTTAAGTTTACGTAAGGTTTAGTTTTTCCATTGGGTTATATCTTGCTGTATAATGGACATGTTTTCAATTGTAATGAGTTTTTGTTTAATAAAACTTTATTTCTCAAATGTTCATTGGTATGAATTACATGATAAGGCACATTGTAATGTCACCACACACCAGGCTTCTGATTGACCTTGTCATATAGGCAATCGCCCTAACGCTTGGGTAGCGAGTAGGATAAGACTTCACAATATTAATATTGAGTTTATGTAATTTTGTGTTATCTTCATACTTGTGTAGTATGCATGATAAGTTTTTATATTTGAATAGTCACCTTAGTAAGTTTAAGATGAGACTCTGATGAGTCGGATGTGAAAGATTCAGATTTCACATTGAAGCCTTAAAGCCAAATCTCGAGTATCAAGATTAGTATTAGGTATGTTAATCTAGTGGCTCGGATTAGTTTTTAAGTAAAGCTAGATTCGTGATTTGCATGGCATAAAAGAGTGACATGCCTAACTTAGTAGGAGCTATGCTATGACGCACATTTCATACTGTGTGTGCTATATAACGACCCTCTTATGAAGTGACAGTTAAATCCCTTTCTCTGTCACTGTATGATCCCATAGACTTTAATGTCTAATCGAATGAAACCTTTCAACTTAGAACTATGATATGAAGTCAAGGTTTAGTGTTGCTACTTTAGTGTATTTTTCCAATGACTAAATTGTATATAGTCCAACGGAACACATTAGGAAAGCAGTTAAGCTAAGATGGATTATTATGAGTGTCTAAGGAAGAATCTTTTCCTTCATTACTATATCAGCCCGCGCGATTATACTTGGTGTATAATCATATGATATATCTATGAGCATAAAGGGACAATATATGCGTTTGGTGATATTTTGGATGATCTGGGGTATCATGACTATGTGAAAGTGTTATATTAGTTAGATGGTGACTTAATATAATACTACTGGTTCTTTAAATGGTCGAACGCCTCATTCTCAGTATGACACGTGGAATTTTAGAGAGAAGATGTAACTCGTAGCTTATATGGCCGAGTAGAAGTTGTTGGCAGTTACATGAACGGCCACATATATATATATATTATGTAACTTCCGACAGTTTTTTTAATATAAAAGGAGGAAGTTGTCAAGTGAGAGTTATCCTTCAGAAGACAACGAATACATTAGAATCAAAAAAGATTTTGGCTCTCTTTTATTCTCTACAATTTTGCTAAATTCGGAGAAAAACTTCCTTCATCCTTCCTCACGTGAATCACACCATTAAGGGTTAGAGTTTGAGTCGTCGATTAATGGTGACTCTAATAGCTGACTGTAAAATGTGGATTATCAAACAAAGAATCAAACAATCGTTTCCGCATTAAGATTAGTCCTTAAATATAAATCTACACCTCTCAATTCACGTGTTAATCAGGCAATCAATAAAGGTAATTAGATAAGCAATTTTAGAGGTTTTCTAAGGCTGGGAAGTTATCTCCCTGACTATACCTGAGACCAGATGTCAGTGACAAAACCATTTGGCTTTCTGATACAAACAAGGGATTTAGTAATCATCTTGTATAAACCTCTTCAAACCTCATGACTTAAAGGTTAATCAGTACAACACAGTTTAGGGAAACAATCTTCTTCTCAAAGCCTCCTTCATCACTTCGCTTGTTTCTAGAGGTAAAAAGCCAAAAAGAGAATCCATAGATCTTTAAACTCCCTTGGTACCCTATATAAGCAGATCCCTCAATCCATTCCTTTTTTGTTTTTTCAGTGTCAATTCTCTACCTCCATCAAGTCAATATTTTAACATATTATCAAACTAAATTGTGCTGAAGTTGAATGGAATAATATTCTAAGTTAGGCTAAGAAGCTCCACAACAGTATGGGGTCTGATAAAACCTGCTTCAGCCTTGCTTTTAATTGCTTGGTTTACATTATACGTCAAGGAAAGCTAATTTGGACCATTAATACTTAATATTTCTTGGAAGTTATTTCCCGTTTGCTTGTTACTCCTAATCATTGTCAAGTTTACCTTTTCTTGGAAGTTATTTCCCATTTGCTTGTTACTCCTAATCATTGTCAAGTTTTCCTAGTTTAGCATGATATAAACTGTGTTTGCATTATGTATTGATGCCAAGAACCTAATGAAATTTTATTTTTTTTAAAAAATGTGTTGTTGACTTCCCTTCATCTTGATGCAATTTATAATGTATTAAGAATCATCAATCCACGTAAAAAGGAACTTATCAATAAAGTCATGACATGTTTGGTAGTTATCATTTATCCAACCCTCGCACCCTTTATCTGGTTCTTATTTAGGTAGATCTAAGATAATTAAGAAGAGTTAGGCCGCACTTCAAAGTTAAACTTATGATCCACAAATAATGAAGTATTGGCTACGATTCCTCGTGAAATTAGAAAAAAATTACATTGATCACCACCAATCAGGAAGTCATAATTTGGCACTTCCTATTAGTGTTTCGGAGAAATCTGTACAAAAGAAAGGAAATGGACATCTAATTCTCTATATACAAGAAAAACTCCAAAATGGGTTTTTCCAAAGACGTGGGGTCATAACTTAGTAGTGCACAATTGACAATAGTTTCAGGAAGTCTGATTCAGACTTTAAATGAAAGGATTAATATGAGAAGAGTAGTCACGAATTCCAGCTCCTTCCCATCCCATCCACTCTTCCCACATGTCCCAATCTGGATCGTTCATCCCTCTCATTGGCTCATCGATTCCCTCATCGTACGTCTCATAAGTAGTCTCGAACATTTGATTGATGTCGGAATCGCCTCTCAAGTTACTCATCACCGTCTGGCGCATGAATCAAAGGACCTTGTTTAGACATAGAAATTATGCAACAGAACGGTCCATCTATGCAAAACTCGTGCAGGGTATCTTAGTAATTGGGTAATTAAAGGAACTTTTTCCTACCGACACGTCAAAGTTACGAAGACAAAATGATAAAAAGAGAAACATGCTTGCATAATCAGGAACGAGAAAAATTGTTACGCAACTTAGCGTCAGTATCATTATTCATTACCAACAATTTCTTTGACCACGATTTTATTTCTTCTTTTCGAAATCAAAATGCTCGTACTTCCCAGAAAGAAGAATGCAAGATCTCTAACTGTTTAATTTTGAATTTTCAATTGAAGCAAAGAAGGTCTTTTGTTCCTCAATGAATGCTTTTAGTTGATAGTGGGTCGTCATCTTATTTAGCTTGCTTGCTTCCTCAGAACAAATTGAAGTCGAACCTTAACCCAGATGTACACACAATTCAAAGTTCCGAAGCATATTATTATTAAATCCCGCAAAGCATAAAGAAAACTATGAACACGTTCATTACCCAATCCAATCTTGTTAATTCATGAATATATCTACTCAATACCCACATAAGAATATCTTCACCCACAATTTTCGTTTACACCAAACGTCGAATTTATCCATTGCCTATTCGCTGCTTCTTTCTTTGGTTTAAATGCGATGAAACTGAAAAGAGGGACGGATTATAACTTACATCATATGCCTCATTAATCAGATTAAACTGCACGCCGCAATTGCTACCTCTGCAAACATCCGGATGATACTGAAGGAAAAAAAATTTCAGAGAAAAAAAACTGCATAAGGTAAACCACCAAAGATCAAACAAGAACGAAAGAAACCAATTTTCTAAAATAGTTAGACAAAATTAAAGAACCTGCAAAGCGAGTTGTCTGAAAGCTTTCTTCACCTCAGATTCCGAGGCACCAGGCTGAATCCTAAGGGTCTTATAAGGATCCATAACGTAAGAGGAAGAACAAACAACCTTATCTCTGTTCTTCATCGTGCTAATTTTCTTTCTATTCTTGATCTGGAACCACGAAGACGAACAACCCGCACACCCATTTCCACCAACGAACCCGACACCACAAGTTGCCATTCTTGCTCCAAAAATCAACCGCAAAAATGATGGCTTCTCAAATCCGGGAGATACCCAGATGCTATGCTTAAAGCTTGAAAAAGGAACGATCTATGCTATGGCCCAATAGAGGTTCTAAAAGTTGACTCTATGATGATGATGGAGGAATAGAATGGAATTGCAATGTAACGAAGAAGACTAAGAGGTGAGTATTGCAATACGTTGATGGTTGTATTTAATAGTTATTGATACGAGGTCCGAGTCCTTATCCGCTTGGTCCCACTTCCTCTGAAAGGACGTGTCTCGTTTTCTTTTCTGTGCTTATCTTCGCGTCCGAGTCAGATTTGGGGCATTAGCACTTTTGTTTTCTTTCTTTTGTCGTTTTATCTATAAAATTGAGAATTTATGGTAAATAAATTAAATTATTAATTTCAATTAAATTAATTGAAATCGAAGAGAATTGAATCGTTATATATTTAATATTTAATTAATTCAGTTATTTTGTGTATATTGTATTTTAAATTCCATTTTTTAGCGAAGAGTAGCAATGAAGGTGCCCGGCCGCTGCGTAAAATTGACAGTATACGCTATACAGTACAGGGGAAAGAAGTGAACAATAAAGCTGATGTTTAAGCGCAACGCGTGGCAATATCGATGCGGCGAGAGACGAAAATATGTCTGGCAATTTAATCGATGGCTCGCAAATTTAAGGGCTCCCTTTCTTTAGGGCACACCAGGAACTAACTAAACGACGACTTTCCTTATGGATAATCTCAGAGACTGGATAAGATTGTTTTACACGTGGCACACATGCGAGGACGACTGTATTTTGAGCTAGTAGAATGGGGTCTTGCGTTCAACTGCACTGCCCCATTTTGTCACCGAATTTGGAATGGTTAATTGCTCTTTTCCAGTAATTTAAAGATATGTTGTAGATATATATATATAGTTTACGTATCATCAACATCCAGATTTAAGGACGGATATAGTTAAGATTTATTGATTTAGTCCGTTTAGATATATGTTCTGTTCAGAAGAGACAAAATATAGATTAGGTTTGGTACTCTAATACACTCCACTTTCTCATATTCCTACCATTTTACTATTCCCCTAGATCCTAAATAAAAATTTTCAATTATTCAAAAACTGAATTAATTTAACCATTTTAACTATAAAAACTTAAATTAATTTTAATAATCTTTATTATTAAAAATCAATTAATTAATCGACCAAATCTCATAAACTAACCGATTTTTATAAAATAAAATAAAATTTTATTTAACATTTTCCTTATGAGTTTAATTTCTGGTCCAATTTTTTAAATATTAAAAATACAATAAAAGGTGAACCTAATATTTTAGTTATTCAAATTTAATTTCATGTGTACTTTGTAATTTGAAATTACTCTTTATTTTATTTAATATAACATCTCACATGATTTTTGAGTTTGGAAGAAAGATTTGATCTTGAACATAGTTCCAAAATTTTCTCCGAGTTTTCTTGAGAGATGTTTAATCCTATAGTTTATTCAACATTACCGCGGCTGAAAGATGTCAAGCTACAAGCCATTCGCTGCCTTCTAAAATAGAGTTGTAAGCACACCCAAGCACTTACAAGTAACGTAAATAAAATGATTATTTAAATACTTAGAAAGCTATCCAGCGAGCATGTGGATGCAATGTTCACTGCTTCTAGTCGAATATGGTTCAGCTTATTTTCTATGCATGTCTACTTGCGCAATGCAAGCAAAAACCTATTGAAGATCACAATCATTTAACGAGGAATATCTTTTTATTTGCATTACGAAGTCGAACAGATTTTTTACATGTTTGATTCTTCAAGTATCAAATAACTTTTTATAAACTTATTCAAAATAAATAAAATTTGGTTTATGAGAGGAAAGACCAAGTTTAGGATTTTTCATACTTTTTGATACACTTGGAAATTTTATTTTACCACTTCCCTCACTGACCCAATTAAAAGGCTAACAAATGTTGTTTAAAGTGAAAAAAAAAAGATAGAAAAGATGTTATTTTAAGGATATATAAAAATAAAAACATGAACTTTACCTCGAAATAAAACAAGCATGTTGGAAGTAGCCCTAAAGGGAGGATTCAATTTGTATTATTGTGGTCAATATCGATGAACAGGTTTGACAGGGACTCCAACAAAGCCACCGGCTTATAAGATGCCATATTCCGTCAGCTAAATTAATTTCAACTAAAACGATAAGCTTCGGTCACTCATCACTAGCTTGAGTGCAAGTTGCAAGTTTCCAATACCACAATGGATTAGATATTTGCCATTCTATATCTACATGACTCCATGTTTTCTTTTGGGTTATCCATTTCAGATCATAAATAACTTTTCATTGTTTCTCATGATAAGGGGCAGGGATGTAGTCTTTTATGGTCTCATTGTGATTAAATTAAATTCTGTTTCAAAATATTCGAGACTAAACCTATGAGAATTGTTGCTTAATGACTCAAATATACCCATGAAGGGTATAAGGGTCAATGCTCTTCTTTAAATAACCACCAAAGGTAGTTTTATGAAGACCATATATGAATGAAACGTAAAAAGAATATACAGAAGTGTGCGTATGTTTTTTTTTGGTTGTATCTTCCATTAAGTATGCAGAACAATAACAAGAAAATCTCTGCAAAAAATTGGTGACAAAAAGAAAAAAGTTTTTTAATTGGTAGAATCACAATAAAAATTTTAAGTAAGTGATTGTTTATTTTATATGCATATGAATAGATCATGTTTGACATGATCTTTATAATTGTACTTTATATTTGATTATTTTTAATATTAGTATCAGAGTAAGTTAATTTTTTTAATGTTATATGCATGCATAAATATGAAATTTGGCTGTCGATGAATTGTGAATAATGATATGCATTTTTTGAATATTGTGATGTTTGTGATATGCTATTTCATTTTTTGTTCATTTTGTCTTTTTTTTCACGAGTGTTGAGAAGATGATTGTTGACAATGAAAAATGAATGGTCTTCAACAATAAAAAATGATTCTTAAGAAAACATTAAGAACAAAAGAGAGTTTGTTTTTTTTCTCTTTTATTATGAATGGTCTTCAAACAAAAAGACAACGTTGCTGTTTTCGTTTCTTCACTTTAGGATTTTTTTTATTTTTTTCGAAGCCAGAAGAGTTGTTTTTTTTTTTCCTCATTTCTTCTCTTTAGGATTAAAAAAAAATGACACGTAGAGAAGAGCAGGAAGAAGACGCCTTTCACAAAGTATGTGATTTTTCACGAACAGCGTGCGAAAAAGACAAGAGGCACGTGGCCTTTCATAGAGTATGTGATTTTTCACAACCCACGCACAAAGGCAAACCTCTCAATAGTTACTAAGTACATATATATAAATAAACACATTCTAGGCAGAAGGCTCTCAACATACATTGTTATACATATAAGTATAATAAGACAAAAGTCTTAATAAATAGGTTTTTAGATATATGTTTTAAATAAATGTAACATAAAAATTTTTAGATATATGTTTTAAATAAATGTAACATAAAAATTAGAAATACATTTTCTAATTGACACAAATTAATTTAGTTAAATTAGTTTCTAATTAATATAAAATATTAGAAATTATTATTTTTTAATACAAATAAACTAATTTGTTTAGTTAAAATAAACTTAAAAATAAGTTTCTAAAACCATCATAATAAGAAATGAGTTTTCTAATTGTATTATTTTGTTAAATTAAAATTAGACATATGTTTTCTAATTAAAATCAAAACTAATTTGTTTAGTTGAAATTAGAAAGGAATTTCATTAGAAATTAGTTTCTTATTAAACCAAGATAAATTGATTAGTTCAATTATAATTTCAATTAGAAATAAGTTTCTAATTCCATTTGAATTATTCATATTTGAATATGATTAGATTAGAAATAAATTTCTAATTGATTAGAAATTAATAACATAATTTGAATAGGTCAATATATTGCTAATAGAATTAAATGTGTTAGAAAAAATAATTTGTTAGTTTGTGCACTTTTCTGAGTCCTAAAAATTTGTTTTTCAGGAAGATGCTTATTGTTAAGCGAACACCTAAGCTTATTCGATGTGAGGCATAGAAGAGACACATTGGCAGTATGTTTGTAAAATTAGTTAACATGAATTTAATGCCTAGAGATGGTCTAACACAACATGTTGTTTCAGTTAATATTATGATGCAAGAATTATATTTTGGAGGTTGCCTAGCTTATGCAGATGTTGAAGTAAAGTATATGACTTTGCTTATGACATTACCTCAATCTCAAGGCGAATTGTTGCGAATGCTCTAGAATAATATACCTAACGAGAAAACATATAGTTTGTTAGTGATGACATTTATTAAAGAAATGCGTAGAAGGGAGTTGATTAGGGCTTTATATCCTATAAGTCTTCCAGTGGAAATAGTAAGAGCTATTGTACATCGAGCTTTGTGAACTGTGACACGTGATGTTGGACCCCGATCTTTGAGTGAAAATAAGAAATATTCAAAAGTGAATGTATTGATTGAAATAGAGTTGAAAATTA
>JAOSBK010000001.1:15534944-15547460 GCA_027568895.1 Erythroxylum shatona | reverse complement strand
ACTAAATAAATGATTTTTTAGTTGTAAAAAACAGATAATTAAAGTTATTTTTCAGTAAATTAAATAGATAATTAATGTTGTTATTTTTGAAGTCCTAATAATTATAGAAAAGATAAATTATATTTAAAATTTAAAATTTTACTTCATTTTGTAATATTAATTACAATTAAAAATTGTATTAATTAAATATTTAATTTTAATTTTAAATTAAAACTTTAATTTATTACAAGTATAACTAGTTGTTAATTCTATTATTATTATTGTTAAGATGAAGCATCACATAGATATATCTTATTTTGTGTTAATTTATAATAAATTAAATAAAAATAAATGAAAAATAGTTTTAAACATATACGCTTTGTTTGGAAAGTTTACTACATCTTTCCATACACTTGATCAACAGTCATTGTGTTAAGGCAACGAACATGTTTGCGTAACTCTTTTCATTTGCTTTCACCTTTGTTTAAATAAGCTTTCTGTCGCTTATTTTACAATAGACAACTATAATTCTTATCTTTATTATAATTCTTATCTTTATTTGTTGGTTTTTGAGCAGAAGTGATTCACTTCAAATATATCATTCAAATTGGGAAGTAATCTTTCCTTGTTCAATTTATTATTGTGGTGTTAAGTTCTCCTTATGACATTTTCCTTTTCTATATTTTATTATTTAGTTAGGTGACTCAACTACTTAAGACTAGGGATTTTTTTAAATTTTTGTGAGAAATGCAACAAATGAATGAACTAAAACTCTCATCATTAACTACAATGAATTTAATGAAATATGAATGTACAACCCACTGCAACTCAACTTTTTGTCCAATTATTTTTTCCTTATTATTCTCATAAAAAGGTAAATTTAAAGTTTCTTTTTTACTTTTCAAATATATGAATTTGTTTCTTTTAATTAAATACACTAAAGAATGATCATATAATTTTAATAAGACAAAATATTTATGAGTTTCTATTTTGTTTAAGGTTTACCTTAACGTTTTACAAAAAAAAGTAAATATGTACTATTATATTGTTAAGAAATCAGGACAAGATCCTATCTAGAACATAGTATAATAATAACGATTTTTTTTTGGTTTTAACTCTCTGAAAGCTAAGGTCTCTTAAAATTTTGTAACATGATTAATACGTAAAACATAATAAAGCATAAATTATAATTTGTACCTTATTGTAAAGCTTAATTTTTTTCTTGTTGTTTCTGTCGAACAGTTTCGAACATTAGCTCATCTAAACCTTTATAGCTATATAAGTGTTTGACTTCTTACGATATCTACAAAGTGAGTTGAGAGAATTCTACAATTGTTGTAAAAAGGGTTATGCAAGAAGTGTTAGCTCTCTTAGAACTTAAACTTTATAATTAAGTTCAATTTGGTTAAAACACATTTTCTCTCTTCAATCCATTTTTAATGTGTATCAATTTGGTTTCCAAATTTGTTGACAATAGATATAAATTACAACCTTAAATTGTATTTATGATTAGATGAATTAAACTCTTTTAATTTATCTTTAATTATATAATTAAATAATTTACATGCATATATCATGATTGGTGCTTAGCAATGTATCATAACCACCAAAATATTTAGGAATATCAAAGTAATTTAAACTAACCATTTCATGCATGAATTTTGTAAAACTCAATCCTTTCATATACAATTTTTAGCTTAGATATAGAGCATGAAATCAATGTCTACTTTATTTGAGTCTAATCATATTAGTTTTCTACCATTAGTAATTAATTCTTAACAACATTTATCATTCCACCTTGGCTAAGAATTTCTCAAATCAATACTAAAACAATAGAACATTCTTCCTAATTACTTTAGGGTGATGAATTCTATATTGATTACTCAACTATCTTGATATAGTTTATTCTATATCTAATGACTATCAAATGAGCTACTCTTGACTAGAATAGGTCATAAATGGCATCAAAATATAACAATCTATATATGAGACACTTTAAAGATCTCAAGTCAGATTATCACTTATATATAATCGTCTCAAGCAGCATTTCTATATATATACAAGTAATATGCCAAATAGAATTTTCATATATGGTCAATTTAGTGAAACTTTTCTATAACAAGCAACTACATGTTTGTTTAAGTATTTCCCTTAGTCTATGAGATCAATTGCTTTCTTTATAAGGAAAAATGTAATATATGCGAGCCTTTTTAAGTTATATTGATGTCTAATCTTAATAAAATAATGATAAGAAACAACTTAGGAACAATATATAAATACAATATGAATCTCATAATTATGATCTTATTATAATTTCATTTGTAATACATATTTAACTCATAAACTTTATCATATACATTTAAATATATACAAGATAAAGAATGTCTTCAGATAATTTTGTCACTAAACTACAATTCGTTGATAGGTTAAAGGAAATAAACTAACAATCTCCTACTTTCCCTAAGCCAATCATTTAATTATCTTATACTGTATCATAATACGACAATCATTCTACTATTGGGACAATAGTTTAGTGGGAGAATTCTATAAGATTCTTTATAGTGGGCCTTTACTTAAATCTTACAACTTTAATCATAATTGTCATCGTAATTAAGAGAAATTGTCTAAATATATACTTGGATCTTTGATGAGACCTTAACTCCTATGCCTAATGACTATAATATTCTACTATACATTATTGTTTCAACAATGCAAGGAACTATACTAAGTTTATTAAAGTACTTCTTCATCCAAATAATAATTTCCACTAAATGAACATTACATCATATTTTTACATAATTTACATCACTTCATTTAACATATAGCATCACATTTAGAGTAGTCAAATCGATCATTTCATTTATACAAAATACACGTATCAATTATAAATGCGATGCATGTGAGACTCACTTTTATTTATTATTGTCGTTGTGACCAAGTGCCTTTTTACTAGCCCATATCCCTTAGCGGATACCTAGCTATATCAAATAATGTCCCATATCCCTTAGTGGATACTGAGTACATTCACAACTGAGCCAGAGGCTCTTATCTCAGTTTGAGCTTTAAGCTCTTTGTACTGGCGACTCCAGTCACACTGTCTTATTTTTCATGCATTCATGTAATGAAATGCATCACATTCTCATAATTTCAGTCTATCACATACTTTCGGGTTCACATTCAATTTCATATATATTCATCTTCGGACCTTGGTACGACATTCAACAATTAAGTTGAGGAAACACATATTTCTTTCATATTCATATACAAGGAGCACTTCAATGTTTTCATATATAACCAGCTCCTCGGACATTTAACGTCTGGAAACAGCATATTCACATCAATCATATTCACATTGTATAATCAAAAAATCATTCAATGCAGAAATTGAAATTAGAACAAACAATGAAATGAGACTATCTAAGTCGACTCACAGTACACTTCAGATTAGCATTAGTTTCTATAATCTGGAAACGTCTGAATGCGGACATTTATGCTGCATATCAAAAATATGCAATACACTCGACGCACACACATTAAAATTTGCACAAATTATAAGTATTCCTTTACGCTCAAATGTGCATATGGAATAAATACAATGCATGCTCAATGGCAATCCTGGGTATATTATCAAATTTCATATCTTATTCACATTCTCATTTTTAGCATTATTACTTTCATAATATCCAATTCCCATTCACTTTTACTAAATACTCATTACTCATCTCCTTTGAATCATAACTACAATCATATGAACATATTCATTTCATTATACTTATTCCTTTGGTACTTTAATATCAACAATTCACTCATTAATGTTATTCTAACATTATAAGATCAAACATTATCCAAACTCTCATTTCTTCTTATAACATCTCCAAAATTCCAAACCTATAGGTCAATTTTTCATGAATATTTTGACAAAGAAAATGGAGTAATCTGGCAACACTTCCTTCTATAAAGTTGTTCTTATATTTCTTAAGTTTCGAATGATATCGAGTTCATAAAATTAGGTTTAGTAATCTGAAAGTTATACCCCAAACACTTTTGGACTATTCTTATACTAGAATAGTGCCCTATACTCAACTTCCATCCAAAAATTGAATTTCTTAGAGACTGAATTAAAATTTTATTTCTATAGACCATTTGTATCCCTATGTCTCTAGTTGACAAAAAACTACAAATTATTCCATTTGGATAACTATAGAATAGGATATTGTCAAAAAACCTAAGCATATTTAGTGAAAAGTAGTCCAGTTATCAATATTCCAGAATTGTTCATCATTTTAGTCCAAATTTTGTCAATCAATCTCTTCCAAATGATTTCATCTGATCATAATTTTTGGCTAAGATGGATAACAATGTGTTATGAGTTTTTTGGTTTAAATCCAATGTCATTTGGAGTTCAGGAGAAGAAGTTATAGTCAAAAGATCAAAGGATGTTCGCGTCTATCTCCCATCAGTAATCATAGAAGTCACGATCGTGAGTTTCTGACGCATTTCAAATGTCACGATCATGCAGAAGTATGATCGTGACTCTCAAAAACTTCAGCAAAGTCATGATTGTGCAGAAACATGATCGTGCTTTTCTTCTTCTCCTCCGAAGCAGCTAATTTCGTTTCTTCTTCCTCTCTTCCCAAAACAAGCTTTTGGGTAACTTTAACATGGTAATTTTGACAATGAAAATGAAGGATTTAGGCCAAATATTATGCTAAACAATTGTTCCTTTATGTCTGAAGTTTCTAATGAAACTAATTTCGTGCAATTTGGTTTAGTTTTCTACAAGTTATATCCAAAAAACTACAGACTGTTCCCAAACCAAGGTAGTACACAATACTCGACTTCAAGCCAAATTTTGAAACTCTTAGAAACAGAATTCGAAATCAATTCCTATGTTAAAATTATATTCACATGTCTTTAGTTTAATCTAAACTTAAAATCATCACTTTTGGATGATACAGGTCAAGATATAGCTAAAATACAAATGCATATTCAGTGGAAATATTATAGCTATCATACTCCAAAAATTCTTCTTTCACTTTTTCCATATTTTAAACTCCTACATTTTACATCTAGAACATCTTATGCATAAATAATCTTTTATACCTCATTTCCTCTTCATTGTTAGCTCGTTATCATTCATAAACATTCATATACACATGTTCATCCTGACTTTTGCATTTCTTCATTTTTCTTCTTTTCCATTTTTTGTATGTTCTCCATTAACTTCTCTAACTATCCTTTTAGCCATTCTTTCTCATATCACAACATCACCTTACATCATTTCTTTAACTTTAAACTCATTTTAATACATCTCTAAAACACCCAAAGAATTCACCTATACATAGTGAAAATAAAGTGTGTGTGTGTGTGTGTGTGTGTGTGTGTGTGTGTGTCAACTTTTCCTAAAATTTTCTGCACTCTTTTCATACACATTTTTATTGATCTTTCAAACTCAAAAATCATTTCAACACCATCTTAAGATATATTGATCATCAAATTACACTAATAAGATATCCATATATCCACGATGTATATGCGAATGACATTTTTCTAATGATCATGTAATGTCAAGTAATCCCCATTTGTATCTGATATACTAACAACTCATAAGGATTTAACAAGATACTTGCTAAAACTCCAAATTCTTCAAAACATCAAGAATCCCTAACTTCTCATGCAACCCACGTACATCATCTTGAAGGTGGATTGGGTTAGGTTTTCTTATGACAAAAGAAAGAGATAATAAAGTGGGAATAGTAAAAGATAGTTGAAAGCAAGGTGTAACTTTGGTGAGAAATCCGTGAAGAGGAAGAAGTTTCAAGAAGAAAGCCATGAAGATATTTTAAGACAAGAAAAAAAAAGTAACTTGGTCTTTTAAGTTTAAAAGAAATATGGCTTTAAGACTTGGCTTGATGAGTGACAGTTGTCACTTATCCATTTGTCCAATTCCTAAAACTTTAAACTAGTTTTTCTTATTAAACTGGTCCAATCATCTCCTAATTTTATTCCAATTTTCTGTACATTTTCAATATCATTTTCTCACAAATTCTAAAGTCATCAACAAAATTCTTCAATATCATTTGACTCTTATTTCTATTTCCATTTATCAATCGACTTGCCACTTGGCATTTTTCATAGTCCAGAATTACCCTTAAATTTGGAAAATTCACATATTTCACCAACAATTTTATGTTAATAAATATACTCTCCAAATCAAATTTTCAACACAAATAAACCACAATTCTCATTAAAAATTACATTTCACATATATAAATCAATTATACCCAGGATATGTCAATGAATGCATGTACTATCATTTTAATGTGTGCAAAAATTCAAATTCATGTGCGTGTATACTAACATTATGCGTGAGCATGAAATGTATTTTTTTAATCTCTCTTTGATCTCACATGTTGTACCATATTTTAGGGTTCTAACCCTTAGTATGCGAACACAGGGGCGACTTCCCCTAGCTGAAAATTGAAGTTACTATCTTGGAATGTCTAAGGCCTAAACAAGGCCTTGAGACAACATAGTGTTGTCAACCTCCTTAGGCAACACGACTATAAGTTTGCTTGTCTACTTGAAACAAAATTATCCAATGATAGTTTGAGCAAGATGATGATAAATAGAATTAGAGGTTAGGAATGTTGTCATAATTTTGGTTCCATTACAGGAGGAAGAATGTGTATTAACTGGAATGCCACTTTCTATACGTGTCAGGTTTTAGAGATAGCAGAACAATACATTCATGTTAGGATTTAGTGTTGCGTTTCACAGTTCACTTGTACAGTCTCATTTGCCTATGGTTTATATAGTGTCACAAAAAGAAGGGAGCTATGGCAGAAACTTAAAGAAGTGAATGTAGATTCAGTAGGGCCTTGGATCATAATGGGTGATTTTAATTGGGTTTTTATTACAAATGAGAGGTTATGATGCCAGCCTCCCTAGGATTACTGGATTTCAAATTGGCATTAGGGCTGGAAGATGCTCCAAGTAGGGGGGAGTTTTACATTTGGGACAGAAATCTCCTATGGGCTAAACTTGACAGGATCCTACTAAACCAAGCATGGGACTCTCTGGGATAAAATTGCACAACTCACTTCTTAAAAATGAGCACAGAATTAGACCACTGCCCAGTTTTCGTGGATATCAATTGTATGGAGCTAGTAAGTAAGAAACCTTTCAATTTTTCAATATGTAGCTGAAATATCCTTATATTTAGGATATTATAGATAGTGTTGGGAGATGGAAGTAGAGGGGACAACCCAATATACCTTATGTAGGAAACTAAAGGAGTTAAAATACCCCCAAATTTATTGAATTCCGAGGCTTTTGGGAACATCTCTAGCAAGGCTAAGGAAACACAAGAGGTTTTTCAAGTAGAATATAAGGCCTCCCTCAATAGACCTTATGATATTATGCTAAACCAAGAAGTGAAGACCAAAAGGAAGCATGTTGAATTTTTAATGGACTCATAAAGGCATTTTTTCAGCAAAAAACTATGGGTATACATCTCATTGAGGCTGATAAAAACACCAAATACTTCCATATAGTAGTAAGGAAAAAAGGAAAATATAACACTATCTCCCTCCTCATAAGGGAAGATAGAACCACAACCACTTTACAAGAAGAAGTCGTAAGTTGCTACCTAAGTTATTAGCAAGGCCTCCTTGGTTCAGCATCTCCTCTACACATACTAGATTTCAGAGTTGTAAGAAATGGAAGGGTACTGGATGAGCTGACACATGAATCTTTGGTTGCTTCAATCACAGATAAGGATATCAAGAGGGCCATATTTAACATTGGTAATGACAAAGCACTGGGTCCAGATGGATACATTTCAGCCTTCTTTAAAAACAATGGGAAAGAGTTAGACTAGATGTAATTGCAGCTATACAGGAGTTTTTCCCACATGAAAATTGATGAAATAGATTAACCACACCATTATCACCCTAATTCCTAAGACTAAGGATGCACTAAAAGTAACTAACTCCAGACCTATTACTTGCCTCAATGTGGTGTACAAAGTGATTACCAAAATACTGAATGAGCGTATGGTGAAGGTTTTTGGGAAAATTATTGATCTTGCCTAGACTAACTTTGTGCTAGGAGGAAACGTGCTTGATAATGTGTTTCTAGTCTAGGAACTTGTGAGGGTTATACAAGAAAGAGGATATCACCTAAAGGCATGATAAAACTAGATATTAATAAAGCCTATGATACGGTTGCATGGGATTTTCTTGAGAACATGATGATAGCTTTAAGGTTCCCCACAAAATTTACATGGTGGGTCATAGAATGTGTGCAAACTACATCCTACTTGATCTCAATAAATGGTTCGCTGCATGGGATGTTCAAAGGACAAAGAGGATTAAGACAAGGTTATCCAATGTCACCCACACTATTCTTACTAGGGCTAGAGTATTTTTCAAGGTTGTTAAAAAGCATAACAGCAACTTCTCAGTTTCACTTCCACTCAAAATGTAAACAACTTAGAATTACCCACTTCGTGTTTGTAGGTGATGTTATGTTTTTTTTATAGAGACGATCAAGCTTTAATAAGCATACTAGTAGATGTGTTGAAAGAATTACAAAGGGTGGCAGGGATGATGGTGAATCTGTCAAAGTCCACCATATACCTAGCAGGAGTGTATGGATATGAGAAGGAGAACATAAGGAAGATGATGGAGTACCCTGTAAGGGAATTTCCTATCTAATATTTAGGAGTTCCATTGGCACCTATGAAGGTTTTATTGGCCTAATTCTTTGAGCTTATAGAATCTGTAGAGGCTTATTTCACTTCATGGAAGGGTCAATCCCTTTCATATGCGAGCATTGAACTCATAAATTTAGTCATCCAAGGAGTGCTTTCCTTTTGGCTACAAGCATTTCTTATCCCTACAACCATCCTAGAGAGGCTAACCTGCATTTGTAGACTGTTCCCATTGGATGGGGGCACTTTAGAGTGGCATGGGAAAATATATATACTCCAAAAGATGAAGGTGGTCTGGGGTTGAAAAATTGCAAGAAATGGAACTTGGCCTTGTTAGCCAAAGTACTATGGAATATTCATTCTAAAGTAGACTTATTATAGATAAGATGGATACATGAAGTATATTTGAAGGGTATATCCATTTGGGATTGGGATTCCCACAACCATGACTCACCATTGTTGAAGAAATTAGCATAGATTCAGGATAAACTCGTAAAAAAATTGGGAGGCCGAAGGGAAGTAGTCCATAACATGCAAAAGCTGTGTATAAATGGAACCCCTTCATCACAGAAAATTTATGAACTCTTGAGAGTCAAACATACATGAAGACCATGGATGGTTTTTATATAGAAGCAGTACATACCCCCAAAATTATCCTTCACTACATGGCTTATTCTTTAGAACATACTACCAACTAAGGATAATTTACAATTTTTGGAGATAGATCGAACATGTGGCTTTTGTAATGTTGAATAAGAAAATGTTGACCACTTATTTTTCAAGTGCTCTTTTACAGGTGAAGTTTAGGATGCAATTCGTGTGTGGCTAAGTTTATCTCGAACCATGCTAGCTAGTTCCATCAAATGGATTTGGAAAGACTACACTGGAGCACGTCTTAGAAGCAAAACCGCTAAACTTGCACTCATGTGTACCATATACATGATATGGAAGACAGGAATCTCATACAGCTAGAGTCTACTTCTGCTACGATCTTAGATGTAGTTCTCAAAATTAAAATAATTATATATATAATCTTATGTAGATTGTACCCCATGGATCTTATTACATTTTGATACTTCAGATGTATTGGTGAGTTTGATGTAGTTTTGGCTACAGCCTCTTTTCGAATGTACTGGAGAATATGATGTAACTCTTGGATTATTTTCTTGATCAAGGTATGCCCCAAAGATCATTGTACATATGATTTTGTTAAATTTATTATTTATCTTTCATCAAAAAAAGAAATAGCTATCAGTATGCGGGTATGAGTTCTCTTAAATTAGGCAATTTTTCTCCTAAGCATCACATACCTTATAGCTAAATAACACTCAACTTCTAGATTCATCTTGTGAACTTAGATTGAAGTTGTGTGTTGCAATTGAAAGTTTGACATCTCAAGCTTTATCTTAGGGTAAAACATGCCTAGCTTCTCGAGTTATAGAAGCATGAGCAAGAGGAAGAAGACACCGCACAAAGGTAGGGACATTATGGTGGATTGTGTCATAGGTCTACAGGCAGAGGTTCCTTGAGAGCAGCCTATAAGAGACCTAGAAAACCTTGACGAGGAAATGCAAGAGATAAGAGTTCAGAGCTATCCAATGACAACACAGGCTAATGTGAAGAATACTAGGGGAGGTAAAAAGGAACTGAACTTGGATACAAGAGCGAATAGAGAGGTGTGGAAAGAAATACATTGCAAGACAAGTTTTAGGGAAATGAGGAAGCAATGAAAAAAAACCAGCTATCAATGAAAGCAGTGGGCATACACAATACAGTGATTTGTAGATAGGATAAACAAATTAGAACGAGGGAAAAGAGGGATAATATATGCAGAGAAACAATGCAGGAGGGATTGGTGGGTGAAGAAAATAATGAAGTAGGGCTATGGAGGAAAATTGCAAATCTAGGCACTGGTGGAGTGAGAAAAGGTGGAGTTGAAAATATTGAAGAGTCAACCACCTTTGATGAAGACTTAGATGGGGAAAATGCACATTCTGAAGCTTCAGAGTTAGAGACTGAAGAACAAACCCCCAAGGTGATTAACAAAATACTAGAACCAACTTCAGACACGTATAGTGGAGGAACAACTAAACCTTCTTATGTAAGCCTATTTAGGAGCAACACATAATTGAAACAAGGGATGCAAAGAGACTATGTGCAGGTAGATGATGAAGTTACCATGGAAGAAGAAGATATGGCATAAATCAAACTAGAGTTGGGATATCGTCTTATGGGATGTTTCACGAGGAGATTCCCAGGAATAAAGGCCCTTGAAGGACTAACTGCAAAATGGAATGTACAGTGTAAAATCCTGCCATATAATCAGGGATGGATGATTTTTCAATTTGCACAGAGGAGGATCGCACTAATGTATTAGCAAGAGGTCCATAAGTTTTATATTAGAGGCCTCTGCTGCTTAAGAAACTTGTTCAAGGTTTTGCCTTTGACTACAAAGATTTTATGGAAGTTCCCATATGATTACAATTGCCAAATGTACCTTTGAAGCTGTGGAATGAGAAGGGGCTTTCAAAGTTAGGATTCCAAATTGGTAGGCCATTATACACGGATAAGATCACCAAAAAGAAATCAAGAATTGGCTATGCACTACTATTGGTAGAAGTTGATGTGTCTAGAAAACTTGTGACAAACTTCGAGTTGAAAATGCCTGAGGGCACCTGATACACACAAATGGTATAAGATCTTTCCTAGCTACTACCATCAATATAAGCAATTTGTACACAATCCCTTTGAATGTAAAGGGAAAATTAAGAAGAAACAGATAAAGAATATTGCAAATGCAGCAGACACTCAAATGGCTAAGGATGATAGTGTTATGAACCAGCCTAACCTAGAGATGGAGGAAGGCAGACAGGAACAATCAGAAGTTCATGTAGAAGCAATTCAGAAAGGAAATCCTAACAAGGAGGGAGAACAACAAATGCAAAGTGAAGTTGATATTAAAGGAATGGGGTGTAGGGAGGAACTGGCTAAACTAAAGGGACCAAAGTTTCAATCTCAAATGGATCCCAAAAAAGTAAATTAGGGACAATGGCAGAAGGTGTCTAACCACAGGAGTGTGAACAAAGGAAAGGCAGTAATGACACAAATAAATAGAACAATGAATGAGATGAGTAATTTGCAGAGGCACGAAGGTAGTAATAGGGAGGAAATGAGAAATAGTAGTATTGAATTTCTAAAGGGGACAGGAGGGGGGAGACCGCCCCCAAAGTGAAAAGTGAAGATCCTATATTGGAATGTCCGAGGCCTAAATAAGGCCTTGAGACAACATAGTATTGTCAACCTCCTTAGGTAACACAGATGTAAGTTTGCTTGATTTCTTAAAACAAAGTTATCCATTGATAGTTTGAGTAAGATGATGAATAACAGATTAAATGGCTTGGAATACTGTCATAATTTTGGTGTTGTCACTGGGGGAAGAATCTGTATTAACTGGAACACCACTTTTTATAAATGTCATGTGCTGGAGCTGGGAGAACAATGCATATTTGTTAAAATTCAGTGTTGCACATCTCAAGAAACATTTATAGTATCATTTGTCTATAGACTATATAGTGTCACAAAGAGAAGAGAATTATGGCAGAAGCTAATGGAAGTGAATGAGGATGCATTGATGTCTTGGATCATGATGGGAAATTTTAATTATGTGTGTGTAGCATGTTGGATCGAAAAAAGAAAGCATGCTATATTTGGAGAACTGGTAGATTTCAAAACCTTTTAAAAATTATCTTTGCAGCGGAAGCAACATATCCAAATCATCATGCCAATCCATACATGATATGGTATAAGGATAATAATAAACA
>JAOSBK010000001.1:15524186-15534844 GCA_027568895.1 Erythroxylum shatona | reverse complement strand
CTACTGGGGTATCTAATCCCATTCGCTCCCCTAGCTTTCGTCTCTCAGTGTCAGTGTCGGCCCAGCAGAGTGCTTTCACCATTGGTGTTCTTTCCGATCTCTACGCATTTCATAATAGGATTTAATTGAAATCAAATCACCATATCTTGACTAAGATAAGATATAGAGTTTTGATGATTTTTGGACTATTTGATGGATAATATTTATCTAAGGTAGCTTAATTTATGGATATTATGACTAACGATTTGCAACTGTGTTTCTGCTGGGTTTACGTGACTATTTGTACTGTAAAGTTATCATTTTTATGAGGGAAAAATCTGCAGATTTATTGTTTGTGTTTAATTGTAATTTTTGATATATTTCAGTGATTCTATCTATCAAAGGTAGCTGCATTTTTTGTGATATCTATCTATACTGGACAACTGATTTTCTCTACCCAATTACATGAATTTTCAAGGCTAAATGGCTGTCTTTTTTTGGGAAAATGATAGGTGTTGTGCAACTTGAAACTGGGATTTTTGAGGCAATCTTGGATTATTTTTACAGTTGATTTCATGGGGATTGTATCCTAATTTGGTGCTGCAATTCTGTCAAGGTTTTCATGTTTTTGTTTTCAGTTGTATTTTTTTGGAATACAACGCACCTTAGGCTGATTGTGTGAGGGCTGCAGAGTTGGTCTTTGTGTGTGACCTTTGGTTGGGTATTCTCCATCTCTCTTCAACGATAATAGTGGGTTGTGTAATCGTTGATGATAATAGTGTTGTGTAATCGTTGATGGTATTAATTTTGGGTAGCTAGTTTTTTTGGGTGTTGCTAAATTTTATTGTTAAGGGATCACGTGATTTTGGGGCTATGGTTTTGGTTGATTGCATAATTTTCTATGGCTGAATATTCTTCCATCCTTGAACAACAATTGAGGGTGGTCTAAGGTAATTATGTGGTTGTTGTTTTTAACATTGATGTGCAAAAATTTCAAAAGTTTTTGTGCCTTTGTAGTTGTTGTCTTTGTTGTTGGTTTTGTGCAAAAAACTTTAGCAGTTGTCGTGGTTGTTGTAGCTCTATTGGGTTAACATTTCGGTGATGAAATGTTTTTTGATTTAAGACTTTTTGTGGCTGCTATGCGTGTTATATCTCAGTGACATTATCAACGGTTCACAGTCGCATTCTTGGTAGATAACTTCCCATTTTTTCGTTGATGAAGTGGCATATTTAGGGAAGTTACTTTTTTTTTTATCTAAAGTGTTGTCTTTGTTTATGTTAGTTATTATTTAATCACTTAAGTTTCTTTATTTCGTATCGTTATCATTAAATATTATTGAGAAAATCCTTTGTTGAGGTTAGTACAAGGTGGTTGTACTATTAGGTGTGAAATACTTTCACGAGTTATGAGGACAAGGGATAATGTCAAGGGTTGAGTAGTATAAGTTCAATAAATCCTTGTAAAAAACTATTGTCGTTAATGAAAGTATAAAGCTGGGTGAGGGCCTTGTAGATGTAGACAAGGTATGCTGAACTGCATTACCAAATTTCAAGAGTTGATCTGTTTAATTTTGCATATGTTTTTCTATTTTCGTTTGTGCTGAAAAATTAGCAGTTGCTGATACAGTTGCTTTATATCTAGTAACCGACAGATACAGTTACAAGCAACTGCGGCAGAACTAAGTCTATGCGAAACTACATCCCTTCGGAGACTTTTAACTTTTTTTAAACTCTCCACCTTTGCTAATATGCTCAAACACACTTCATTAGTATACGCAGTCATTTATTGCATTTTCTATAAAATATTTTCAGGACTTCCATTTTTATAACTTCTAGGTATATCAAAAAAGGCTTTGTCTATTACCTTTCCCAAACATGCATTAAATAACTTTTCAATATTATTAGAAAATAAATCATGCTTTAATCTTCTACCAAATGCTTGTTTATACCTTCTGTGTTTTGGAAGCCTCATCAACATTCATATGTTTCTTCATGCATTGTTTGTAATTTCTTCATTTAACTTTTAGACCTTTGTTTGGTGCTTTTAGAGGCAGCATTCCAAATCTAATATTTAGATGTTAATCTTGTATATGCATTTGCAAGTTAGCCTAAAGATATCTAAAATATAACCAATAATCAAATTGCTTAAACTTATTGCCAAACAAAATTTCCAGCACCAATAAGATATAATAATTGCACTGTATGTTAGATAACTTCATATTACATGTTATTAAACTATATAACTGTTAAATTATATAGGAAATACCTTATGTTTGTCAAACATAAACCCATCTCAATTTCTACTCTAATATCATATATTAGATAATCTAAAACTAGATTCCAAATATCATTATTTTCCACTTTAATAACAAACTAAGAAAGAGGTAACTATTGTCATTTGGATCTCTTGATATAATTCTCAATAATTGGCCTCTATGCCCTTGTTTTTAAATGGAAATCATTAATGCATATAATTGGTCTACATGACTAAATGAACCCCCATTTCACAAGTTTAAAACAAATATAGAATGAGTAAAAAAATCATTTAGTGCTCTAACAAATAAAGAAATAGTTTATACTTCATAACAACCAAGAAATGCTCTTTAAGTTTGTCATATTATGCATTCTTTTTCCTAATAACTAGATGTAGTACATATCTTTTGGCTCTATAGGCCTTTACGTATGATATATCTTATCAAAAATCTCTTAAAATTCATCTTTTTAATTCATCAATGTTTCTATTTACAGTGTTCTTGAAGTTCCTAATATACTTTTTAGCTATCCATTAATAATCTATATTCTTACTATCAAATATACGTTCACATACGTGCTTACTCTGAAGTGTATTTTTTAAAAGCATCTTCCTGATAAGTTTAACTTGCATGAATTCTCCATCTACTTTTTCTAAACTTTGATGTTACCACATTCTTTTCATTCTTAATGCAAATGTAGGTAAACAATTTTTTAATCTAAATTCTTCAAAGCCTTTATAAAAATACTAAATAAGTCAAATGTCACACCTTTCTTTAGCTTGATATCATCATCTAGGTCAATGAAAAATTTTAAATGAGAAAATTTGAACTTCCCCTTATCATCCCTAGAGATACCATCAACACTACTCATGTCCTCATGACCATTAAGCTCCACTTCATTGCCATTTAAATCCACATATTCAACATTTCTATTAAATTAAGTGTAATAACATCCCGTTATCCCATGTTAAGGGTTAGAACCATAGAATAGTATATATGAGAGTTTATTGAGAAGTTATAAAGTGTAGTTCATTCTCATGCATAACATAGCATACACACACACACGTGAATATTGATTTTTGCACATTAAAATGATTGTACATGCAATCATTGACATTTTTTGGGTATAATTGATTGTGCATGCATTCATTGATATTTTTTAGGTATAATTGATTTTATAAATGTGATTATATTGTGAATTGTAATTTTTATGTGTTGAAAATTGATTTGGAGAGTATATGTATTTATTTAGAATTTTTGGTGAAAATTGGAAAAATTCTGAAAATTTTGGGTATTTTTGGACTAGGAAAAATGATAAGTGGTAATGACAAGTGTCACTACCACTCACCATTCCTCTCTCACAATTTCACATTTTTCAAGACACTTTCCTTAGTGTCTTTCATTTTAACTCTTGTTTTCATCTTCATCATGGCTTTCTCTTCTTCTTCACGATTTTGTTGCCAACCTCCACCAACGTTGAACCTAGCTCTCTTATCTATCAATTGCTATTTCTATCTTGTTGTCTTTTTTTTTTGTCACAAGAAAACCCTAACCTAATCCACCTCCATCATGATTATGAGATGCATAGAAAATTAGGGATTCTTGATTTTCTTGAAGAGTTTAAAGAATTTAAAGCTAAATCAAGTAAGTTATGCTTTAAATATCATGGGTAGTGTAAATGAAACATTTATGATGAGTAATTTGAGATTGAATGATCATAATCATGAAGTTACATGTATGTTGTAACATAGGTGTAAAAAAATAAAGAGGTTTATGGTCTTTCTTTTTAGTGTATTAATGACATTCTTGGGTTGACTAAATGAAGGCCTTTAAAATGATCATTGTAAGATATATTGAAAGTGTAAATGGAGTTGATTTTTATGCTAAATCATGAACGAATAAATGAATATATTCATGGCTTTTCCTTTGTGTTTATGATGAGTAATCGTTCATAAATTGTTATAGAGATGTTTTGTGGTAGAATGATCATTATAATGGTGTTTGGATGAGTGCAGTAAATTGATGAATGAATGGACATGTTTGATGTCCTATTTGTGGTTATGATTAATAGTCTTTTATGATTTTTTTGTGAATGTTTTGAGTTGTAAATTGAGGTAAGAATGAAGAGGAAATGAAGTATAAAAGATGATTTATGTACAAGATGTGTTATACGTAAAATGTAGGAAGTTATAAAAATCTAGAAAAATTAGAAGAGAGTGGTTGGAATATTTTAGCTATAGTATTTCCACTGGATATGCTTCTGTATTTTAGCTATAACTTGACCTGTAGATATCCAAATAGGATGATTTTTTATTTCAATTAAATAAAGGCATATGGATACATTTTTCATGAAGACATCGAATTCAAATTATATTTTTAATAGTTTCAAATTTTGACTTGAAATTAAGTACTGATGTAGTTGTAGTTTTAGAACAATATGTAGTTTTATGATGTCTTGAAATGAGATGAATTAAGGTGATAGTTAGGAATAAAATTCATGTGAAAAATGTAGTAGAAAATGTGCAGGAAATTTATGATGAAAGTGTATAAGAATATGTTTTATTTTGGTGTTTATGATCAAGCATGGATTTTGATTTGTGTGTGGATGATATTGAACTGAAATTGAGGTAACATGAAGAAGTTATTAACTAGAAATGATGTATGTTGAATATGAATTGTTTGATACTTATGAATGAGATATGTTTGGAAAAAGGGTAGGTTTTCATGAATGATGAGTTATAGTGAAAATGATGAATCAAATGAGTTGAGGTTTGCGAGATTAATGAAATCAATTTAGTGGTTGAATTGGTATGAAATGATGTAGCATTAGAGGAGGTGAATTCGGGAAGATTAGGAGTGAAAATGATGGTAGAATATATGTAGAAACCATTGGAAATGCTCTTGAGTGAGTTGTGCTTCTTCTATGTCTATTGTACAGATTTTAGGTCTACTGAATGGACCTTCTCGGGTCTGAAAATCTTCCCAGCCCCGTTCATGTCCGTTTTGAGTGATGCATGTCCACTAAGCGGACATTCACAGTACACTTAAAAAAATTTGTGATTTTGACTCTTTATATGGCAAAATCTCTCTTTTGGATCTTCACAAAAGTTGTAGATCTTGAAGTCCTCTTCGAAAGAGTCCTAGAATGACATTAATCCTATATCTACAGAAAAAGTTATACCTTTTGTCCCAAGATATGTTTATTTATAGATGATGGACTTATTAATGTTTTCCCATGAGATATTTAGGCTTGATTGTGATCTTGAATGAGCCTAGTTGATATTAGATTGAGTGATTAAAGTAAGGAAAGTGTATTAGGTATTAAGGAATGATCTAAAGATCTTGTTAATTGGTTATGAGACGCGTATTAAGGAAATGTACCTGGCATTGTGATTGAACATGCATTGTAAATATTCCAAATACATATATGTGCATAAATGAATGCTTATGATTGTGCAAAGTTGTGATGTGTATAAATGTGTATGTATTGAATGATTTAGAAGAGCATATTGAGCGTCAACATCTAGATGTTACTGGAACTTCAAGGCAATAGCTTTTTGGAGAAAATTGTGAGTAACCTAGACAGTCTTACTTAATTATTTGTTTATATTAAATTATGTATAAGATTATTTTGTGAATGTGATTGAGTTGATTCTAGACATTGAATATCCGAGGTGTTTGATGCATGAATGGCATATTAGAAGTGTTCCTTGTATATGAATTTGACGAAATAAATGATTCTCAATATATATGTTGAATGCCGGACCAAATTCCGAATATAAATATAAATGTGAATGTGATGCATTTCATTATATGAATGCATGAACAGATAATGTCATTTGTGACTTGAGTAGCTACCAAAAATGAGCTTAAAGCTCAAAATGAGATTAAAAGCAAAAGGCTCACTATATGTAATGAGCCTATCCCAAACGGATAAAGGACAGTTAATAATGAGCCCGGTATCTAAAATAGATTGGTCACAACAATGTAATAATCAGAAATGACTCTCATAAGCATTGCATATATATTTAAAATGTATGTTTGAATGCTTGAAATGTACCATTGACTTGTATTCGAATGAGAAAGTGAAAATTATGAACAAAGTGCTATGTAATGCTACTTGATGTGAATTATATGGATATATGATGTGAAGTGTTATATGATTTAAGTGAACCATCGAGGATGGTTACTTCACTGAATTCGCAAAACTTACCAAAATTGCAACGTTAATATTTCAAGACTGAGAGATGACACTAGTTACAGAGAGACTCTACAAGAAGTATAGTTCTTGTACTTTTGGATAGAAGAAATGGCTCAAAGGTCAGTCAGCTAAGACTGAAGAATCTAGTTTGTAGTGTGTTCCTCATTTATGTAGTGTGTTCTGTAATTATTCTTGCTTATGTACATATTTAGATGATTTTGTAAAGCTATAATGTATATTCAGTTCTTATGAAATGAAATGAGGAACTTTGGTTTTTAAAATATTGTGATATTTACACTTTATATGATGATGCCATGATTAAATGAGTGTCGTGATTACTCTAGTATGCCACCCTTATAGAGTACGTATTCGAATATCATTTAGGATGTCAGGTACGTGTCTTACAAGAGTGGGGTGCTACATTAAGGCATACATTATATGCCTTCAATCCTACTATTAAATATGTCTTTACCTAACTCTTAACTTGAATATTTTATAAGACTAAGGTTATAAGTCAAATCATCAAAGTTTTCACTACCTATCTAGTTCTTAAATATGATTTATGAATGTGTAGTTTCAATTCATTAAGAATGTTAAGGTTTTTCTTCGTATAAATCAACCATAACGTCCGATGGTTATTTTTGGGATACTTCTCTCCACGTAATTTAATTTCAATCGTTTTCTCAATTTTTCTTTATGGGAGGCTCATTGCTCCAATTAAGATAATGAAAAATCATTTCATCTTTTTAGTTGGAATTTTGGGTGGTTCAATAAAATCGTAAAAAAATAATTCCTAAAGTCTAAACTAAGAGGAATGTATAAAACAATGCTTCTATAGATTTGATCTTGGTTTACAATTATAGCTTCCTTACTTATTTATTGGGGATTGCTCCCCTGAAAAAATGAAAATATAAAATAAATACATAAATAATAGCAAGATTAAGAAAAGGTGGTGATTTAAATCAAGATATTTCTGGTACCCTTATGTCAAATTCCAAAATGTCAAATTATAAAGATAAAATAGAGGTAAAAAGTAAAAGATCAATGTTTTATCAGATTACTTATCTTCTTGTAGTTAGATCTCCAAGTTTTTGGAATGCTCCAAATTCTACTTGAGCATCTAAATCTGGATCAATACCAGCAAAAACATCTTTGAACAAGGCTTGAGCTCTATGCCAAATGTGTCCGAAGAAGAAAAACAAAGCAAACGAAGCATGTCCAAAAGTAAACCAACCATTTGGGCTGCTATGAAAAACACCATTTGATTTCAAAGTAACACAATCTAATTCAAAATTTTCACCCAGTTGAGCTCGTTTAGCATTTTTTCACAGTAACAGGATCACTATAATTGACTCTATTTAGTTCACACCATAGAATTCAACTATTACACCTACTTGTTTGACACTATACTTCGATTATACTCTTCTAACCGGAACATCAGCTTTGACAATTCCATCTCCATTTACCAAAACAATTAGAAATGTTTAAAAAAAAGTAGGCATACAACGTTTAGTTTTTTTCTTTCTTTTGATAAATTGAAAAAGAATTTTTTTCTACTACTTGATTAAATGCTTAACATCATTATTCTTCAAACTCATTCAATCATTATTAAATACTCATAATGCTTTTTTTGTAATTATACTTTCTATATCCTAAGTTGCTAACATTTAGTATAAAATCAACCAAAGTAACTTTATCAACATATGCATATAAAATCTATTTTTTTAACACATTTGTAATGTATTCCAAGATTGAATTTGAAATACCCCCATAAAAATAGTTGAACATAAATCTAGGATTACTGCCATCACTCATCTCTTTCTCACAAAACTACCAATTCATATTAGGCATCAAATGTCATCAAAATGTCATATAAGGAATAGTAAATAATGAATTTAATATATTCAAAAAATCTTATGAATCCTAATGTCCTAAACAAATATGTGTTATAAAAACATTTATCATCTAATGTGATAGTGATTACTCATAGCACGTTTAATAATTTCTATGATGACGAATCATCTTTTCATGGCCATCTTCAGTTTTAGGCTTTACTTAGTTTTAGAAATGAAGGTTTAACATAATATATATGGAATGTGTAAAAAATTAGTTAAGTAATAATACTCTATAGATTTAAAAACTAGGTTACGTAAACACATTATATGAAATTATGATTTTTTTAGAAGTTGTAAAGATCATAATTATGAAACAAGATCAACATGAGTTTATGTAACAACTCTTTATGTGTTATGATAACTTATAATTGAAGTAAATCACTTGTTAATATATAAATCACGTATAATATGTAAAACAGATAAGAAGGGGGGTGAATTGTGTTAAAACGTCAAAGATATTAATCTTTAGAAACTTCTTGAATTTCTTTACAAATTCAGATGATTACAAAACAATTCACTTAAATTGATGAGTAATGCAGCAGCGAAAATTATTATCTATTCTTCTAACAATAAGAAAATTTAAAGAGATAAAGGTTAGAAAATAGACACCGCGATTTATACTAGTTCAACCTTAACCTTGGGCTACGTCCAGTCCTCACTATACTCTTAATCGTTACAAATATTCTTTCTACACTTGCAGAGCCTCTTTAAGTCTCTCACACAAAGTATTCTTTATCTGCTTTCTTAGCCTCTCCAGGCTCTAGCCTTTCTTTCACTTAGAAAGATATTGTTTGAGCTTCACGTTAAAGATGTATTCCCTCTCTTTCTTTCGCACTTGAGTACAAAGTTTCTCTAAGTATTGTATAATTAGATTTTTCTCTCTTGTATTGTACTGCAATGTGATTTTTTGTTTACGACTATAACTAGTATTTATAACCTAAATCTTCAACTATCTTCTTAAGAAAACTGTTTCTTGAATCTTCTAGAAACCGCGATTAGTTGAGTCGTGTAACTAACTCCAACTAACTAACTAACTGACGTTCTAGAATATTTTTCATTTGCATCGTC
Source organism: Erythroxylum shatona (assembly GCA_027568895.1). Lineage (NCBI taxonomy): Eukaryota > Viridiplantae > Streptophyta > Magnoliopsida > Malpighiales > Erythroxylaceae > Erythroxylum > Erythroxylum shatona. Next base: position 15,525,449 of record JAOSBK010000001.1, on the reverse strand, counting down.
TGGTACTATGTTTCGTCTGGTCTTGCTAAGACACTTTGTCATATAAGTAAGTATCATCTTGAGTTGACCCTGTATCGTCTTGTGTTGACCTTGTATCGTCTTATGTTGACCTTGTATCTTCTTGTGTTGACCATGTATCTTTTTGTGTTGACCATCTTAAGTTGACTGTCTTGAGTCTTAAGTATCGTCTGTGTTTGACCATGTATCGTCTTAAGTTGATGTTTTGTGTCATTTACATTTTTCTGCGCACTTAACAAACTCATCAAAACAATTCATACACTTCTATGATTATTATTATTTGATTGTCATCAAAATTAATAGAAGAAGTGAAGTATTCTTGACTTAACAATCTCCCCCTTTTTGATAATGGAAAATAATCATAATATTATAAGATAAAATAATATTCAAACGACAGAAGAATAAAAAATAATGTTCAGATGAATAACAATTAAAGAAACACACAAGATATGCATAAGATATACAATGCTTCCTAATGTACTCCACTTTTCTCCCCCTATTTGTTATTAATCAAAAAGATAGTTCATTTTAGATGCTTTAGAATTTTAGAATACATATGTTAAATATCAATTTGGATCGTCTTAAGGTTTTGTTCAATAGAAACACGTAAAAGTGTTATTTCCTTATGAAGATCAACCACTGTATCACCTAGTTCATCAACCTTAGTATGAATTTCCTTAATATTTTTAGCTAAGGCTTCCTGAAATTCCATCTGCTTGTGACTAGCTTCAGTCCAATTGATGAAATGCTTCAAGAACTCTGAATTAACAATAGCATCTTGTAGTATTTCACTAAGTGAATGAGGGTGATCAAAAATAGATGGTTTTCTAGGTGAATCATCCAATTCTGTGATTTTGATTGAGGGTAATTTGAAGTTTTGTTTTCCTTCAGGGATATCAAAATCATCAGGTCCGGGTAGTTTATAAATTAGTGGTACAAAAAGGTGTAAAATAGTTTTAACTGAAGGTATAAAACCTAAGGGTCTAAAACGAATGATTGAATGCACAAAGGTTTCTAAATTAAAATTGATACCTTCAATTGTGATACTTTTGTACCTACCTTCCGAAACTGTATCAACTACCTTAAAACTTTCGTCTTTGGTAGAAACTCCAAATTGATTTCCTAAAGGCCTTGATATGTGATGTGATTTATTGTAACATCCCATCCTCGAGGGGAAGGGTAAATTGGTAAATTGGGACAGGCTAGTGGGTCACATTGCATATACTGATTTGAGCATTCTTTTGG
>JAOSBK010000001.1:15496130-15517393 GCA_027568895.1 Erythroxylum shatona | reverse complement strand
CCCATTTTTGCCCCTCCTTCAAAGCCTTAAAGCCTTCACACTTAAGTGATCTCCCCAAAATACCCCTTATGCAACTTTTCACTTTAACTTTAATCCAATTCACCTATGTAACATAAACCCATTAACATTAACATGCTTATTAACTCCCACATACACAAATCTAGCAAGATCCCAAAATTAATCTAATCATGTTCATTTATCAAGAAAAAAAATTTGGGGCCCAACACACACTCTCTCTCTCTATATATATATATATCTTTTAGCTTGCCTTTTTATGCTTCTAGATCTTATTTAGTGTCTATTTGTTTTAGTTGTCATAGCCTTAGGGAGAAGTAAAATAATACATGGAGATTGGAAGATCGTATTAGTGAAGATAGCTAAGCATTTGACAAGATATGTAAGGAGTGAATTATTCATTGTCTATTGGTTTTATATAGTAGTATTCTTTTTTCTTCATTAAATAATTCATATATAAATTTCAAAACCAAAATTTTCATAATATAGTTGAAATTAATATTAACCATTACATTGTTGAAATTCAAGACAATATCTCTATAATATAAGTACAAGTAAAAAGTACTAGAACCATAACAACTCCTATTACAATGTTCATTAAGATAAACTTAATTTCTTTTTTCTCTTTTCTGATTAATTCTAAATCCTCCTCCAAAAGCTTCATTTGTTCTTCAAACCTTTTAGTTGTGCTTGTTTCAACCTCCTTCTTTAATATTGATAATACATTACTTAATTTTGAATCACTTGAATGGCTCTATTGGTAAATTCTTCATCGTACCTTTCAAAAAAGTTGCATATCCCAACTTGAAACATTCGATTTCATTAAAAAAACCTTAAGCATAAGTTTAACATTCAATTTCATCAATCAAATAACAATAAGGTAATTAGGGCATCCATAAAACCTCCGACCAGGATTATATTAACTCCATGAACTCCTTAAAGGGCCTTTAGCTGATAATAAAAAACCGTATTACCTAAATTAGAACTCACTATTGTATTAGTCAATAATAATGATTCCATCTACATCTTAAAGAAAATCATAATGTAAATTTTCCTACAAAGATAACATCAATGTCAATATAAGATAATCTTTGCTAGGTGATGAATATAAATCCTAACTACTCTAACTTTTCCAACATAACATCACGCAATTCATTTCAACATCAATTAATTGTATTTGGTAGATAATAATGTTTTTACATATGAGAAAGATCTATACGAACTAGATTTGATCCGACATTCTGTAGCTCTTTTACATATGCTAAAGCTATTATTAACCTTTGACCAACCATACTCAAACTAGGAACACCCTAACATAAGCAAACAAATTCATTTCATCTGTATTCAAATAAATTCAACACATTTTATGAAAACAACTTCAATTCATCCTGAAGCAAAAAAAAGACATTTATTATGACACTTTAATACCATCTTCTTTGACACTCTAAAAGAAATATAGAAAGATGACATCATATCTTAACATTTGGATAACATCAATCCAGACGAAAGCGCTAAAGTTCCCGCTAAAACGAAAGAAGCTCAAAGAAGCAGTATAAAGATCAATTGACAATAACACTCAAGGGATAAAAAACTCCATTGTGTCTAAAACTAAAATACATGAAAGCAACCCTAGAATACATCTCGTCCTCAATCATAGCCTAGTAGAAATAAACAAATAATAGGTATCACATGCTAAAATATGTTAATTCAAATGTAACCATCTAAGATTCCCTCAATCATTTATTATTTATATTTGACCACCAAAAAAATCAATCCAAAATCAGAAAACCATACAACAAGCATTGAATGAGAACTTGATTATTTACGCAAGAAAAGTTTGTTTTTGATGTAAAGGAGGCCTAATAATATTATGATTGTAACACACCACTACCACTGGGTATGCACCAGAACACCCTAAGGACATTCCAGTACATAACCTATGATAATAGCCCGTTACATTCCATCACAACATTCACTTAACATGGTATCATCATTCTTTATTCTCTTATAAGACATCAAAAGGAAAAACACCATATTTTAAAAAAAATTTCTCCTTTCATTTTATAAAAACCAAATATTTACATTGATAGTTTTCAATGTCATCCGAATATGTACAAAAACCAAATATTTACATTGATAGTTTTCAATGTCATCCGAATATGTACATCATCACATCCTAATACAAAATACGCTACATGAAAGAGGAAAGGCACAAAAAGATCTATCTAATCTTCCAATCTCAGCTGACTGACCTTTGAGTCATTTCTTCTTTTTCTCTAAAAGTACAAGACTGTACTTCTTATAGCATCTCTTAGTAGCTAAAGTCATCTCCAGGTCTTGAAAAATCAAAGTTGTAATTTTGGTGAGTTTTGCAAACTTATTGAGGTAACCATCATCGATGGTTCACTCAATTCATACAACACATCACACATATAACATATAATTCACATCTTTGCATTTTGCATAAATTATCACATATCACATTCTCACTTAAGGGTAAGACAATTTGGCATTTCAAACAATCAAGCATACTTAGTAAAATGTATGTGAAATGCTCATGTGGCTCTTTTCCAATTATTGCGTTATTGTGACCAAGAGCCTAAATTATCTTGTATCTTTTATGGATACTAGGCTTATTTATATTATCCCTTACTCATTGGGGATACAGGACTCATTTTACATAGTGAGACTTTGGCTTTTAATCACATTTAGAGTTTTAAGCTCATTTTCAGTGGTTATTCAGGTCACAACGCTCATTATCTGATCATGCATTCATGTATGGAATACATATCTCATAATCAATTAATCATGTCAAGAAGCATTTAGTTTGTCACATTCACATACAGGTAACACTTCAATATCACATTCATGCATCAAGTCTCGGACCTTCATTGTTCGGCATCAACATAATCAAATTACATTCACATCATCATTTAAAACATATTCTAAAGCAAACATTTAATTGGACGAAACCATCTAAGTTACTCACAGATTGCTCTCGAAGCTATTACTTCAAAGTTTTAGCAACGTCTAGATGTTGACGTTCCAAATGCTCCTCTATAATATACAATACATACATATATCACAATTTTGCGTAATTATAAGTGTTTATTAATGCACATGAAATATGCACAACGGATGTTCATGACAATCTTGGGTATCGCTCTATTATTCTCATCATGTAAACATTCATATTTCCAAACTCACATAAGTATCATTTATACTTATGGTTTATACCCCAATAAAACCATTAAAACATAATTCATAACTCATTTGGTCAATTCAGATTTTTCTTGCAACATAACTTTAGGTTTACTATTCTTGATGATTTAGACAATGCAAATGAAGTAATTTGGCAATACTTTCTTTTATAAAATTGTTCTCCTATCTCTTAATTTCTAATGACAGAAAGATCATTCAATTACGTTTAGTAATCTGAAAGTTATACCCTAAATATTTTTGGACTATTCTTATACTGGAATAGTTCCTTGTACTCAACTTCTATCTAGAAATTGAAATTCTTAGAGACTGAATTAAAATTCAATTTCTTCAGAAAATTGTAGCCCTATATCTTTGTTTAACTCCAAATCAAAAATCATTCCATTTGGATAACTACAGAACAAGATATTGTCAAAATACTGAAGCATGTTTAAGCTATGTGGGAAAGTTGGTCGGGGCAAACTTTTCCTAAGAGGAAAATTCCTCGTGAAATCCTGCAAGTTGATCGCAGTGAACTAAGGAGTTGGCTGTGGCAAACTTTTATAGAAGCATAATCAGTGAACAAGTTACTGCTACATTTTCTAGATTTTACAACATCCAACCTCTTACACCTAACACATCTTGTATAAAGATCACCCTTTCTATTTCATTTACTCTTCATTCTCAACTCTGTTTAAACTCAATATCATTCATAAACAATTCATGATATATATTTGATCATTAACCAAATACAGGGCATAAACATTTACCCATTTATCATTGATTCTTCTGCACTCATTCTAACCCTTTTATGAAGATCATTCTACCTCAAAACATATCTATAGTAATATATGAATTATTATCCATCATACATATACAAGAGCAAGAAATTTACATAGGCTTTTCATCATCCAAAACAAACACATAAAAATTCACATAATCAGGTCATCAATATTACATTTCTCATCATCCTAGTTTCATTTAACAATACCCATGAAGATTAGCAAGCTACTTACTTGATTTAGCTCCAAAATCTTCAAAATCTCACTCAACTTTAGCTTCAAACACAACCCGCGATCATCATCTTGAAGGTTGGAAGGTTTGGGTTTTCTTATGGAAATCAAGAAGGTGACATGGTGGGAGTAGCAAGTGAAAGATGAGGGAGCTAGGTTCAATTTTGGTGGAGGTTGTCAACAAAATAAAATGAAGAAGATAAAGGAGCTTGAAGACAATGGAGAAGTCACGTAGAAGAGAAGAAGGTAAGAGTAAAACAAATAAACTTGGTCTTTCAAGTATGAGCATTGTATGTTTTAAAGGCACGGTTTGACAAGTGACACTTGTCACTTGCCACATGTCCAATTCTTATAGCTTTAAATTAGGTTCTTTTATTTAACTAGTCCAATCAAATCCAATTTCTACTCTAATTGTCTCCCAATTTTCATTGACATTTATCAATAAATCCTATAGTCATTTATCAAAATTTTCATTGCCATTTGACATTAAATTCTAATACCATTTATCAATTGTCTTGTCACTCGACATTTTTCCTAGTCTAAAAATATCCCAAAAATTTTAGAATTTTCCTAAAATTTTCACCAAATATTCTAAATCAATATATATTTTGCCAAATCAATTTTCAACACATAAACCACAATTCTAAAAAAATCACGTTTATAACTCAGTTATACCCGGAATATGTCAATGAATGCATGTACAATTATTTTAATGTGCATAAGTTCAATATTCATGTGTATGTGCATATCATATAATGCATAAGCATGAAATTCATTTTCTTCTAATCTCTCATTGCTATTTTCTCAATTACCAAAATCTACGTCTCTCACCCTTGGTATGAGAACTAGATGTTACAGTAATAATGTTGAATATGAATTTAGCATCAAATACATAATAGTATGAATTAGAATATACAAATATAATGTGTGTGTGTGTAATCTCTATCATATCATGTATAGGCAATAAACGTTATGCAATTGTTTTTCTTCTAATGTCAACTATTATCATATCTAAGCTAATGCCTTCAATTTTAATTAATATTTATGTTTTTAGTAGGCTAAATTAAGTAAAATAATTTCATCAAGGCATTATACCTTTTAGCTCTACTTCATGCAACTACTTGCATCATGCTATCATGGTATTGACATACATCTTACATATTGTTAATAAAGTTTATAAGATATTAGTTAACTCAAAATGTCATTAAACTTTATCATCCATGTGATTTTGTCATATCCTTAAAATGTTAACACCAAATCTTAAATAGGGATTAATAACAAAATTGCATAATATAAATACAACTTTTCTATCTGACATTGAGAACTCTTCTTAAATATATCATATGTTTGAGAAATTTAGTTCACTAATTTAGTATCAACCATACTAAACAAGATAAATGCCACTTAGAACAAAATATAAACGTAAGAAAAGCAAGTAATAAATTATATGTCATAACTACTACATAAGATCAGAACTTTAATCATGTATTTAGTACTCTCACTATTTTATTCTAAATAATAATCTTCACTATTATTTAGAAAGATTACTATAATCTCTTTAGTGGGCTAAGATCCCCTTTAAATTTAGTTGACCTTGAGTCACTCAATAATCTAACTAAACTTAAATTAGGTAGATAATATACTTATCAATCACATCTCATATAACTCTTAGATATGTAGGTGAACATATATTATATGTTTTTCTATTATTTAGTTAAGTAGGACCAATTAATTTAAGATAAAATATATTCAAGTTAAAGGATCCTCGAGTCACTCAATAAGCTTTATAATGATAAGAACTATGATTTTATGTTTAAATAATAGAAGCCAATAATCACATTTTCAACATATATTTTAACGAGAGATTTAATTTTATTTATCTCATCAAACAAAAATTGTATGTAAAATATCTCTCTCTCTCTCTCTCTCTCTCTCACTCACACACACACACACACACACATAACATACAATTTAATATACACCTAATATATAAATCAAACATATAATTAAAGCATGTAACTTATACACTCGTAATTAAATTATATGCATGAAATATTATGCTTTGTTTGATTTTAGTTATCGATCTTCATAATCTAAAATAATATTTCCAACTCTTTGCATAATTAAATTAGATTAAACTCATTGATTCTAAATGAGTTAAATTTATATTCCACATAGAAATTTAATTTGATTTGAAAAAATTTTCAAATTTAATTTAAAACTATTTGCAATTATTTTGTCAACTTTAACAAAATTGAATGAAAACAATTTTTAATAAATTATGCTTCTTATTTATTATAATTTAAAAAATCTTTTTTAAATTAGATAAAAATAATTTTAATTAATTAAGAAAGTCCTTCATTATTTATTTAGAGATTAATTAGAAAATATTTCAATAATAAATAAGAAAAATATTTTAAAATATTGAAAAGCACAATTTTCAATTAATAAATGAAAATACCTTTTCAAATTTAATCAATAAAATGTCTTTTCTAATAAATCAATAAATTTATTATTTATAAATAAAGAAACAATTTTCTAAATAAATGGAATAAAATTCTCTAAATAACAATAATAAATCTAATCTATTTCAATCAAATTGAAATAAATAACTTTAATTAAGAAACACACTTCTAAATTACTTAAGAAAACTCTTTTCTCAATTTAAAATAGTCTAATTAATTAATTCTAATTTAATTGAAATATATTTAATTTTAATTTTAAAAAATTTATAAATTTTAGTTAGTAACTAATTTAATTAATTAAATTAAGAAAAATAATTACTTTAATTTTGAAAATAATTTTAAATTTAAAAATCCTTTTAAATTATGTTTAATCATGGACTAATGCTGAATTGGATTACTCAAAATCCAAGAGTTTAACAAATCTAAGTATAGAATTTGTTATTCTAATACCTAAATAGCTCTTATCTAGATCCTATAATGCAATATCCTAATAGCAAATCATCTTTATTCTAGCTTTGGATTTCACTAACCTAATTGCCAAATATTACTTATTTCACCCTTAGAATAAGCCTAACCTTAAGTCTAAACTACCCTATTCTTCTCTTTTCAGAAACCTAAAACCAAAATTTAAAAAACCTTAGGTGCCCAAAATGTTTAAGCTGTTGCCATTTATGGAAGCACCTCACTACCGACAGCTAATCCATTAAACATCCAAGATCTCCAGTAGTAGCCATTGACTTTTACCTTCTCCAAGGTTATTTTTAGAGCTTTATGGTTTATACACCACTGTCATACGCGACGTCAGTTGCCTTTCTACACTGTGGAGTGCAACATGCTACCACCTATTAGATTTCTCTAATTGCTAGCTACTCCTCATGTTGGGAGACAATAACACAACTCTCTAAAAGATCCATCAAATATTAACAACAAAAGTACTCTTCAAATTCAACCAGCAAATCAGTATAAGAATAAGAAAATAATGAAACAAACACCAAAATTTATATGAAAAACTGTCTAGTGTAGAGAGAAAAGGCACGGGCTAACCTGATAAGTAAATCCATTAAACTCAAATGAGGATTTACAAAGTTTCATCTCTCACCCCATAATTAGTTGCCTCACAAAGTTTCAAGATTGAAATCAAAGTTGATGTAATAATCAACAAACTCTCAAACTAATCCAACAAAAAATAAAAAAGATGAGAATCCTATACTCCTTGCGATCTCTTTATTTTTCCTCACTTTTGGACATTATGAAAATACTCTCATGCAAAGAATACATACTTTTCTCTTTTATATCTGAAAATAGGTTTTTCTCCATTATACAAAGTAACATATATAGTCATGTAAGGGATCGTATTTCTTTAGTATTGCCTTACTCGCAGGTGTACACGATCATAGATAGATATACAACCGTCATACATGATCGTGTATGATATGAACACAGGCGTGTATACAACTGTGTATGCCTTCGCTCTTTGAATCATTCTTCACACAGTTTTAGAGAATTACATGATTGATCCACACAGGCGTGTAAGTGGAGAACATGGACGTGTGTCACTTTAGTTGATATACACGGTTGTGTAAGTTAAGGATACAGGCTTGTAGCATCCTACATAGTTGTGTCTCTGCCTAGAAGAGCTTCATCCATCTTGTCTTCACTTGTTTGTCATCCCCATAAACAATAAAGGCATCTACTATCACCAAAAGTCTCAAAACAGGTTGAACACTCAACAATCTCACCCTTCATTCCAATTATAGGAAGACAATTTAATTTTCAAACATCTATTTGAGAAAAATCCTGACAAGCTTAGAGAGTTGTGTTATTGTTTCCTAATAAGTTGTATCACAAAGTTTCAATACTGAAATCAAAGTTGATGTAACAATCAACAAACTTTCAAACCAATCCAAAAAATAATAAAAAAGGATGAGAATCCTACTTTATTTTCCCTCACTTTTGAATGTTATGGATGCACTCTCATACAAAACCTATGTACTTTTTTCTTTCATATCACAAAATAAGTTTTCTCTATAGTACACAATCATATATATGACTGTGTAAGTTACAGCATCTCTTCAACACCATCTTACTAATAGATATACACAGTTACAAAGAGATACACTATTGTCACACACAACTATGTATGTTGTAAACATGGGTGTGTACACGACCGTGTATGTCTTTGCTCTTTATGTCCTTTTTCACACAGTTACATAGAATTATATGGTTGATCCATATGACCATAAAAGTGGAGAACATAGGTGTGTGTCACTTTACATAGGGCTATGTGTTTACACTGTTGATAAATACGACTGTGTAGCATACGACCCTGTCTCTACCCAAAAGTGCATCATCTTTCTTGTCTTCAATTGTTTGTCATCCCCACAAACTATAAAGGTGTCTATGATCATCAAAAAATTCAAAATTGGATTGGACATTTAACACCTCTTGTTATCCCCACGAATCAAAAGTTTCAAAATAGGGTTGGACACTTAATACCTCGCCTAATATTGTACATTACTTTATTGTCAATCATCCTCTAGCATAACCCTAATAAAATGATTTCAACAACTCACATAACCCTAAAGGCAACCACAAACCAATAGTCATACAACATAAACTCACCGTTGGTCATACAACATGAAGCTAAAGATCCTTATTCTTAATCCTAGAAGCACAAAAACCAAGCCAAGAGGAATAACCTGCAATAACCATATGCGGTATATTTCAATCCCCTCTTTTTGTGAATTAAAAAACCAGCATCCATAATTAGCAAATATGGTTTGATTTTCTTTATTGCTTATAGGCAGGCCGTGTTTAATTATTCAAGTTTTAAAACTATTAAATAATTGCTTTTCAATATTGTTGACACTTTAATTCTAAACTGAAAGTAAGGATTTAAAACTTTCAATGTGAACTTTTTTCATTAAAAAATTTATAGCTTATGAATAAAAGATATTAATATAAAATTTTCATATTTTAATGTTTAGATTTAATATGCAATTTTTATTTAATTTCTAAAATTTAAGATTAATAAAAATTAAATAATGTGAATTAAGGTCTAAAATTAAAATTTGTTTTTAATACAACATTGAGAAATTAGGGTGAGATTTAACCTCGTGCATAGTAAAATAATAACGAAATTCTTTATTTTGATTTCTTGAAAAATCAAGATCAAGTAAAATTTTATATCATGATTAATAAATCAAACATAATAAAATATGAATCATAATTCGTATCTTATTGTAAAACTTGATTATTTTCTTGTCACTTTTCTCGAATCATTTTTAAAATTAGTTCATCTAAACCACCATAGTTATATATGTGACTGACTTCTAAAAGTATCCACATAATGAGTTAAGAGAACTTGAAGTCTAAGTCTATTTATAATATGTTTTGAAAATTTTGGTAATTTGATTGAAATAATATTATAATTATAATTATAATTATAGTTAATTCTAATTAAATAACAATTATGTCTAAGTAAGATCCAACATCTTATATTGGTCCTTATTTATTAAATATCTAATATTTAGTCATAAAGTTTCTCAAACTTTACAATTAAGTTCAACTTGATTATAACACAATTTCTCTTTTTAACTCGTTCTTTGTAAGTAACTTTTTAAGTTCTAGATATGTTGAGAATATATATAAATTATAACTCTAAATTATATTTAAGATTATATAAATTAAAATCTTTTAATTTATTTTTAATTTTCTAATTAAATAATTTATATTCATAGATTAAGAATGATAACTAGTAACACATTATAACCACCCAAATATTTAGGAATGTTAAAGTAATTTTGATTAACCTTATTGTGCATGATTTTATCGTATAATTCATTCTTTTCATCATACAATGTTGATTAGATATAAAACATGTAATTAATGTCTACTCTATTTGAATATAATCATATTAGTTATCAACCATTAGTAATTGATTTTATTATTGACATTTATAAACTATTTTACAAATTGTCATTTCACCTAAGACAAGGAATTTCCAAATCAATACTAATCCACAATAATAAATTATTCTTCCTAACTACTTTAGGATGATAAATCTTATGTTAATCACTTAACTATTTACACATGGTTCATGCTATATCTGATGATTATTAACTGAGTTACACTTGACTAGAATAGTTTATAAGTAGTATCAAAATATAACAATCCCTATATGAGATACTTAGATAATCTCAAGTTAAGAAATCGATTATACAATTATCACAATGAGAATATATAAGTAATGTTCTAAATCGAATTCTCATATGCTGTTGTTTTAGTGAACTTATTCTCTAACAAGCAATCACACATTTATTTAAGTTTCCATATACCTTAGTCTATGAGAACAACTACTTCCTTCATAAGGAAAAACATAACATGTGTTAGCCTTTTAAGTTCTATTAATGTCTATTGTTAATAAAAGAATGACTATGAATAATTTAGGGATAATAAATAAATACAATATAAATATCATAATTATAATCTCATCATAATTTTATGTATAATATATGTTTACTCTATGAACTTAATCATTACATCTGAGTATCTATAATATAAAGATTGTCTTTAAGTAATTATATTACTAAACTTAACCAACTAATTGATTGTGGGACATAAACTAACATATATTTGGTATTAATTTATACTTTAACATTATTAAAATAGTACTCATTGCAGTTTAAATATGGTATAAAAGTGATACTAAAAGTAACAACAAATATTTACTTAAACTTTTTATGAGATGTTAAATTACAAATCACTTGATTGACTAATATCTAAATAAATTATTTAAAATCACGTCAGAATCTAGTAGGTCTAAATTACTTAGTTATGACCCCACATAAGCTAAGTTGATAACCCAATTATCATGGAGTGACAGAAACTTAACTTTATTAGAATTTATGATGTTATTATTACTATTTTAAAAAATAAAATTACAATGTGATATCAAAATTTACTTATATATTTTTTAAGAAAGGTTAATGTGTGATGTATGCCTTTGATCATTTTTGTTTTGGATTAGCAATGTGTCATATGTGAATCAAAATAAGTGGTGCCCAAAAGTATATAAGATTTAAGTATATTGTTATTGTTTTATTATTATAATTTATGTACAAATTAATGTGACATATAATTTGCTTACATGATATTTCATGCTAGCAACATTAACTATATAATTAACAGTAAATTATATTTTTAATAAATTAAAATTTTAAATATTAATTAAATATAATTTATGGTTACAATTAGTGTTATAAAATCAAATATAATTCTAAGTTTAAAATGTAATATAGTCTATCATAAAAATTGGATACCTTGATATCTAATAGAAAATATCTATAATTTATCTCTTATTCTCTTTTAAATAAGGTTTGTAGTTAACGCTTGATGTTTAAAAATCCAAAGATTAACTTATGTATATATGTCTCTAATAGTGTTTTTTTTTTAAATCTTTGATATCCCAAAAGTTTGTACATAATTCATATGCTTCCTAAAACTTCTTTTTATGTTAAAATAATTACAATAGCTTTATTCATTTGGTTATGGGATTATCTGTCCGAGCTTACGTGCGGTGATCTGACACTAATCTTCATTTAGTGAATAAAATTCGATAAATGATTAGTTGGCTTACAAGTTAGGACACTACACTGTAAACTACCAAATGCTAAAGTCGAAAGAGAAGATTGCCTCAACTAATTGATCAGTTTTTCTCAAGCTTAACGTACAGTCGTCGGAAATAAATTATACCCAATCATTTTATTAAACGTAATCACTGATGACATAAAGCCTTATCCTAATAATACGATACCAGTAACGCGGAGATTAAAAAAAATAAACAGCCCACGTGCAGGACGCGTGGCTGCCTCCGTGGGAGTATTACCATTATCTGTCATTGTTATGACACTACTGATTAGTTAGCTATATTTAAGATTTTGTGACTGTTCTAATGGAAGAGAAGAGCACCATATTTCTCATGGGCCTCTGCTCCGTGTGGGGTTGACCTGTACGGTCTCTGCAACTGTCGAGTGAGTAATTCATCTCTCTCTCTCTTCGTTCCCAATCCAGAACTGAATAATTGCCCTCATAGTTTTGTATAATTTGTCAACGACTTTTCATTGTCTGCTTATGTGCTTGGTTTTGTTTTGGAGATCCGTTCGGTTTGCGAGAAAAGTCGGGGGATTGGAATTTCTTCCCTTTTTTTTTTAATTTCCTTGGATTGTGTTAAATGAGGCTGAAATTAAAGTATTCGCTTGATCATGGTTTTGCTCGGCTTGAGGTCTGATTTTCATTTTTGAGATGGTGTTCTTTTTAATATAAAATTTCTTTGGTTCGTGGATTGTTTGTCTCCGATTCAGAATTTTTCAATTCTTTTAGTTTGTTGTTTGATCTGTGATTGAAGCTTGGATTGTTAATAGAACATTGCGAAATCACCTGGACATTCAGTATCAACAAAAGTGATACTTGGATCGTTGGATGTATGGAAATGGTTTGTTTGATGCAATTACTAATATCTGATCTTAAGAGATCAAAGGATAGAAACAGAATCGGAAACTCTTCCTCAACAATAAGAATCTAGTAAAGTAAATGAACACATGCACATATTCACTTAATCTACGTTCAAGCATAGCTATGCCAAATTATTGTTGAGAATTAATTCAAAATTTTAAATTTTGTTAAAATTACTTTAGAATAGATCTTAGATTATCTTAGAATAGATCTTATATTATCTTTAATCTTATCTTAGAATAGATTTTAATTTTTTATATTTTGCCTATATAAGGCAACCAAGTTTAATAATAAGAAACGATGGGTGTGTTAATTATTGTTTAATCTTTATCTTATCCCATCCTATTCATCTTCTTTTCTTGAAAATCCCAACATGGTATCAGAGCTCTAGATCCTTGAGGGACTGTGAGATTGGGTGAGAAAATACAAAGATAGAGTTGTCATGGCAGCAATTCAACATTCATCTCACCTCCAAGTTTCAATGGTGAAAATTATCTAGTATAGGCTGTTAAGATGAAAGCTCATTTAAAAGGTCTTAGCTTGTGGCAGTGGGTAGAAAATGAAAGAGAATTTCCACCTCTGGGAAACAATCCAACACTCAATCAGATAAGGGCTCATGAAGAAGAAGAAGCAAAAGCTCTAAAAGCTTTATCTATAATTCATTCTGTGGTCTCAGAAGTAATTTTCACAAGAATAATGACTTGTGAAACAGCTAAGGAAGCTTGGGATATGCTGAAAGAATTATATCAACGAAATGAAAGAACAAGAAGGATGCAAATCTTAAATCTCAAAAGAGATTTTGGGACTTTGAGCATGAAAGAAACGGAGACCATACAAGAATATTCTGATTGGTTGATAAATGTAGTGAACAAAATTCGACTGCTTGGAGAAGATTTACCTAATAGCAATATTGTAGAGAAAATGCTTATAAGTTTGCCTGAAAGATTTGAGTCTAAAATTTCATCTCTTGAAGATTCAAAAGATATCAGTCAAATAACTTTACCAGAATTGATTAATGCTTTGCAAGCTCAGGAGTAAAGAAGAGCAATGAGAAACTAAGAAAGTGAAAAGATGGTAGAGGGAGCTTATCTAGCAAAGCTTTTGTCATCAAAGACGAAAGGAAACATTCCTCAATGTGACCATTGTGAGAAGTTTGGTCGTGAAGAGAAAGATTGTTGGCACAAAGGAAAGCCTCAATATTATAACTGCAAAAGATTTGGTTATCTGCAAACAAAAATTGCAGAGTTAAAAAAGAAGAACATGCAAATTTGGTCGAAGTGGCCGAAGAAGAAAATCTTTTTTAGATTTGTTGGTGAGAAGTGCATCAAGATGTATTTGGAGAGACGTGCTCTAATAGTTGCAGGTTGATGAGAAGGGCATCAACGGTGAAGAGAAGTGCTTCACATAAGATTCTGAAGATTAGGCGTACTCATCTTTGAAATTTTGAATTAAGAGGAAATGTTGAGAATTAATTCAAAATTTTAAAGTTTGTTAAAATTCCTTTAGAATAGGTTTTAGATTATCTTAGAATAGATCTTATATTATCTTTAATCTTATCTTAGAATAGATTTTAATTTTTTGTATTTTGCCTATTTAAGGCAACCAAGTTTAATAATAAGAAATGATGGGTGTGTTAATTATTGTTTAATCTTTATCTTATCCCATCCTATTCATCTTCTTTTCTTGAAAATCCCAACAATTATGGAGATTGTGATTTGTTTCAGATAGCAATGGGGGTATATCTCAGCTCCCCTAAAACAGAGAAGGCATCAGAAGATGGTGAGAGTGTTAGACTTCGATATGGGGTCTCCTCCATGCAAGGTTGGCGTTCAACAATGGAAGATGCAGTGAGTATTTTTGATTTCTTTCTTTACCTTACTATATTTAAATGTCCTAGCCATGAATATTTAATATCGAGGTGTCAGTGAAGTTGTAAGATGACATTACTTAATGAGGGGTGAAAACCATCTGTTGTATATATTTTGATATTTAATCATGTGGTATTTGTTTGAATTTATCAATTTGGATAATGTATTTGAGCTTCATGTGGTTAATGTCATGGTTGTTCAACAGGTCAAGAAAAGGTGCTATGCGAGCTCTAAATTGCTCAAAGACATGATATCTCTAAGAATTTTTATGTGGTTAAGTCCTTTAAAATATGTTATATGATATGTTTGTTGGTTTGCTATAGGTTTATTTTTATTGAAGTTGAGCAAGCTAGACTTGTACAATTGAAGGTGACCATGTGGTAGTGTTGTTACTGGTCACTCTCTCAACAGACTTAAATCTATGTGATTATGGTTTACATGTGTTACTGCAGTTACAACTAGTTATGAATTGGATATTGTCATTGTGATATGACTTTACATACCATGTTAGGAAAGTAATGAAAGTAAGACGAGAGACTTAATATATCATTAAGTATTGTAATGCATTAATTGTAGTCATAAAAGTTGTGATCAGTGGACTTACACTAACGATTAACATGACTATGACATCTTACTTATTGCATGCAAAACTTATATGAGGTGTTTAACAGCATGCAGCTTATCCAGATTTGGACAGTTCTACATCTTTCTTTGCTGTCTATGATGGCCATGGAGGTCAGCTCTATTGTACTGCTTGTTATGAGTCCTAATATAACAGTCTTATTTATTTTGTATAACTTTTCACATTATGAATAAAAAAGATTGCCCTCTGTTTGTGGAACTTTAATATCAAACTTGTACTTTTTCCTATTACATTATCCTTAGTACTTTTTTCCTTGCCACAATTTTAAATAGCATTTACTGCTTTGCATATCCTCGTCCTACTTCTCTAACAGGTCCATCTGTGCAAAAGATCAGTTAGTAGGAAGAATTATGTTTGGGCAATTCTTAGTGGTAAGGGTTTGGGAGCAAGGTTTGAAGCTTTTGGCTATATACGATTCAACTTGTGTGGGCATACTTATTAGGGATGGGTTTGATTTTGAACAAGAAACATCAGGTGGAACTTAAAACGACCATTGATGAGGATGCTTAAATGTGAATATGACTTGTAGAAGAATGATAACGGAGAAATGACCTACATATCCATGATAAAGATTGACGAATGGATCCAAAGTTCTTGCTAATTTTGTGAAGTTTGTAACGTTGAGTTGATAGCCAGTATATTTTAGTTGTGTCTGAAATTAATAGTGAGCAACCGAATTCCTTAAAGTTCATTGTGTTCCAGGGCAAGTGGTGGCTAGATTCTGTGCTAAGTTTCTTCACCAACAAGTGCTCAAACATGAAGCTTATTTGGCTGGAGATATAGGCACTTCATTGCAGAAAACTTTCCTCAGGTAAATTCACTACCATTTGCTCTAATATGTCCATTTAATGCGTCTAGATTTAACAATAGTTCTGAGAATTTCATGACATGAAACCTTACCAAGACTGCTATAGTGTTTTCTTGCATTATATGCTTATGATAGCCCAGGCCAACTTGGCAGTGGCAGTATCATAGTGATCTGATGTGTATGCTATTACTGTGAATAGTTTAAACTAAAAAGTATTTATCAACTGTCAGGTAAACTTCTCCATCTTGGAGATTGATATTGGAATGATTATCTTGTTCACTAGGCTCTATTGTTGTTTGCTATCATACTTGTATCTCAAATTTTTCTGAAACCTATATGATGCAATGCAGTTTTAGTTATGTTTGTGGTCAGATAAATTGTTCCGCATAGAATAAATTATTAAGTTTATTAGAGTTTCCTGCAGAATGGATGAGATGATGTGTGGACAAAGGGGATGGAGGGAATTAGCTATTTTGGGTGATAAAATAGATAAAGTTTCTGGCATGATTGAAGGGTTAATATGGTCTCCCAGGAATAGTGAAGCCAATTGCCATTTTGCTGAATGGTCATCTGAGGAGGTATTGCAGGAAACTGACAGAGATTTTATTTTTAGCTCATCTGATTTGTTAGTGCAGGTGAATATGATTATCAATTTAACCGTGCTTTCCTAATCCAGGGATCTCATTCTGAATTTCATGGACCAACTTGTGGAAGCACAGCATGTGTAGCAATGATTCGAGACAAGCAACTTATCGTTGCAAATGCTGGTGATTCACGTTGTGTTATTTCCAGGAAGGGACAGGTAATTGTATTCCATCTCTATTGGATTAGGTTTTAGCTGTAATGCCTTCTAAACAGTTCTTCCCCCTCAAGAAATGTCAACATAGTAATTGCATTATTTGAAATTTCTTTTTCTCACAAATTTTGCTTTCAGAGCAAGATGATGTCCATTCGACCACCTCTCTCTCCGTTTTTTGAGCACTTATTTGATCTTTGCTTACACAAGCAGTCATTCTTGGTCAGATGTTATTGAGACCAGATGTGAGAAAAAGAAAATAATTGCAGGCATAAAGTGGGTTCTACCATAGTTGAGCAAAGTTAAGAGCACTTGTCATTATTTTTATTGAGGACAATAGTTAAGCTGATTAAACTAATTTCCTGCTTAGTCTCTTGTGTTCACTTTTGCTGTATCTCTGTCTCCCTCCTGTCACCACTTGTTAAAAGGCTGATCAATGTCCAAGTCACATCCTTATTTTAAACTTTATCGAAGTACATCAATCCATCTCCATAATTGCATAAAACTAGCTGAAACAATTTTATTATGTTATACCTGTCCTCACTGTTAACTGAATAATGTCAAAGCCTAAAAGACCTACTTTGTTCTTACCCTTCTCTTCCAATTAATTGCAAGTGAGGGCACTCTCTGCTGAAAACCTTTCGAGTACTTAAATTGCCCAAAGAACTGAGAAGTTGGAATCCAAGTCATTTTGATATCTTGTTTTTGTACCTGTAAATATACTGATAACGTGTTCCCATGTGACCTTAGATGGTTACTGTCAAAAGAGTGTCTGTTTGCAGATTTCACTGCAGTGTCTCATGTCAACAGTTCTTCGCAGGCATATAATTTATCCAAGGATCATAAGCCTGAACTTGAGGTTGAGAGAGAGAGGATTCTGAAGGCTGGTGGTTTTATCCAAGTGGGGCGAGTGAATGGAAGTTTAAACTTAGCAAGGGCAATTGGTATGTGAAAATGGTCGTAGTTCTGTGGGAGAGAATAAGAAAGCTTCTCTACTCTGCTTCAATTATTCTCACCTTGTTAATGCTAATATTTAAAGGTGACATGGAGTTCAAGCAGAACAAAACGCTACCTGCTGAAAAGCAAATTGTTACTGCTAATCCAGAAGTAACCACTGTACGCACTATTAATACTGCAACTTCATTTTTTAGGTTTCATGTTCTTGTTCATTTCGTTTTTTACTTTTTTCATCATCTTTGAGCTTGTGGATTCAATTTAGTCGGCCTTAGTTGTTGATCTAATTATAAGACTGCATAAATATACTATCATTTGAAGTAGCTTTCACATCTCAACTTGGAAAGGGAGGGCTTTTATTTTGAATCCCTTGTGTCCCTAATTGTGGATTATTTGTCTGTGTTGAGTGTGTTTCTGACACAACTTTTTTCTTGTTTACCATTTGGACTGATTGAACAGGTTGAACTCTGTGATGATGATGAATTTCTTGTCCTTGCTTGTGATGGGATTTGGTAAGTGCTGTCATGCGTTATGTCATAGTTTTTCTTATTCCTTCCGTAGCTTTTCCTTGAGCTATAGACTATAGTGTAGATGATTAATGGACTACAGTAGTAGAAGTTTTTTTTTTTGGCAAAATCGGGAATCCTTGGAGCGACTCTAAACCTAAAGCTGTCAACTCATAAAGCAGTTGCAACGAGTGACACGTGTCACCTAAGAGGGCTTAATGGGGGTTGTACAGGTTGACTCGAATGCAGAGTTATTAATCCTTACCTAATAGGTTCCAAGTAAATCATACCTGTTAGGTTCAAGTAAGGTCTTTTATTAACTAATTTGACAGTAAAATTAATTCATTGGAACCCTCAGTTAAGACCAAACACTTCTAAGCTTTTGCTTGTACAATTACTACTGTTACAACATTGTTGATGCTGCTGCTGTTACTATCCCCACAGCAGGGCCCGTTTCTGTATGTTGCCTCTGCTCTTAGTTGCACCTCTTAGGACCTTTTGTTTCTTCCAAAGTCTGGACTTGGAAGCAACAGTTGTATCCTAGACTAAATGTGCGTGATCCAATTTGGAAGGTGGAGTTGAGATAATCCGACCACTTGTACATGCATGGATGAAGTGATGACTAGTTCTAAAACCAAACTAATGCAACATGGGGATGATGATATCTCATGTCCATAGCTGTCACCATCGATCCATCTCTGTTTCTCTAGCACAGCGATAACCAAACTTCTTATCCAACTGACCAAAGAGAAACTAAGCGCTCAAATTAAAAATATAGAGCAATTTGTGGATGTGCTCTGGTTGGTTTGTTTGTATTTGTTGTTTGCAAATTCTGACAAAGCAACTACACTACTAGGGATTGCATGTCAAGTCAACAACTGGTGGATTATGTGCGCGAGCAGTTGAAAACTGTAAGTTCGGAACAGCCTTGTTAAAGCTTTACGCGTATGCAATTCACGAACAAATGTTTCGTTGTTCTATTCCATCCAGGAACATAAGCTTTCAGCAATTTGTGAGAAAGTATTTGACCGGTGTTTGGCACCCACAGCTGGTGGGGAAGGATGTGACAACATGACCATGATCTTAGTTCAGTTCAAGAAACCTGTCCATTCAAGTGGTTCTGAGCAACCCCAGCGCTGTTCCCACAATTTTTCTGACGTTCACGACAGTGGGTTGGACAGTGGCCAGGCTTCGTTGCAGACCGATACAAGTGATGCTGGTTAATGTGACTTAAAACTGATTCATGACCATTTTCCGCACGGAGCTTTGAGGAGTTCAAGAATCGTGAACCTAAATTTCCCTTCAGGAACAGGATTCCTGTGATTGTAAATGTTCTAGTTTTTCCAGTAATTGAACTTTTCTATAGGGTTCTGTAAATATGTTTTTGTTTTTCGGTTATCTGAATCGTCCTGTCAAGTGTGAATAGGATCTCTCCTCTGTGATACCGCATGTTGATTTCATAAACGAGGAACTGTGAATCACATGTTACAGTGAAGTCATTAAAAATTGCCCACTGCACATGGGAGTTGAACCCTATAGATCGCATGGCTCCCAACTTAATAGAGGGTAACGACTATATTTGATCCTTGTTTTGACAGTGTACCTATAACAAAAAGAAAAAGGAAAACGAGGTATGTATAACTTGTATTAAATACTTCAAACAGAGTAAAAAGTCTTTTACTGAACAACAAAAACTTCTCTGCTCCTAGTTTGACATTTTCACCAGAACGGATCAGTACTCTGGTATGTTGCAGGTATGCCTCTACAGTAGATAGCGTTGCTACCTCCCTGCATGGAATTGTTTTCCTTTTTGTATAGAGCCTTTCCTTACCAATTTAACAAGAGCCATGATGTTAAGGTAAACTGCCTAACAATAAACATATCGTAGAACTCTTCGTATTTTTCAAACTGTATATAAAACCTGTTTTTTATTTATTCATGGCAGGCCCCTTCTTGATGTTCCAATTGTTTGTTACAGCAATGGATATGTCTACAAACCGGCGAGTGAAATGGGATCTTCCTGACCTTGCATATACATATACATGGAAAATCATCATTGTCTTTTTCGTTGGTGTAGACTTACTTAAATATGTTTTCTGCTGCTGAATTATGTGGTTAGTAAATGAATTTCGGACGTTGCTGGACTCTCTTGATGGTAGTCTCCTGTTCTCTTTTTTTAGTTTCCTTTCCTCGTCACTTCTGTTCTCTCTTTTCTGGTTTTCTTTCAATAATTTCTATTGATCACAACCTTCCTCTCCTCTTCCTCTTTCCTTATCTAGGTAGTTTTGGTGCCACTCTTATCTTTGCCTAGCCTAGAGCTTCATACTTCTTGATTTGAGTCTTCAACCTTTCTAGTTTTCCTAGCTTTATTAAAGCTTGGCCTAAACCCCTCCTTACCCTTAATTTTTGTTAGCCCCGATTTTTTTTTTTATGATTAATTAAGCATGATTAAATTAAGTAAGTTGAGTTAGCCTAAATTAAGTT
>JAOSBK010000001.1:15464164-15478226 GCA_027568895.1 Erythroxylum shatona | reverse complement strand
TGGATGGATTTATGCGAGTATTGGGAGCAATCAGCTACAAAGGTTAGTTTTTATTTGATAAAAAAACTTTATTTCACTTATTTGATAACTGATTATATTTTAGTATTTATGAATTGTGATTTATAGATGTTATAATAGATTTTGATACGTGTATGATTAGGAAAAAGTCAAAAAGCCAAATTGGCAAGGAGTCAAGTCAAATGTCGACCAAACTCTGGCTCCAAGGCCTTTGTAGCGATACGACATGAGATTGTGAGTTATTTTCTTTTTAATTATATTTTACTTTGATTGACATTTAAAAATTTATGAAAAATTACTAGTAATATATTTTTTTACAATAGAGTGACAGGGATGGCGAAGAGTGTGACTGGATTAAGCTATGGTATCACACTCATTATGATGAAAGCAAAGATCAATGGACAACTGTCGAATGCAAAGCAAAATTGGTGAGTACATAGTTCATTTACAAATATTTGTTAAATGAGAATGTGTATGTAATTAATTCTTACTTTTTCAGTAATTAATGTGTCATGAAATGACACATTCAATAGAATAAGGTCATTCGATGACAGTGGATGAAGTGTGCGACAAAGCCTTGGGCACTAAATCAGATTACGTTATTGGCATGGGAATTGGACCTCAACCACAAGGGAATACTTCGGTCAGAAAGAGACTTCGAAACGAATTAGAGGAGTCAAAGAGGGCTAATAAGGGGTTACAGTCTTAAGTCGATGAATTGACTAAACAATTTAAAGAAATGCAGGATCGATTAACTTCCCAAGTCAAACAACAAAAAAAGGTCTTGGAACTTTTATGTTCTACACATATTGTTTGTTTAGACTAAACATGTACTCATATTGATATATTAAATACTTATGACGTTTTGTTTATTTTAATTATCGTATTATGACATGTTTGGGAATTGCAATTAAATAATAAATTGTTTGCATGTATTCAATTCTTGTTATACATGAATAATTATTAAAATTAATGATATATTCAAAAAATTGATGAATTATTAAATAAATTTATTTCATAAATAATATTTAATAGTTATTAAATAAATAATATTTTAAAATTTTGTTAAATATTAAATTAGCAAATAATTAAATAAAATTATTTTCAGAAATTTTAAACAAATTTAAATTAAAAAAGTAATTAAAATTCAAATTTATTAAATTAAATTTTTTGGAAAATTGAAAAATTTTAAATTAATAATTAAAATTGATTAATTATTAAATTATTCCTATATTCAGATAAATGAAAACAAATAAAAAATTATAATTTATATTGAATCATTATTAAATAAATTTTTAAAAATTATTATAAATAAATTTATTTTGGATTAAATTAAATTTAATAAATATCTCACAATTCGCGACGTCTGACAGCTTTTTTGCGACGTCCTTCAAACGTCGTTAAAACTCAACAATTCGTGACGTTTTCTCCCAACGTCGCCAAATATCGAGTCCTTTCCTGACGTTTTATGAAATGTCGTCGAATATTGGTGCCTTCCATGACGTTTTCCATCAGACGTCGCCTATGCCTATTACCAACCTCACCATCTGTGACGTTTTTTATGACGTTTTAATAGACGTTGAAAAAGGTTTTATGCGACATTATATTAGCTTCTGCGACGTTTTAAAAACGACGCAGAAGGGGTCTATTTCTTGTAGTGATGGCACTGCAAAATTTACAATGTCATTTGTGTTTTTATATAATAAAGTGAGATATATATGATTCTGACATCAACTTAATGCAAACGTAGCATGTTACGTTTGCACTTTAGTTAATAAATAATAATTGATTGAGAAAGTACAATTTTTAGGAAAACTAAAATATGAATATAAATAAAAAGAATCAATTAAAAATTCGGCTAAATATATTACTATCATGTAGACAACATTTCCCCATTTACAATAATTCATAATAAATATAAATTCTTTTTATTTGGTATGACTGTATCCTCTTTTAAAAAATTTAAATCGTGTTTTCAATTCAGAGACAAATGAGTTATCTATTGCATAAAAACATTGATAAAAGAACTCAATCATATGATATTATTCAATTTTTTATATATTATAAAAGAGATGAATTATATGACTATTATTTACCAGTTTTTAATACATATTAATGATCATCGAATTCACTAATCTCGAGTTACAAAATTTTTTTCCTGTCAATTTATCTGTTGACATACTTGAGCAATTTAGTCCAAATTACCTATGAGGTTCAGCAAAATGATAACTCCAAACATTTTTCCCGAAGAAACATATGTTTCAAGAAGTTCAACCACTTTCTAGTCTAACTGGTCAAAGGAGATCAAAATTCGAAGCACAGCACAAGACCTGCGTTCATTAAAGAACAAGTCCTGCATGGATTGAAGAACAAATCCTGCATGGATTGAAGAACAAATCCTGCATGCATTGAAGAACTAGTCCTTCATGCTTTGAGCTGTATGCAACGATAACGGCATTGAAATTCCACCTACTCCTATAACATCGCAGAAAATGTGAGTTAATTCCAGTGAACATCAAATCTCGTCTCTCCACTCCTATATTCTTCTTTTTGGCTGACAAAATGGAAGAGTCTAATGCAGGTAAACCGTCACAACCACAGCAACCGCCACCACTACCGAGACGGTCACTTCCCGGCTATATAATTTGTATGGAGAATCTTCATATTTGCGATTATGTCTTGGTAATATATCTTCAAATCTCATGTGAAAACATTTTTTATTGAAAACTGTGGATGTAAAATCTCATATATAATCATGACAGCGTCATTTTCATGAACCAACTTTGCGTATTGAGGGTAAAGAGGTATTCAAACCTGTAAGTTAAATTGGCTGGTGTCCGTCGTCCATCTTCGTTCCTTATTATTGTGCTGCACTGTTATATATATATATATGGAGATTATCATTTTCTTTTCTTCTTCTACTCCCTTGTTATTTTTGTGCAGAAGTACTTGGAGATGTGTTCTCGTTTCTATTACGAGGTAATTACCGTTAGTTTCATTTTAAGTCTCATAGGTACCAGTAAAATTAACTTACTATTTTATCATTGTTACTTGACTAGCCATTAAGAACGATATTCGATAGCGCAATGCAAAGAAGTGGACGTCTGTCATTAGCGTTTGCAAGATTAGGACACCATGGTTGGTTTAGAATTTCTATGTACTTCAGTAAATATCTTGGGGAGACTAGTCGAAAGGATTTTCAAGAAATTCTGGGTAAATGATTTCTTTTCTTTAGCTGGTCTTAACTCTTCGTTGGATGGAACTTTTTTTCTTACTAATATCCATTTTGTTTAATTCTGAAATATTCTGTTTCATTAATTCTTCTTTCTACAATAAGCAATGCGTTTGTTAAGAATTTAAGATAATATACAGGTAAGCTTTTTGTCGAGGGAAGCTATCGTCATCCTGAAAACAAGATACTGATCTGTTTAAGAATTCATAACATGGAAGAGGAATTCAATCGAATGCGTACGGAATTTGATTTCCCCATAGTAGGTAAGTCATTGTTTGTGTAATCAAGTATTATTTAACTCCCGTCTCCATTAATGGTTTTTTTATTCAAGTTTTATTTTGTAACTATAACTTGTGTTTTGGGTTTAAGTACAGGATGTGTTTGTGGGGAGTCGAGTGGTACTAACTATGCGAGTTATCGGGAGTATATTGAAGCTGCTGATCGTCCCTTTGCTTTTATGGTATGTTTTGCATCCCCTACAACATTTGTTTTCAATCAACACATCTAACAATAGACTTAAGTCTGACATTATTTACTTTTCAAGTAACATTTTTATCCCAAACTAATAGGTAGGTCAATCTAATGATGGAGAGCTGGGAAAACTTATAGATTGCCACGTAAAAGGTATGTGTACTAGTGATTCCATTCTATTAATTTATTTTACAAGGCCTTTAGATCAAAATTTCCGAGTTATTTCTCTGTAGAGAATTCATTCATTTGAAGACTAATTGTTTTTAAGTTTGTTCAATACACTGAATTTTTTTTAATTGTTCGTTCGCAGTTTCAAACAACATCGAGTTGCCTCCAAAAATGATGGAGATCATGTTGTCTGAATTAGCAAGCAAACATAGGATTGAGTAGAACTGTAGTGTTATTGGATTATTACTAGACGTTGGATATGTTCTCATGTCATCCGTGGTTTACGAGTTTTTCATTAGCTTGTGCTTTTGGTATTATATAGAGCTGGATTTAGTTAGTTTTTTTCTTTTTCAGCCAACTTCAGGTCTGACTCTTTCAACAGTCCTACGTAGTGAGACAACGACTCTTAAAAGGTTTAATTTCTCATAAGTTGTATGGTTTGTATTGAATTTTCTGATTAAGTTATTGCTTTAAAGTAACTATAATTCTTGGCATTTTATAAGTTAGATGGCAAAGTTAAACAGATTGAATGCTTTGAAAATGTTGGAATTCAAATTGAATGTTTCAAAATGTTAAGGTTCAAGTTATATTTTGATGTAAACGTTGAAGTTCAAAATACAACTTTAATCTATAATTATCTTAATGTGGAAGTTACTATATTTCTCACATATTCTCACGATCACATATTGTGTAATTCATGATTTGGTTTTTCATTATTCACGCCCTTGGATTTATTAACAAATATCTAAAAATTTTCATCAAAAGCTTATAGTTCAATTTGGCAAAGCTTGATGATAAAGCTAATCTTGTCATTAATAAAGTTTAATTTATAAAACTTAGATTTGTAGAGTATGTTTACTTTTATAGGAATCAAGATTAATCAAGCTTAAACCTTTAATCCAACTTTGATATACAAAAAAATTGAATTCAACTCGTATTCAATATAATTTTAATGAATGAAAGTAATAAAGTTGAATTTGACTTATTTCATTTCTATGCTTATGTTTCAAAAGTTTATGGACTAAAACTTTTTATGCACATTATATTTTGTTAGGTATCAAAGAAAATGAAGATGTTAAATTAAGAAACAATTTTTATATGTGTATGGTTGAGCAACATTAATCTTAAATCTTATAAAAAATGTAGTTAAACAAATTTCAGATGGTCTTGAAATTAATTAAGTTTATTTTAATAAGTTTGATACTAGTAAGAATATTTTTGTTCTACTAATTGTCAATCATAGTTTAAAAAAAAGTACATTGTCTAATATATCTTAATTTTTGAAATATTATTCTCATTCATGTAGAAATTCTAGAAATTTTTTAAGAAATTGGATTGTGCATTCTATCTTTTCTATTTTTAGTTTTTAAAGAAATTGGATACCGGATCATGAAAGAAAAAATGAAAAGGAAATAGAGTGACACTCTTAGACGACTTGGAATCATTGACCTTGGCTTCCTAATTTTGAATTATTTTATTTTTATATTTTACACACCTAATGTTTTAAATCACCATCAAAATAAGTTTTGATAATAACATATGATTTTGAAGATGATTATATTAATAATATTAGTTTATACCCTATATCAATCGATTAGTTATAATTTAGTGACATGATTATTTAAAGATATTATTATCTTATAAATATAATAACAACAACAACAATATCCTAGTAGAAGTCCCACTTAACTAGAAGTTTGGGAAGGTCCATAAGTACGCAACTTCTATCTTAACTAGTAGAGAGCTTTAAGGATTAAATGAGCATTGTGAATAAAATTATAATGAGATCGTAATTATAATATTCATATAATATTTATGTATTATCCTTAAACTATTTCTATTTGTTGTTTTATTAAGCCTGAATCTTATAATTAGACTTAATAGAGCAACGAATAGAAATATTTTAAGAATAATACATAAATGTTATACTATTCTATTCGTTGTTTTGTTAAGTCTAGACTTGATATAGTATAAAAAGATTAATACATATTATGTTTCTTCCTTATAAAAAAAGTAGTCGATCTTATTTATTAACTTATGGAGATATTTAAATAAACTTGTGGATGATCATCAGAGAACAAGCTCACTAAACTAATTTCATATGAGAAATCCATTTGAAACATAACTTGTATTTATAGAAATTTTCGTTGTGATGATTGTATCAGTAATCCTTTAACTCAAAAATTTCAAAGTATTTTATAGAAGAATTGTTATATTTTGATACTACTTATAACTTATCTTAGTCAAGGATAACTTAACGAGAAGTTATTAGATGTAGTATAAACTATATATAAGTAGTTGAATAATTAATATATGATTCATCACCCTAGAGTGATTAAGGAGAATGTTCTGTTATTCTTATCATTAATAGAGGACCCTTATAGAGTAAAATTAATTACATACTCTATATCTAGTTGAAACATTATCAATGAAATAATTGAATTACATAGAAAAGTTATTCACGAAAAGGATAGTAAAAACTACTTTGAAATTTCTAATATTTAAGTGGTCATGATATATTGTTAGATGTTAATCTTGATCCATAAATATAAATTATTTAATTAGAGAACTAAAGATAAATTAAACGAGTTTACTTTATCTAACCATAGATATGACTTAGAGTTATAATTTATGCTTATCAATATATTATGAACTTAATAGATCACACACAAAAAACAGTTAAAGAGAAAAAAAGGTACAGTAATCATGCTAATCTTGAATGTAAAGTTTGAGAAATTTTAAGATTAAATATGAAATATTTAATAAATAAGGATCGATATGAGAAGTTGGATCTTGTTTGGTCCCTTTAGTATTTAATTAGAATTGATTATAATTCTAAATAAATTTTAATTAAAATAAATTAGAATTTCATTTTAGTTAAATTACTAAAAGATCAAAACACTTTATAAATAGGTTAAAATTTTTAAGGAGATAACACTTTTTGTTTACCCTTTTTACACTATTTACAAAGTTCTTTCAACACATTAATTTATGTGGATATTATTAGAGACTAAACCTAATGAAGCTACAATGGTTGCGGTGAACTAATTTTAGGAATGATTGAGGAAAACTTGAAAAAAAGAGCCAAGCTATATAATAAGGTATGGATTTATAATTTATGTTTTATTGTATTTATACATTAATCATGTTATATAGTTTAAGTGATCTTAAATTCCCAAAAATATTAAAAAAAAGATTTTGTGGATGTTTCGTTATGTGCAAGATTGGAACCAGTTCCAATTTTTTTAACAAATGCAAGGTTATTATTTCAGCCTCATCAGCTAGCTTGCTGCTAATGGTTAGTAGGCAAGGTTTATCCCATGGCCATGGTTTCCACAGGCTATTATGTTCTCTCATAAGGGGATATATAGATTTAATGACTCTCTAATTATTATTACTTTTCAGTTATAGAATTACACTTTATTTTTATTGGTAAGACTGCATTTTTCCTATAGTTTCTAATATTAGGAACGAAAGCGTAATACGAAAGAAGACAACTTTAATGGACTTCTCATGAAAAAGGGTTTAATTTGCAAACACGGGATGGCAACTTGATCAGGGCAAGCGATGAGGATAAGTGATTTGCTCTGAGAATTTATAGCAAAAATTCAACACAAAACATATTGTAGACTGAAGATGCAATGATATTGAACTCCCTAGTATTCCACTACCACCTATCAAAAACTATATTTGTGCTTGACTATGCATTCTGCATATTTTAGTTAATTTTGCTTTTGTAGCTGAGTTATTGCTTAAGTTCATTAAAAAAGCTAGGGCCAACCACGTAAAACTTTCGATTCTGTATCAAAGTTTTGAATATTTTTTGGACACTGAATTTGTTTATATCAATAATTATTTACTTGAAATGAAATGGATCAATGTGCCTATACAATTAAATATACTCAAGTATACCTCTACAAGCAGCAATGTGCTTATCATGCAATAGCATGACAAGCTCCCTAATAACCTCTGCTTGGCCTCTGTGAAATGAGTGGAAATGCTTCAGACAAGGTTCAATGATCTTTGGTATTAAGAAAGAACTATGGATGCAGCTTCAAGTTCATTGCTTTATGTCTCCCTGGTTAAAACCTAAAGCTTTTTATTTCGTTTGGAAACTCGAGGCAATAATAATGGATTATTTGTGTACTCCCGATTTAGGAATTACTTTTTGTTGGTTTTTAATGTGGGAACAATCGATGATTAAAACAATGAACCAGCTCAGCCCATTCCATGGAATTTTTTTTTGAAGTGATTATTTTTTAATTAAATTTATTTTAATAAACTTTGTTATTAAAAATAAATCAATTTATTAATTAATTTTTCAATTTTTATAAATTAATTAATTTTCATAAACCAGTTAGTTTTTATTTAACACTCTTCTTCTTAAACTTCTACTTCTTCAATGGACAAATATTATATCTTTCTTTAATTTATTTCAAATTCTTCAAGTTTGTTCGAATTTTTATTGTCTCCTACTTCAGTTTGTTTTGTGTAATACTCGATTTCAGTCTCTTTTATGCTTTTGATATATATACCAATATTGGAATTTTCAATAGCTTTTGATTAGGGTTAGAGTACCTTTTTCCACTTAGGGTGTTCCAACCCTGTTCTACTTAATCAAGTCTATGCATTTGTGTGGACTCTCCATAAATATGTGGATGAAATATAATGAAATATGATTGGTACTGGTTAACTGGGACAGAGGATCTGATTTCTTTTGATTATAACCAGTAATTATGAAGAGTAGGTGTAATGGACTAAAGATGAAAGATTGAAACTTTCTAAAGTGTACTATTATTAGGTCTCTCACTAATGTCTCTGTTTTAGCTAGCTAAATAAGCTTTCCATTAAATTTTTGTTTTACTTTTAATGTATTGGCTCTTATTAATTGCTAATAATTCATAAAATTTGAATCTATAAAAATACAGTTCTTTCCTTTTTAGTCTTTTATTTGCTTCCTTTATATTACAAGAGTCTAACTTCTCCAAGGAATAACTTAACATCTTCACAGTCTATTAAGTCTTTATACCTTTAAATAATATGCAGGCAACAAATGGCAAAAGAACTCGAGGATGCTCGGATGAGAAACAAAATTGGTTAACAAACTTTATGTAAAATGCTAAATTCAGAGCTCTGTTTGGTTGTCTCATATACCAATCACTTTTGGACCTGAAATTGATATAGTTTTCTTACCCATAGTGAATACAAATCTTGAAATCCAAGTTCCATTCTTTCATCAAAATGCTCTCATCCTGTCACCTTTGACTGTTTATATCCATTTGAAATTATAATCATTTTAGGAATCTGGATACACAGGAACACATGAATTATTAAAAAGAACTATTATTCAACTTTAGATTGAATTATTAGAATTTTTATTAATTAATTATACAGCAATAGATATTGGTATTTCATTAAAGTATTTCATTTTATCATATTTTTACTTATTTTTAATAATTTTTATTTCTTATTTACTATATATCAATTTTATAAAGGTTTAATACCAGTTGAACGTTTAAATTTTTTATTTTTTGTCTTACTGATTTAATTTTCAATTCAATTTTTAAAACATTATAAGCAATTCCTTTTCAATAAACATTCCAAAGTTTTTAAAGGTATGACTAAAAGATATTAATCTATCAATTTTTCATTAAAAATATTGACAGAATATACATTACATTGCATTTATTAAAAATATAATTAAAAATTTTATTAATAAAATTTTTATTCTCAGAAAATGAAAATTTTATTCTTTTACTAATTTATTATATTTATATATTATTGCTTATACAAAATATAAATATTTAATGCATAATGTTAATTAGTTTAATAATTACTAACTAATAATATATTATACTATATTAGTGAATTTTCAGAAGTTTGGCTTTTAAGATCACAAAAATAAATTAAAAATGCTATAAAAATTTGAAGAAGAACTTAGAAGTTGAGATAATATCTTTAACTACTATAAGTCTCCATTTATAAGGAGCCCTCTGAAGAGAGTTATAGGGAAAACAACAAACTACTGGTAATATGATAGAGTGGACTTCTATACGAGCTCTAAGATAGATAAAGATGACTGTAGCTAAGACCCTAGGAATGTTAGCCAAAACGTAAGCCCTTCATCTGATCGGGTGTTAAGTCTTAAGGTCTGCCTCTTAAGGATCTAAGCTAACTACTCCTCTTAAGGATCTTAGCCAAAACATAATCGTTTCTCAATGTGACCGAAGTAAACTTATTAAAGACTTAAGCTTTCCGAGGAAAGAGCGTTTTTAGAGAGAAGCCATATAGAAACACAACTTTTATTGGATGGAAATTTTTTTAGGATACAATGAAGCTTGAATTGAAACTTCTAATGAAAACTTGTTTTTACAACAAAAGAGTTCATTGGCTTAGATAAGCAAAGAAGATTACAAAAAGAAAAACATCTCTGAATAAGAATAAGGTCATATCACACCCTAGATGGATAAGCAACATCACATTATACATTAAATGGATAATCACATCACAACAACTATAAATAAGAACAACATCATATCATAAAATAACTGGATAAGAAAAAAATCACATCATAAAAGACATCTAAACAAATAACTTTTAATAGAGGGACCTATAATAAAAATGGGAGGAATCCTAATCTTCATCCTTGTCAGATAGGTTTTTGCAATAAGTGTAGATTTATCAGGAAAGCTCCTCCACTTAGTTATCACTATCATCATTGGTTCTTCTCTTTCTTTTATTGGGGCTCACTTCCTCTATGTTCAAAGTCTTAAAAATTTATCCAACTCTTCTTTATGAATGATGGGAATATCAACTCTAGATCTTGGGCATCCTGAAAGGAGGAGTCTTAGGTTTGATATGGTTCAGCAGTGTTTTGGCACAAGTCTATAGGGTTGTCCAAGATGTCAAAGTCTGGGATTTAAGGTTCTTCAAGAATGAATTCTCTTAGGTAAGTTCTAATAAATACAGAGACAGCTGGTGGTGCATATTTAGGAAAATGATTTAGGTCCATAAAAACTTCAAAGTTAGATGTGCTTGGACGAGAGTAGTACTAGGATGGGTGACCTCCAATAAAGTCATCGTGTTGCATCCCTCAACCATATCTTGGTTATTTGGAAACAACCTCTCTACTAGTTATGGGTAAGGCTATGTACTACTAGTCCTCCTTAGACCCCGTATGTTAGCAAAATTTCAATTAAGTAGTATTGTTGCTTATTTAGGTCCCTAAAAAAGTGCCTAAGGCCTTTAGGACATTTTCCTTATATCTTGGCCATTGGATTGAGGTATGCTAGAAATTACACCTGATTCTTAAAGTAGATGGATCCATCATGTGATGTGCTATAAGGCCAATTAAGAATAAAAAAGCATTAAGTGGTTTGCTTCTCTGATGAGGTCTCCCATAACCTGAGATCCTTTATAATTTGTGAGAGTTAAGTCCTCCATCTTATAATGGTTGGTAAACCTCAAGGAAAGTCAATAAGATGGAACCTTCATTTTCTTTATCATATAAATATTGATAGATCTGTAATGGAGGAAGAAAGATAACATATGCATAGTGGATAAAAAATTCCCATAAGTACCACAATGGATTCTCTAAGAGTGAGCCATTAATGAAAAACACAGTAAATATAGTGTCTAGATATTAAAAATGGAAGATCCTATACTTCTTTCTAAAATCCAAGAATTGTTTTAATAGGGTTTGATGTTCTTATTGAGTTTGTGAATAAAGCAAGATATCATTAATGTAAATCAAAGCATTTGATAGGATACCATTATAGATCCTTGTTATGGCTATTTGAAATAGTAATGGGGTGATTTTGAGCCTAAATGGCATGATTGTCCACTGGCACTTTATATTAGGAATGTGGAATGCTATCTTATATCGATGTTTTGGGTCAATGCCCAATTGCCAAAATCTAGCTTTTAAATCAAACTTTGAGAATTTTTTTTTTCCTCTTTTGGAAATAACACCTATTTATTTATATTAGGTTGAGGAAACTTATCAACTTGAACAAAATTATTCAAAGCCTTGTAATCAATAGCTAACCTCTTTTCCCTATGCCCTTTTCTACACGTTTTTATACATAAAAAGCTTGACATACCTAATATGATTTTGTTGACTCGATTAGTCCTTGTTTCAAAACTATAACACTGTTGGGCCCTAAATTTTTTCTCAGAAGATTTAAAGTAGTAAATGAGAAGTGTGGATAGATTCATGTTTTACTTTGGCGTTTTCTTAGATGAGAGACTATGAAATGAGAAGAATTAGGCTGAAAGTGAAGAATATGTATATATTTGTATGTTCTATTATTGGTGTTCATGATTAATCATGGACTACAATTTCTTTAGGGATGATATTGAGTTGAGAATGAGTAGTAAATGAAGTAGAAATTGTGTTCTAACTTTATGGAAAAATTTTGGATTGATCAAGATAGATTTAGATAGAGTTATCTTCTAGAAAGTTATAGGTCTTTCCCTCAGCTTCCAACGATAGATAGTAGGGAATTTTTGGACCTCTGGATTGAAAGTTATGGTCCTTAGAAAAGGAAAATGTTTAGGAGTATAAAGATGTGTCATCTGTAAAGACGCTTTGTCTGTGATGACGTCATTTCGACTGTGATGACGTCATTCGTCTTAAGACTTTTGCTTCATCTGTTTTTCTGCTTCGTCTGCTTTTCGCTTCGTCTGTCTTTTGCTTCGTTTGACTTTCTGCTTCGTTTGCTTTTCGCTTTGTCTGTCTTTTGTTTCGCCTATCTTTTGCTTCATCTGTCTTTCTGCTTCGTCTACTTTTTGTTTCATCTGTCTTTTGTTTCGTCTATCTTTTACTTCGTCTGCCTTTCTGCTTCATCTGCTTTTCTCTTCGTCTGTCTTTGTTTCTCCTGTCTTTTGCTTCATTTGCCCTGTTTCGTTTGCTTTGTCTGCTTTGCTTCGTTTGTTCTTTGCTCCGTTTGCCTCTTTGCATCATCTGCTTCATACTATCGTTTGTTCTTGCTTTGTCTGCTCTTTACTTCGTCTACATTGTGCTTTATCTATCTTTTTCAATTCGTCTAACCTTTTGATTAGTTTTTATCTGATTTTATCGTTTGTTCCATCTTTGACCCTTCAAACAATAGAATTTATCTTCAAGGTCTTCATAAAAATTGTACATCTTGAAGTCCTCTTTCAAATAATCCAAAGAGCACCTTGATTCGACATCGGTAGGGACAATTATACAAATTGTCCCGAGATAGGTTCAATATGATTAGGGACTAAATCTTGTTTGATTCTAAACCATGTTTGATTCTTTCGATCATAACTTTATTCTCCGACCTCCAAATGAAGTGAGTCTTGAACCAATAGTTTCTTAACACATTTTGTCCCTCCATAGAATTTGATAGCATTTAGTATTTATTTGAGATAGATGAATTGAATCAAAGTAATGGTATCGATTGGAAAAGTATGTAAGGGAGGAATTTAAGGATACTGTACTGTTTCAATATAAGAAAGTCCAAAAAGGTTCAGGGCAATACTTATGAAGTTCTAAACCGAATTGATGGATTTTGGTGTCCTTAGAAACGTAAGATAATGGAGAAGATTCTTCTAAAAGTAAAAGCTATGTTCGAATGTTCAAGGGTATTATTGGCAAGAAACTTAGGTTAAAGGAACCTAAACTTATAAGGAAGGGTTAAGTGGACTTTTTGAACTCAGCAAGGGCATAATTGGAAGAAGAACTGTTGTCTTGCTTTTAACAGAGAAGGAGAAAACGTGAATTGGAGCATTCTAGAAGAAGCTAGATGCGTGGATGAGAAAAAGAGAAATACGAAGAGAAGAAGAGAAAGAGAGAAAAAAGAGAAACAAGCTAGGGTTTAAATTCTCTTAGTCTTCAAGAGAGATTTTGGAGTTGTTCATAAAGAGAAAAAGGTAGAGGAAGAGAAGAGCTTCCCTTTGAGCTAAAGATCCCTCCATTTGATGAAGAAGGAAGGGAACCAATAGAATTTTACCTAAGAGCAAGGGGAAAGACAACCTTAAATTGGATTTTAGCAAGGAAATGTGGTGGGTAATATATTTATGGTTATTGTGTAAATAGGCATTTTGCCTATGTATGTGTATGTGCTAGAATTGCTAAATTGTGAATTACTATGATGTGTTTTATGTTATGCATTGAAAGATGTATGAAATTTTGATATAATTGAA
>JAOSBK010000001.1:15450679-15464064 GCA_027568895.1 Erythroxylum shatona | reverse complement strand
AAGAACACTTGGTGACGTTATATCATAACTTAATTTCTCATCATCTCTTTTCTAACCTCATATGATCTCAAAATATCTAAATCATCATCCAATAGGAATCCAATTGAAAATCCTATAATGCAAAATCACAAAAATTGATTCTAGAATACTTGAACCCAACATTTTCTAAACTCGATGAACTAGAATTCTTCCAAAAATCTAAAAGATTCAAAATTATCTGACCTTGATTCTTCACCAAATGAAGAGATCTTTAGCTCAATTGGAAGCTCTTTTCTTTCTCTATTTTTTTCCTTTCTTGATCAACCCCAAAATCTCTCTTGTAGGCTAGGGAAATTGAAACCCTAGCTTGTTTCTCTCTGTCTCTTCTTCTCTTTGAACTTCTCTCTCTTTTTCATGACATTCTCTCTCTTTTCTCTAGAATTTTCATTCTTTTCTTCTACCATCTTCCATTTTCCTTTTTCTACTCCATTTATAGGCAAGGCAACACTTCTTCTTCTAATTATGCCCTTAAAGATTGAGAATTGTCCCATTTGCCCCTTCCATTTATGCCTTATATCTTTTACACGTAAGTGTCTTACCCAAAAGCACCCTTGAATATCATGACATAACACTTTATTCTAGAAGACTCTTCTCTAGTGTCTTACGTTTCCAATGACACCAAAAGCATTCAATTTGGTTAAGTAGTGTGAAAGTTATACTCCAATATCTCCGGACTGCTTTTATTTCAAAACAGTACCCTAACTCAACACCCATCCAAAATTGAAATTCTTTATATAATTTGTAGCCCTATGTTTCTAATTTACCATGAAACAAAAATCGTCTCATTTGGACCTCTACTGATCCAGAAAACATCAAAATACTGAAGTATGTTCAGTGAGATAACGCCAATTCATATTATTAAAGAACGCACTCACTGTACCCATCTCACTCTTTTCACTAAATCTTTCTCCGTTAATTTCATATGGCTATGATTATTGGTGAAGATGTAGGGAAATGTCTTACAAATCCAATGGCTCAAGAATCAAGCCATTTGGAGGTCTAGAGGAGAAGTTATGGTCAAAAGAATGCAACATGTTCATATCTTTAATCATATTGTACATGCCTTGGCGCAATTGCCATAATTCTCACTACAGATGTCGTATTGACTTCGTTTTTAGACTATTGGCAAGAGGACTTCTAAATCTACAACTTTTATGAAGACCTCAAAGACCAATTCTGTCTTCTTACTTCTGCATTGTCTCACTTTCCATCATCTTATTTCTATCGTCTCATTTTCTATCGTCTCATTTCCATCGTCTCATTTTCCATCATCTCATTTTCTTCCATCTCATTTTATTACGTCTCATTTCTTTCTTCTCATTGTGTTTCATCTTATTTCCTTGTGTCTCATTTTCTTGCGTCTCATTTTCTTCCGTTTCATTTCCTTGCGTCTCATTTCTTGCGTCTCATTTCTTGCGTCTCATTTTCTTGCGGCTCATTTCTTGCGTCTCATTTTCTTGCGTCTCATTTCTTACGTCTCATTTTCTTGCATCTCATTTCTTACGTCTCATTTTCTTGCATCTCATTTCTTGCGTCTCATTTTCTTGCGTCTCATTTCTTGCGTCTCATTTTCTTGCGTCTCAATTCTTACGTCTCATTTTCTTGCATCTCATTTCTTACGTCTCATTTTCTTGCGTCTCATTTCCTTGCGTCTCATTTTCTTCCGTCTCATTTTCTTTCCCCAGAACGTCTCCACTTATAAGTATCATAACTTTTGACTCTGATGTCCAAAATTTTCATATTATATATCGTTGGAAAGATAAAAGAAAGATATACAACTTTCCAGAAGGTATCTTTGCTAAAATCTATTTATATCAATTCCAAATGTGTCCCTAAAGTCCAAAGACAAAATTTTCATTCCTACACCAACGTACTGCACCAAATTCTTAACTTTATGGCATTTTGAGACTTTTAGAGGCAGAAATGAAATTCAATGTCTTCATAAGAAATGTAGCCATACGTTTCTAGTTTAATCCAAATTAAGAATCATCTTGTTTAGATAACTAGAAAAAAAAGTTATGGCTAATAGAACGAAGCACATTTAGTGAACATTTTCCTGATCACTACCAATCTTGTTTCTAAATCTTTCCTTATCACAACTCATACCAAAATCACTCTTTCTACTCCTTCTACTCCTAATTTTCAATAAAGTCACATTTAATATCAATTATACCCGGAAGTTGTCAATGAATGCATGTACCACTTTTTATGCGAAAACATTCAGTATTTATGTGCATATATGTTAACATGATGCATGAGCAAAAAAATGCATTTCCTCAGTCTCTCTTTGAGCTCACATGTACTAAAATTTTGGGTCCTAACCCTTAATATGAGGACGGGATGTTACACTTCGTCTGCTTATTCCATTCGTTTGCTTTGTCATTCGTCTATTTTTAGCATTCGTCTATCTTTGGCCATTCGTCTGTCCTTGGCCATTCATCTATCTTTGGCATTTGTCTGCCTTTGGCCATTCATCTGCCTTTGGCCATTCATCTGCCTTTGGCCATTCGTCTGCCTTTGACCATTCGTCTGCCTTTGACCATTCGTCTACCTTTGGCCATTCATTTGCTTTCATCCATTCCTCTGCTTCTTCTGCTTTGTTTCATTTGTTCTTTGCTTCGTCTGCCTCTTTGCATCATCTACTTCATGCTATCGTCTATTCTTGCTTCATTTGCTCTTTACTTCATCTGCTTTGTGCTTCGTCTGACCTTTTGATTAGTTTTTGTTTGATCCTATCATCTGTTCCATCTTTGACCCTTCAAACGATAGAATTTGTCTTCGAGGTCTTCATGAAAATTGTAGATCTTGAAGTTCTCTTTCGAAAAATCCAAAGAACACCTTGATTCAACATTGGTAGGGACAATTATGCAAATTGTCCCGAGATAGGTTCAATATGATTGGGGACTAAACCTTGTTTGATTCTAAACCTTGTTAGATTCTAAACCATATTTGATTCTTTCGGTCATAACCTTATTCTCCGACCTCCAAATGAAGTGAGTCTTGACCAATAGTTTCCTAACACATTTTGTCCCTCCCATAGAATTTGATAGCATTTAGTATTGATTTGAGATAGATGAATTGAATCAAAGTAAGGGTATCAGTTGGAAAAGTATGTAAGGAAGGAATTTAAGGATAGTGTACTGTTTCAATATAAGAAAGTCCAAAAAGGTTTGGGGCAATTCTTATGGAGTTCTGAACCGAATTGATGGATTTTGATGTCTTTAGAAACGTAAGACAATAGAGAAGATTCTTTTGAAAGTAAAAGCTATGTCAAAATGTTCAAGGGTATTGTTGGCAACACATTTAGGTTAAAGGAACCTAAGCTTATAAGGAAGGGTTAAGTGGACTTTTCGGACCCATTAAGGGCATAATTGAAAGAAGAATTGCTGTCTTGCTTTTAAAAGAGAAGGAGAAAACGTGAATTGGAGCATTCTAGAAGAAGCTAGATGCGTTGATGACAAAAGAAAGAAGAGAGAGAAATACGAAGAGAAGAAGAGAAAGAGACAAAGAAGAGAAACAAGCTAGGGTTTAAATTCTCTTAGTCTTTAAGAGAGATTTTGGAGTTATTCAAAAAGAGAAAAAGGTAGAGGAAGAGAAGAGCTTCCCTTTGAGCTAAAGATCCCTCCATTTGGTGAAGAAGGAAGGGAATCAAGAGAATCCTACCCAAGAGCAAGGGGAAAGACAACCTTGACTTGGATTTTAGCAAGGAAATAAGGTGGGTAATATATTTATGGTTATTGTGTAAATAGGCATTTTGCCTATGTATGTGTATATGCTAGAATTGCTAAATTGTGAATTACTGTGATGTGTTTTATGTTATGCATTGAAAGATATATGGCATTTTGATATAACTGAATTGTGATTTTGATCATGTTTTGCATTGATATCTAGCATGGCATTTTGTATAAATGAAAAGAAAGGACAGAGCATGAAAAGTATGAAAGCATTTCATAAAAAGATTTGAGCATGATTCTGTGCTTTTGTTTGGGTGAGTGCAAAACCATTCTATTCGTCACGTGCATGTTGATAAGAGCCTTCTTCCGGCTGCCCGCTTGTGGCATATGAGCTCCGAAATTAGACCCATTCTATTCATGGGGTAAATTTCGGTTCTCTATTCTGTTTCTATGGGACCCTCTAGCCGATTATTTGTGCATTGCATAATTGAATTGTCAAGTATGAGGCATATTTGAGTGTTATGTTTGATGAATGAATCTTTATGATATGTTTTATGTGATGACATTTGGAACTATGAATTTTGAGTTAGAGTTGCTAGATGAAATGAGATATGTGTAAATATGTGCTTGAATTGTGTGGCTCGTTTGCCAATGGCTATGAAGATATTAGCCACTGAGCTGTGTAGCTCACCCCACGCTTCCCTCCTCAGGTGCAGAAAGAGAAGATTAGCGATCCTGATAAGGCATTGGAACTCCAAGATAGTTAGAGACTTT
This sequence comes from Erythroxylum shatona, assembly GCA_027568895.1. Taxonomy (NCBI): domain Eukaryota; kingdom Viridiplantae; phylum Streptophyta; class Magnoliopsida; order Malpighiales; family Erythroxylaceae; genus Erythroxylum; species Erythroxylum shatona. The sequence goes on along the minus strand of JAOSBK010000001.1, from coordinate 15,459,577 downwards.
TGTAATGAAGATAGTTTAAAAAAATTTATAATTTAGAATCATTTTAAGCATAAGCATTGAAATTGCATCATGTGTATTTGGTTTTTTTGCATTTTGTATTTTGTAATAAACTTTATTTGGATTCATTAATGAAATACGTTTGGGTTTTTGATTGTGAATTCTCAAATTTTAATTGTTCGATGTTCGATCGTCATGGGACTTCACCCTTATAGGACGACGGGTTCCGTTTTGTCTCCGAATGTTTAGGCTCCGAAAATGGGACTCAAAAAAGCATCTTTAAGTTATCTAGATTTATTCCTAGATGACTGACCTTTGTTGTATTAATGTCCTCATTCTTTTTGAATGGAAATTGGATATAAAATTTTGAATTATTCCATATTGGATGTGGATGATTGAATTAATCATAACTTTCTACGCAATATTGTAAGAGTTGATCCCTGATATCTTTATATCCAATAGGAAAACTTGTAGCTCAAAGATGTTGCATTCTTTAATGTACTCAATAGTTTCGTCAAAATGATGCAACTTGGGAAGAATTTTATTACAATCCTTCTGTTTTTAATAAGGTATATCTTGAAGGATTTGTCATCATCTGCAATAAAGTATTCTTCATAAGGTTGTAATTCTTCTATAGGAAGAATATGTGGTTTCAAACTTCTATAACACCTTATATCCATTTAATCGATAACTAAGATTAGTTTGTGATACTTATTTAGAAGAAACTGGAGTTTAAAGTATAATGTGTTACTACTAGCTTCCAGGGCTCTAGCTTGAAACAAAACTGCTTCATCATATACAAATGGTTGTCATCGTCTTCATCAAGAGAACAGACTTCATTATTTATTTCATAGTCAGGTAGAACAAACAGCATCTTTTCATCTTCACTAGACTATTCTTCAAAAAGAGACTCGATGTCCTTATAATCTCTTATGGGCTTCATAAATTCAATGGATTATAGGATTTGTATATGCTTTTTGGTCTTTTTAGGGCACCTTTTTACGTAATGACCTAGTTGTCCAAAAAAGTAACACCAATCTAGCTTTATAGTTTCAAAAGCATGCCGCTTGAAGAATTTTATCCTCTTTTTCCTCCTTCTATTGAAAGGGTGAACTCATAATGGCTTTCTTCTAAAATGTTTCTCCTTTTTTTTATGTTACATGCATGTCTCTCCATGTCTTTTCATTTTTCTTTCTTGAGTTGAGGTCCACCTTTTAGCTTAGCTATGAAGAACTTGCGTTGTTCACATAATTTGTCCAGTGTCACCAAAGCTAATTAGTAGATTTCTTCAAGAGAGATTTTAGACATGTCTTTGTAAATAGAATTGATTGTTCTTTGTACTTATGGTTGTAACTCATCAGGAAGGGAGGTAATGAATGTATATTGAAAATTGACATAATTGAAGCCATTGAGCATAAAATATATTTAAGACATTCTCTAAAAATTTTGTTGTAATTCTTTCATGTTCTTTGAGCAACATTTTATTTCAAAGTACTCGAGTTTGTTTTGTTGATCAATGAGCTGAAAATCTCCAATAAATTCTTTATAGATCATTCCTAATGAAGAACGGGCTTCTGATAGTTGAAAGACTTTTATGAGCCTATATCAACAAAGGCTTTGGAATCATTCTCTTAAAGTTCCCGTCACTATGTAGACAAATTCTGTCAATAGTTTTTAAAGAGAAATATCTAGCCTTATCATTTGAAGATCTATTCCAGAACTAAATTCATGTATTTGATTTCTCTATTTTATTGATGGGAAATCATCAAAATTGAACAACGGTCCTAAAGTAGGTTTATTGACAGGAGTTACTTGTGGTCAAACTAGTTTAACCATTAACTCAACATCGTCAAACTCAAGTTCAACTTCTGTATGTGGTTAAGAAAGTGTGGAATAACCATCATCATTTGATATAGTTGAGTGAGTTCTGCAAGCTATTTGGATCTTTTTAAGTTTTTTTATAAAATAATTACAATATTGGCTATCAGTCTCATTGTCAAAGCTATTAAGAACTGTGTGACCTTTAAAGCTATTGGAGCTAGTTAAAGAGTAGTTACGCTTGGTTGGGCATGGGTACTTTTGTTGTGTCTAGGGAGTCTTTCTTTTGGTGGAGAAATTGGTGGTGTATTGATTTGTAAAGGTTCATAAGTTGACGAAATGTCTTTTCATGGCAGGTTTGGCTGGGAAATTTTTTATATGGTTTTTCAAGTGTTTGTACAAACAATAAATAAGACATTTTGAAGACTTTTCTATAGTCAGTAGTATTAGGATAAGATAGAGTGTTATAAGTACATCTTGCGACTAGAAATGTTCAAGGGTATGGTTCATATATAGCTGCATTTTTGGGAGGTGTTTAACTAGAGGTGGGTCCTACCTCTAATTAATCGTATATATGACTACATCACGTCTTTATATGGATACTCTTATCGTTTATACACATGTCATTTTCATAGAAGGCAATACTTTGTGATTTCATTAAAATCATGGATCCCTCTTCGACTTTGTCATAAAATTTCTCTGGCACTGTTGATATCATACAAGAACTGATTTTTTGAAGGAAACTATGGTTTGATACCATGCCAAACTTGGCCAAAGGAAGCTTCCACTTAATGTAGATCTTAACAAACTTGGAAAATATCCATTTCTGTGGATTCGTTATAGATCAAAATCAAGTACATTAGTAGGAGAGTGTATACTTGAAAGTAAATATCAAAAGACAATTATGTTTTAAATAAGTTAAGTACCACTGGTGTAAGGAATATGGATATAAAGGAAGCCTTCACCAAGTTAATGAACCAAAAGCTTAGAGAAGTTGTTAAGATACAAATAAGATAGAGGAACTCCCCATAGAAGGTAATTGGGGAGGTTCCATCGTGCCGTCCTCTACAATAATATGCATGGAAGCTCTAACCTTAAAAGAAATCATAAATCATATTTTAAAGTTCATGCCAAGGAATCAACTCTTTCATGTCCCGAGACTATTAAAAGGTGCATACCATTTGCAACAAAACATTCTACAGTGATATCTAATGCAAATTTATGGAGACCAACGACCACAACATAGTCCTTAAAATGTATTACCTTGCCACGGAATGCCTCAGAACCTTTATTAAGAGGAAAGTTTGGAATGTTGGGGATATCGTTGAACCTTTCCAAGTAAAGAATTACGAAGTCCACTTTGTAAACCTTTTGTTTTTTCTTGCATGAACCCAAAAATATCCAAGTTAGATCATTATTTCCTTATTTGCTTTTATATATATGGGTGAAAACTTCAAACATGAAATGTTATTGATATTCTTGTCTATGATGTTTTACACATACACATACATATACCTCTTTAAATCACTACAAGAGAACACGATTTTGGCAAAAACAAATTTTTTCACTGAAGGACAATATATATCGTAAAAATATTTCGATAATGGTAAATAATTGTCGAACAAATGGTTGCAAAAACCTAGTAGCAAATAATTATCTGCAACATTCTCGTCAAATCGTTGCTCAAATGATTTTACTACAATCACGCGTCCGTCACAAAAAGAAATAGGCGAGGAGAAATAAAATTGTCACAAATGACATTAAAACGTTTTATTTTTATAGCTAAATGTAATTAGCTTTATTAGCTTAGGAATAGGTAACAATTTTTAGTGACGATTTATTTGCGTAATAGAAAATATTTAGCTACGTTTTTGGAAACGTATCCAAATGTTAGTAGAGACGTTTTGGGAAATGCAGGTAAAAAGATTTGGTAAAGATTTTATATTTGTAGCTAAAAAGTTTTAGTGACAATTTTTTTATCTATAATTTCTTATTACCAATTTATCATTTAATTACAATTATTAATAACATTTTAATTCATGTTATTGCTTTTAACATGGTTTGAATTATAATTAACAGTTTTGAATTGTTTTTTTAATAATAATTAAGTAAAATAAAATATATATATATATATATATATCATAATTAAAAATTACATGCATTTTATAAAAATAAAATGTAATTAAACATTAATTACAAAAGTTAAAAAAATTGATGGACAAACTAAGACTCTCATCGTCACTACTACATACATAGATTGACCCAAGTAATTATTTGACCATCCTTTTAAGCTTGGAAAACTCTCTTTCAATACGATCTAATTTTTGCTCGTTAAGTTGTAATTTTTCTCCAGTACAATCTATCTTTTTTTTCATTACGTTGTAACTGAGTCTTAAATGACCGGTTCTCCTCTTGAAGTATATTTACATATGTTGGTGGTAATAATGATGACCGGTTCTCCTCTTGAAGTATATTGAAACATAATAGATTATATTGAATTTACTAATATAATAATAACTTCTAAACAAAGAACTTAAAAATTCTTGTTGTATGACAACAAATGATTTGGAGTTGGTATTGTAAGGAGTTTTCATTATTCCTCTATTAATCATGGTTTTCTCACACTTTTCAAAAATAAACAAAATAAATAGTCATTAAATGTAAAAACAAAATTAATGGAAGCAAATGTGAAGAGAGAGAAGACAAACCCTAACCCAGAGGCCCAATAGTCACTCATTTTACTCCAATTTTTTGGAGTCACCCATTATGGAGCATGTCTCTTTGCCTTCTCATCCAAAGGAACAGACTTGTAGTATTTATGAAGTTGATAACGATGATCGATCCTTTGCCCTTTTGTTTTAACACTGAACTCACACAGCTTGAAATTTCAAGGTTTTCGATATCGATGACATTGAACTTCATCTGTGAACAACACGTATATGTTAACTTACTCTTTAAATAAGTAAAATAAATTTACTTATAACAAAACAAATTGAAAAATTATTGAAACTTTGTCCAAAACATTCTAAAGCAAGTTGTCTTCCTTCAACTACTTGGCATGCTAAAGGCAAGGCAATTCATTCCTGACAATGACTCCAAACTCACTGGACAATTTTGTTAATTGGATCTTGTCAATAGGATGACGTTGCGTAACAGACAACTTGTTGCTCACTGTAACATTCATGCATTACAACTCAAAACCTTTAGTGATACCTCTACCTCTTTTTCTTATGCTGGTATTAGAACCTGACAATAAAAGAATAACGATAAGAAAAAACACATTAAACATGTAAATATATATTTGAGCATAACTCTAATTATAGGTGGTTAACAATAATAGATTTGAAGATCCCTCAACACTAGTTGAGGTAGATAGAGGTTATTATTGACTGACTTCATCGGTGGATGGAATTGGTGGTTGTTGTTTTATTTCTAGGGGTTATTATATTGAATATCTATAAATGAAATATCAACATCACTTATAATCTTTAGTCAAACATCAACATTCCATATTAATATTAGTCAAACATTAACATTCATAAAAATATAAGTTAAACATGAACGTTCTGTAAAAAACACAAGTCAAACTTGAACATTCTACATAAACATAACTTAAACACTAACATTCTGTTGAAACATACACCAACATTCCACATGAAAAACTAAACGACACATTAATATTTTGTATAACATAACTCAAACACCAACATTCTGCATTAACATAACTCAAACACATAACAACATTCTACATAATATAACTTAATAGCATGAATCCATAAAAACATAACTCAAGCACACACCAACAGTTTGTATAACATAAAACATACAATAACATTCTACATAACATAAATCAAACACCAACTTCCACAAACATAATGCAAACACAAACAATCCACATAAACATAAGAAAAATGCCAACATTCCATATAAACATAAGTAAAACATCAATAATATGCATTACCATAATTGAGATATCAATAATTAGAATTAACATAACTCAAACATCAACATAGTATTTTAGAGAATATAAACAATTTATTTACCTTCAATCATATCATCAAGATTTTGAAAATCATCATCATTAATTACATTATCAATGGACTCTTCATCATTAATATTCGATCAAAGTATCATCATTGTCATTTAACTCATCCTGAGTATAGTCTTCATCTATTCGTGTGATAAGATTGGCTTAGACTTGATCCATTTATACTATAATGGGATCAACATCTCTCTTATGGAATAATCATATATCTGCATCTTCTATTCGAATGACTTCATTATTGAAATTTGATTTAATCTCTTAATATACTTCATCTTCATCCTCTATGAATTGAAGACATTTGGATGTTGAAAATTTTGAACAACCTTCCAATTACTACCTAATACAGTATCATTAACGTAGAAAACTTGCTTTACTTAACTTGCAAGGACAAAATGGTCATTATTATACCATGTCTTACTAACATTGATGGTAGTAATATTCCCGTTCACTTTCATATTAGTAAGATTAAATCATTTGCACTTAAATAGAACAACCTTCTTATCCTTGATGTAGTGCAACTCTACTATTTCAAAGATGACATCGTAGAAGTTAATAAAATCATCATCATGACATACATCAACAATCAGCCCACAATTTTGTCTTCTAAGTTGACTGTCTTGATTTTGTATGTGAAATCTCACCCTATTAACAATGCAACCTGTATATTTTTTCCCACAAATATGAGGCACACATGCCAAATTATATAATGTTATTGTCTCCTCTTGCACATTACGATTATGTAACTGTATCATTTGTATGACAAAACAAAATTAGAAGTTATTCTAACATAAAAATTGTCATATGTTCTTAATATGTAATCAATATGTTACTTGCTTGATTTCTAAACCATGATACAAACTTAAGCTTATGTCTTTCTTTAACATTAATAAACCCTTTGTTGCGAATGGACTCTTTGTGCTCTCTATTTAGAAAAGAAAATAATGGTAAGGTAATGAGATTCAATTATTAAATTCTAATATGATCATTTGAATCAAAAGTAATATACATACTCCATTTATATATCGACTTTCTCGTAGTTGTTCAAAATAAACAAATGCACAATTTCGAATTTGTAAGGCCCCAACATATATAACATGTCTAGGGTGTATTAAAAAGTGGATATAATGAATTAAGTGCATCTAAGTATAGCAAGAGACATAATGGTACTTAATGTGAAAGGCATGGGTAAATGAGTAATTTGTTCATTTTGACATGGATATTTCGTATAGGAATTTTTAATATGTTTACTTGGATTTATGAACGTGATGTGAGGGGAATTGGTAGAAGAAGTATCCTATTTGCTTATGGAATTTTGTTGCTTAAATTGGATGTGTTTTTGCATTGCTCTTATATGTTAAGACCAATATTAGTTGATTTGGGATGTGTACCTCGCTGGATGAATAGGTTTCACTGAATAGACTTCTGTAATTTAGACATGTCTTGGCCTATAGACCTACAAATTGGATAACTTAAATTGATTTTTAAACTAGAGACATAGCTCTAAAAATTTTATGTAGGATCGAAATTTGATTATACCTATAAGATTTTTGAAATCTGGTTTGAAGTTGAGTTCTGACTGTCCTTATTTTTGAACAACTTGTAGTTTTTTTAGTAGAACTCTAGATATGATTAACCAAATTGCATGAAATTAATGCCATTACAAACTTAAGACATAGGGAAATGAAATTAAATGATAAGATCATAGGCCAATATGGGAATTAAAGGAAGAAGAAGGATCAAAATGTGATTTTTCTAAAGTTAACACATGGATCAATTGGAGTAAAGCATGTGTGATTAATAAGATTAAAGCTTATGTGTATCCAATAGAATTATCATGCATGGTCCAATAGAATTGTAACACGTGTCTAATAGGATTGTAACACTTGGTCTAATAGGATTGTAACATAAGGTCTAATGGGATTGAAACATATGTCTAATACTAGAAAATTCATGAAAAGGCGTATAGAGAGGGGAGATGGACAACACTTTGAGGTTGTTAACTTCATATTTTTTTCCCTCTCCATTTCACCTTCTTCATCTCATCATTTTTCATTTGATGAGTCAAACAAAGTCAAAGAAGAAGGGAAGGAAAGGCATTAAAAAAAACTACTTTTGCCAAATTTAAGGTTTGGGACTACACTTAGTCTAATTTCTCTTTATGTGTATGTTTGAATCGATAAAAAGATTCATTTGGATGCGGAATGGTTACTAGGATGATGCTTTGGTGTTATTTTGGTGTTACCTTACATAAAAGTGGTTGAATATGACAAAAGAGTATTTTGTAGTGGAATTCTATCTAGGGTTTGTTGAACTAGTCACATTTTTTAGGTCATAACTTATCATACAGACCTCTAAATTAGGTGAATTCAATTGTTGGACCCCAATTTTTAAGTGACATTTAGAATTATCAAATGAAATGGAATAAGTGTTTTTGTGTAGGTATATGCCACAAGAAAATTGATGAGAAAAGCAATGCGTAGTGAAAGTATGAGAATTTGGAGAAATTTAGAAAGTTGACTTTTGGGGATAGATAGTTGACTTTTTTATTTAGGCACAATTTGAGAAAGTACTCTCCATGAAACTTGTAGCTTATGTTGAAAGCTTTCTGTAGCCATAAAGTTTGATATTTTTCGATATCGGAAGTGAAAGTTATGATTTTTTGAAGTTAAGGTTATTTTTGCTTTGTTTGAAAAATGCAATTAAGAGTAAGCTTGCTTTGAGGCCAATTTCTGGACTAATATGGTCTAAATTAAGGTAAGTGGTCTTCATGAAAGTCATAGAGGATTTTCCAAGCTTTACAATGAGGTATAATATGCAATTAGTGGATGTCAGAATTGGAAGATATGAAATTTGGAAGTTTTGATGTGTTATAGGTTGACCTATGTTATGACAGAATCTTTGACTGAAAAATTGACTTAGTTAGAGATTGAATTAGTCTTTAAGTTCTTCATGAAAGTTGACGATTTTGATTTTATCTTTATTTTGATATAAAGTATAGAATTTTTGGATCATGGAATAAGAAGTTATGATTTTTACAA
>JAOSBK010000001.1:15386354-15403641 GCA_027568895.1 Erythroxylum shatona | reverse complement strand
CCTGAAATAATTTCTTAACCAATTCTATACATTTTATTATTATCAAAACATAAGTGGGATTTAATTTGTCAACCACCGTTGGTCCAACAGATTTTTCTAGATAATATGCTTTATAGATCCAAAATCTTTAATATTAATGGATCTTAAAAAGTCTTTTAATTTTTGGATTATTCCAACATCCTAACCCACAATTAACATGTCATTTATGTACAGAAGAATAATGATGAAATTCCCACTTATGAACATCTTAAAATACACATAAGAATCGGCATATGTTTGCTTGTAACCATTACTTTTCATAAAGGAATTGAAATTTAAATCCTACTATCTTGGTGACTATTTTAACCTATATAAACTTTTCTTTCTCTTGCAAACTAGATACTCCTTGCCTTTAACCTTGAATTCTTGTGGTTGCTCTACGTGTGTCTCCTCTTTTAAATCTCCATAGAAGAAAGATGCCTTAACATCTAATTTTTTGAGTTTAAGATCCAATCTGGCAGTCAAAACCAATGCAGTTTATATTGAGGTCATCTTGATCACTCGTGAGAAGATTTCATCAAAGTTTATGTCATTATTTTGGATTAATCCTAACTCCACTATTCTTTCGTTATACTTCACTAACTTGTCACAATCTCTCTTTATCTTAAATATCCATTTATTTTTCAATGCCTTCTTGCCTTTTAAAATCTTTGCTATCTCATATGTTTCATTCTTCTTCAAAGAACTCATCTCCTCCTACATAGCTATGATCCAAAGACCTTTGTCTTTGCTATTAAAAAACAATTATTTAGATTAGTGCGAGAATGAAAAGATAATGACATGAATACCAAATTTATATGAAAAACCCTCCATAGTAGATTGAAAAACTTTGAGCCAAACCAATAAGTAAATATACTAAATTTAACTAAGAATTTACAAGAGTTTAAATTCCAAGTTATTGGTCCTTGCTTAAAACTATATCACACCACAACTACAAGTTGTCCCTCCAAGTTTCAAGATTAGAAAAACAAGTTAATATAGCAACTCAACACTCTTCTCAAACTAATGCCCAAAACATTCTTTCTATAAACAACTTGTTGCTATAAATTATCAACAAAAGAATGAGGAACTTTCTCTTCTCACTCTCACTTCGTTTTTCTTCACTTCCGCTCATATTTAAAACATCTAAATTTTGTCTCTTTTATAATCTGAAAGTGGGGGCTTTTTGCATCATACACGAGCATATAAATGACCATGTCCCTTCCAACTTCGAAGAGATCATAGATGTACACAGTTCTATAAAGACACATGGTCGTCACACATAATTGTGTATGCCATGAATAGAACATCTACTCGATCATGTATGTCCTTAACTCTTCACATCTTTATGCATACGTTTCTAGTGACTTATATAGTTAATCCATGCAGTCGTTTGAGTAAAGGACAGGGTTGTATAACATCCTACATGGTTGTATCCCAGAAAGTACTTCACTTCAACCATTATCAAACTTGTCTTCATTGGTTCATTGTTCTTATAATACATAAGAGTGATTGTGATTATTGAAAGCTCATGATTTTTCTCAAAATAGAGCTGGACACTCATCAGTGTGAGTGTTTCAATGCATATATTGTCATATGGTACGTATCACATTGGTGTCTTATGCTATGCCATATAACAACAATCATTGTTGTTTCTTTGGTTTTAGTTAAGTTTTCTAACAAATATGGCTAATGGATAGTCGGCGTGTTACAACACTAAAATTATAGGGATGATTGATAATTTTTAAAATTGAGGGTTTGAATTAAAAAATTCTGTAGGTCCTATAAATTTAACTCAAAAACTATTGGTACTTTTTGAGACCTTATTCACGAATTCAATTTCCACTCAAATTCCTTCTCATTTTGGATTGCCTAAAATTTCTTCTCGTTTTGGATTGCCTATCTTATGAATTATGTAATACTATTTACATTGCCACTTGCATGTTCTTTTCCTAGAAAGAACAAAACTAGTAGCTTGAAATGTTTGATGGATATGAAAGAAAACACAATGGGAAGATTAAAAATATAATTAGAGGGTGCTAGCTCTAGTTTTTATTTTATTAAATAACCACAGTAGATGCAGCTATCACAAGTGAATAAACTTGAAATCGAAATTGTTTTACAATACTGTTTATTACTTTTTCTATACCAAATTGTATACTTTGAAAGACACTATTTTATCTTTGTATCATCTATTTACAGTTTAGGTTGTTGTCTTATTCTAAAATTTTACTTTAATCATTCACTAGATACTCTAATATAATTCAAATAAGTTTTTAAAAACAAAATGAATAAAAAGAAGAATTCATCTAAAAATATCTTTCATACTCATTTAAAGACTTTTTACCATATTTAAATTATAGTTAAAATTAAAGAAAGCTCCATTTAATCTTTTAATTTTATTAAAATTTTGTTTAGAAATTTAAATTTTATTTTTAACAATTAATCTAATTAATTGTAATTAGATAATACTCTTAATGTACAACATGCCTTTCATCGTAATTAAAAGATCAAAAGATATATAAAAAGTAATTTATAAGATTAAATTGATAAAAAATTTAAATGTTAATATTTTATTAAAAGTTGAAGCTTTACGTAGTTTTATAAAAGAGTCTATTTCACCCCGGACCTGTCACCAGTGACCACACCAGTGACACCACAGTCAAATGCTAGTAATTTCCAACCAAAGACAAAGTCGAGCAAATACTAAATACTCAAAAAGTGGACTCCTATAATCCCATACCATTACCTAATATTCGCGTCAGCTCCAGCCCATACAATGGGCTATCGTAATACGTAAGCGTGCCCTCCTTACCAACCCTGTGGGACGCGCCATTCACGAATCTCTTTATCGATCTCCTTCGTGGCGCGTCCCAACAACCCCCCACCAAACTTCATCCTGTTAATTGTTATGGGGAAGGGGACTCAATCTTGTCAGAGTTGGTGATCAGTTGAATTTGCATTAGGACACGGCCACGTCCCCATCTCACCAACCGCCCACCACTTGCTGTTCTCACTACTCACCCTTTATTTGTACTTTTATTGCATGAGAACTGTTTTGTACTCAACTTTCCCCCTTATGTTTTCTTAATTAGTGAAAGAAAACATGTCTCATACGTTATAATAGAACTGGCCTTACTCTTGTAATTATCAATATGTAATTCTGAAAATTAAAGCTGATGTAATCAGGTACGTGGAGATGAAGAGATTGATAAATACGGGCTGAGTTTTAATAATTTCGATTAGTTAAGAAAGCTATAAGACTTGAGGGCATTCCTTAGGTTACTCTATGGCTTAGTTTGTTCTAATTTTGTCTTTTAGGGGGTAGCCTAGCCAAGGTGTTTTTGCTTTAATCTATTCATTTAGTATTTTATATCGACAGTGCCTCCATATACATAAACAAAGTTATTGAAACCATCTAAGTGGAGGCATTATAAAATACTAAATGAATATCTTAAAGCAAGTATATAAATATACGCAACTAAAAGGTAAGTTTATTATAGAAAAAGAAGATTGTTTTCAATTATAAAACAAAACTCTATGTCATCCTTTGCTATAGTCAATAGCGGTGGTCTAGTTTTAGGCGGGGCTTAAAATAATTAGAACACAAATCGACCACGAATCTATTGCCCAAAAATGTAACTGCAGAATTATTTGATTTGGTCAACTTCGAGGATAGCACTTCACTTCCCAAGTTTGTCATGAAAAGGAGAAAGCGTTGAGACCCTAAAGTAAAAATGAATAACATTCAAATAGTATAATCAACCATCATCTCTATATTTGTGAATGATTATATTGTCATGGGAGATTACTTGCGAATAAAACTTGATTTAACAAACGAGTCTACTAATTCGTTAAAAGCATATTCTATTTAAATGAAGAAGTTAGGATGAATTTTATTTAAAAAAATGTAAGTTTGAGTTTAAGCTTCTCCAAAATTTGGGGGGAACTAAAACTTTATCTGAATAAACGTAACAGAACATTATAACTCTATTTGATAATAGCAATATTGGTAGTCAAGCAAATTTGTCACAAAGAATATCATTTACTTGCTTCTTTCTATACATTATGTTGGTTGGCAAAAAGGATAAAATATGCGAATATGAATTGTTCTAAAACACAAAATATATGATATATATATATACACGTTCTAAATTGATAACCCCGTCTTTTTGCTACTTAATTATGGCCACCGGTAGTCCTCGTGATATAAAAAAAAAACTCAATCAATTAAATTTTGAAATTTTCAGTTTTGATATCCAACTATAGGTAAAGGAAAGCAATTACTTTCTTGTTCTTTAGGCGATCCAAACAATTAAAAAGCAAGTTTAAACTTTTCTTAATTCTCTATATAGGAGATTAGTTGTTCTTATACTACATTTCATCTCATACTTTTTAAGTCCTTAAAGTTATATATTTCTTATAATAGTATGTTTAATTTTTCATAATTTTTATTTATAAAAAAGTAATTCATATATAAAAAGTTTTATATGTTCACTCAAAACTTTAAGATATTAATTTATATACCCAGTATTTGTTTATAAATAGTCTTCAATCTTTGTTGTTTGTCAATGTGAATAAAGTTCAATGGTTTTTGTTGGCTTTTTCCTCTATGCAACTTTTGATTAAGTTATTGGCTTTTTCTCCTACTACACTTTTTTCTCTCCCATCTCTCCAAAATTATTACTCTTCTACCCTTTTTTAATTTGCTTCTTTGAACCCAAACTAGTTTCCTGCCCTACCTTAGTTTGAGTATCCCACGCTCTCTAAATATCTCCTTTTCTAAAGCCCTTTCGCCACCGACCAGGTCGTGCCAAGGCCTTGGAGAGTTTGGATGGAAGTTGGTGGGACTTCCCAACACGCCGAACAGTTCCTGCCGCTTTCTTATGAGATTGTCAACTTGAAATCCTGGAAAGAAGACAAAACCCATCCTAAAGCAGTAACTAACAAAAGGTTATCTGAATAGGGAGTGGCACTTACCGGCGCCTGAAAAAAGAGACTATATAGCTATCACAATAAAGGAGTCTTAAAACATTATCAAGATGTCTCGAGGGATGGAATAATTTGTCCTTTGAAGGAGATTCTGGATGTAGGAACTCAGAAGTGATCAATAACACTGATTGGTTTTTTCTAGAATAAAAGGCTATAATTTACAGCTGTGGACGCTTGGGCGAAAGCCCAGATGGATTAACACAGGACTAGAATGGTTGTTGCTTCAGGAAGATGGAACTTTTCTGTTTAAATTTGGGAAGGACAATGTAGTGCAGGAAATCTCAAAACAAAGGCCATGGCATAAGAGATCAACTGTTATTTCTACAATATTAGAGCCTAGGCTTTGAAATGGGTAGAGAAGTTATCGAAAATATCCTACTGTGGGTTCATTTCCATAACATGTCGATGGAATTATGGAAAGAAGAGGGGTTAAGCTTTGTTGCTAGCTATTTAGGCAAACCAGTTGGTATGGACTCTCAGACCGCACAAATGGAACAAGTAGGATATGCAAAAGTTTGGACTATTACGTGATAACCTGTCTATAATGAGCTTAGGGGAGAATGGAGAGTTGGTCAAGAAGATGATACCACTGTCCTACCCCTAAAAACCCAATGCTACTAATAAGTGGAAACCAACAAGGCATGTCTTCTTTATAGGCTAACATGGCGAACTTGTAGAACTAGAATAATCTGAACAAAGATGCAGTGGGCTAAATGAGCAAAATGAACAACCAATGGAAAATTGTGGAGAGAAACCTAATGGATGTTATCGTGGTACTGGATTGTTGAGATGTCAAATGTGAGTAGGGATCCCACATTAGAAAGAGATGGAACTAGTGAAGGACATATAAATGGAAAGGACCTATATGCCTTAAGGTTTTGGGTTAAAATGTGGTGTCAAAGTCCACGAGTATGTTTCATCATTAGAATCGTGTTGTAGATCTCCCATGATAATGGAGTCCCCAGTTCTAACAAGTGGTATCAAAGCCGATGGTTCGGCAAGGGATGAGTATGGAGATGGTAGTCAAATCTTGTGGTTGCTTTTCCACGAAGAAGAGCAAGGAGACTCATGGTGGGCCTAGACTAGTAAAGTAAAAGGGCTTTTAGTGACGCCATATACTTGAGCTACTAAGCAAAAAAAGGCTTTCGCTCAAGAGGGAGTCCAAGCCTAATGTAAAAATTCAAACTTGAGGGGGAGATTTTTGGGTTGTCAAATGTAAGTAGAAATCTCACATTAGAAAGAGATGGAACTAATGAAGGACATATAAGTGGAAAGGACTCATAAACCTAATGCCTTAAGGTTTTGCATTGAAGTGTTGTGTCAAAGTTCACAAATATGTTTCATCATTAGACCCATGTTGTAGATCTCCTATGAAAGTGGGCTCCCCAGTTCCAACATGGATAACCTCTGAGCCA
Source organism: Erythroxylum shatona (assembly GCA_027568895.1). NCBI lineage: Eukaryota > Viridiplantae > Streptophyta > Magnoliopsida > Malpighiales > Erythroxylaceae > Erythroxylum > Erythroxylum shatona. The sequence goes on along the minus strand of JAOSBK010000001.1, from coordinate 15,397,216 downwards.
GGGATAGGTGAGTTGTTCAGAGGAGGGCCAACACAATACTAGATTTATCACTTATAATGAGGAGAAAATTTCTATTTTGGGCAAGGATGCCTCTGAGCTAACGGTATAGATGGAAGATGGACAATAACTTAAGAGGGAGGCTAAACTGATAATGCAGCTACAGTCTTTGATCGAGATTGTTCTATTGATAAGGAGATTCCATCTGATTTAGAACCCTCGAGACCACTTACAATTCAAATTTCTACTACTAGGCAAAGTGCGATAAGAAAAAGAGGTAAGAAAGAACATAAAGGGGGTGATATCGCTATAATGTCTTTTCTGATATGGAATACAAGGGGTCTTAATGATCCCCGAAAAAGGGCTTAAACTAATGAGCTTATTAAGGAGAAGAAGACTACATTGGTAGGCTTGATTGAGACTAGAATTAGAGATCTGGATCTTATAAATAACTACAAAATTTTGGGTACTTAATAGAAGGGTATATATAATCATAATTCTCTTGTTAGTGGATGTATCATCTATTTTTTAATTATGATATAATGGCAGTACAAAAAGGAGGAAAGCTTCCAACATATGCATTTATCCTGCCAATTATAAGGTATTTTCGAGGTATTCACCAAAAGTTTTTGTTGACTCTGACTTATGCATCAAACTTTGCCTTTCAGTGGGATATATTGTGGAGAGGGCTAAAAACTATCCAAGACTTTGTAAATAATCCATGGATGGTTATGGGGATTTTAATTGCATACTAAGTTCTAAGGAAGTTGAAGGGAGGAAGTAGTATACTTTAGCTGATACTCAAGAGCTCACGATTGTTGTCTGCAAGGTGGAATCAGTAAACCTGTATTCCACTGGATGTTTACTCATGTGGTTAAATAACCAATAAGGACCTGTGCTTATTTGTAAGAAATTAGATCAATTTCTAGTGAATGACGACTGGCTTGATAAATTCCCACATTCTCTAGTACATTTTGGTGAAAATTTAACTTCTGACCATTCTTTCGTGTTTACAGAAAGTGATGTCAGAGCTAGGGACACAGGAGCACCATTTCGATTTTTCAATGGAGTGATTCAAACAGTGGGATTATGGGAAATCATTTATAATTTTTGAAAACAGGAAGTGACGGGCTACAAAGCATTCCAACTTATGCATAAACTGAGGTTGGTTAAGAATAAGTTTCATAAATAGCAAAAGTAGGATATTTCCTTTTTGAAACTATAGGTGCAGTAGACTTAAGCAGAGTATTACTCTAAATCAGATGATGTAACCTTAAAGGTGAAGGACAAAAATCTGCTTAAGAATTATCTGAGTGTTGTAGGACTACAGAATTCCATCCAAAAGAAAAAAGTTAGGGTGAATTGGCTTCAAGAAGGAGATGCAAATTCTAAGTTTTTCAATGTGATAGTTATGACAAGGCGCAATTGCAACCGAATAGTCAGATTATGAGACAATAATGGGGAATTGAAATATGAACAGGAGATCATGAGGGAGATGGCAAGGTCTTATTTTGCTAAGTTGATGGGCCCTGAATGTATCAATTGCCCTTGACCAACATGAAGCGAATTATGGAAGGAGCTATAGAGTAGGAGAGGAAGGCTAAACTAATTGCTCTAGTTTCAGAGCAAGATATTAAGAAATCTTTCTTCAATTTACACTATTGAAAGACCTAGGTTTGAATGGCTTCTCTGCAGATTTTTTCAACAAACGTGGAACATCACTGGACAATTATGTACTGAAGTTATGTTGGAGTTTTCCAAAATGCTAAGTTGTTGAAAGTGCTGAACAAAACATATCTTTGTTTGGTCCCTAAGAAAAAACACTCGATGACTTTAGAGGAATTTCTACCCATCTCTTGCTGCAACGTTATTTACAAAGTAATAGCTAAACTGATGATGGATAGTCTGAAAAGGTTTGTTACGAATATTGTTGATGTGAATCAAGGAGCTTTTATTCCTGGTTGTCAAATTAGGGACAACATATTAATTATGCAAGATCTAATGGAAGATTACGCTTTTGGGAGACCTATAAAAAGTTGTATGATAAATATGGACTTCTATAAAGGTTATGATACTGCTAACTAGAGTTTCATTAAGACCTTCATGGAAATTCTAAAAATGCCTTCTGGCTTTGTTAACTAGCCCATTGAATGCATCCAATCACCATCCTTCAGCGTGCTAGTTAATGGAGTCCCATCCATATTGTTTATGAATTCTAAGGGTATTCGTCAAGGGGAGCCCTCTCACCATACATTTTCACCTTGATTGTAAAGGGCATGTCTAGACTACTAAGATCACTTATGGCTTCAAATGACAATTTCCTATATCACCATAAATGCTCTGCACTCAAGCTCACCCATCTCATCTTTGCTGACGACCTTTTGTTATTTTGTGCTACTGACATTACATCGGTTAATGACCTAATGCACTCACTAAAGATATTCTTGGAATGGTCAGGACTATGGATAAATATGGAGAAAAGCAGCATGCATGTTTTCACAGATGTGCAAAATGCTAGAGAGCTGAGTAGAGTATGTGATTAACTCTCCACCCCCTTCTATAAGATACCTAGGAGTGACCATTGCTTCTGCAAAGTTGAAGTATGCAGATTGTTCACCTACTTTGGAGCACATGAAATCCAAAATTACAAAGCAAATTTTTATCCTACGTAGGTAGGATCACTTTAATTATATCGATATTGATGAATCTCCAAATACATTGGTTAGCACATACGGTATTACCAAAGAAGATCATCAAAAACATCGATAAGTTGTTAAAAGCATTCTTATGATCGGGAAGAGATGAATTAGGCATAAATGCTAAAGTCAAATGGCAGGATGCAGCATCTTTAAAGGAACAAGGGGATTCAACATCCAATGTACTGCTATAATGCAAAATGTATGAATTAACAAAAGGGTTTGGTGACTATTCTCAGATAAGGAAGCTCTTTGACAAAATAGGTCAATGTTGTTTATCTTCAAGGTAAAAATTTATGGCAAATTACGATTTCCAGATAGTACTTGAGGTTCTTTAATGAATTTTTGAAGATGAGGCAACATTTATACCATTTCATTCAACTCAGAATAAATGGTGGAAGAAATATGTGGCTCTAGTTTGATAACTGGCTATGTATTAGCCCTCTAATTAACAACCTGATGATCTTATATCTGCGTAACAGATTGTAAGTGGATGTAAGAGTTTCTTAATTATTGCAAAATGGAGGATGGAGGTCAGAGTTTAGGGGATTCTCCCACTTACGTGAGTATCTGCCTCTAATAGGTGATAGCAACGAAGATGATTCTATCTCATAGACCCTTCACCCAAGTAGTTTGTTAACAAAAACATCTTGTCATTGGATTTTTGGACAAGATTTGTTGGTAGTCCCTAGTTTACCCAAGTCTAGAAAAAGTCTTTGAACCCCAAAGCATCTGTTATAACTTGGCTAGCCATTAAAAATAGGTTGCGGACAAAGAGTCAATGATTTAACTCAGATAGCACATGTTGCGTACTTTGCTAGAATGTTAAAGAAGACAGGAACCATTTGTTCTTTAATTGTGTTTAATCCAAACCCATTGGGAGTCGTATCTAAGAAATGGTGGGTGTTGTGAATAATAGTTGTGATTGGAAACTTAGTTTGAGATGGTTCATTAATCTCACTAAACTAGGTAATGAAAATGCCATCCTTCTCAAAGTTGCTTTCATGTCAACTATTTATATGATCTGCAAAGAGAGGAATCACTAAATCTACCAAAAAAGTAGCGGAAGATAAGTACTAAGTAGTGAATAAGCTGTTGAACTGGATACAAGAAATGATTCTGGACAGGAGAGTCGACAATTTGATTTCATAATAGATGAAATCAAGATGGAATATCTGAGAGTAGTGGCTTGTTAAACATCTAATATATATATAAGCAACTCTTCTGTTTATCTTCTACTTTGTCCATTAGTGCCTAGATAGACAAATACTCTCTATTTTGATGATTGATTTATCCTTGTAATTTCGCAATAGCTTGGCTAGTGTTAATATAATTTTTTATTCATTTTTTAAAAAATTGAAAATTTTATCGCATTTAGATAATAACGTAAATCTTACATCTTGTGGCCATTATTTCTCGTACAACAAATTTAAAAAATTTTAAGTTACTTGATGGTGTTCAACGAACTTTTGCTCACATACATTAAAAAACTTCACTTTTTGTTAGTTGGCAAAAAAATTTCACTAAATTTTACGAAAGTTAGAAGAGGGATATTAAATATACGTAATCTTTTTTTTATACTTTTATAAAGAGGTTATTTCCGTCACTTACAGTTGTAATCTTCCAATCATAAATGAGTAATCTTATTAATTGCTTCAATGCTTGGAATGATAATTATAAAAATCCAATCATGTAGTTGGTTATTTGACAAATTACTAAAAGAAAAAATTTGGTAATTATTATTTTGTGACTTTTTGTAATTATTATAATTAAAATTAATTAATTCAATCTTAGCTAATGAATTAAATTAAATAATACAAATCAAGACTACACGATATAAAAAAAAAAAAACAATCATATAATGGAATTAAATATGGAAGAGTGTCAACATGGTCGTGTCCACGCGTAGTTGATATCTTGCAAGTTTATTGGAGGATCGAGGAGTTCTTTAAAGAAGGGGCTCGCGATATCTTATCTATCCACACCCAACATACCAAAAGTCAGAAAGAGGAACGTCGTAGACGGAAAGGAATTAATATTGAAATAGAGGAAAAAGAGGGAGTGGGTGACAGGTTTGAATTAAGATATCAAACTTACAGTGGAGCAATCTTTTTGTCCAAGTTTTTAGCTGAAAAGTCTTTGCATCCTCTAATTAATTTTGCCTCTCTGTTATGGGTTAAACCTTAGAAGTAGGGGAAAGCAGAAAGCCCAGACGGGAGAAGTGGGATAGTCCGATGGTCAATGAAATTGCGTGGCAGTTGGTCAGTTGGCTGGAGTAGGTGAATGTCTCCACAACCTTATTGTTCCTCTGTACTTGTGTGTATGTATATATATATATATATATATAAACCCCAAAGAGAAGAGGTTGTCCTTTTAGCTGGTTCTTTTGTTTTTTGTGGTGGTTTTGTATATATATTGACCTCTCAACGCACTCCCACCAAATCTCCATTTCCTAAGTTGTCAACTTTACTCCAAACCCCATCTTTCTCTGCCTCTCTTCTAACTTCCTCCTCTTTCTCTCTCTCTCTCAACATTCTCCAGGTAAGCGTCTTCTTCTCTTATCTTTTCCGCAAGTTTTTGTTATGCAGGTAACTTAAGTTCTTGTATGATAGGATCAGTGTATCAAGAACAAGAGAATTAGTTCAAGTCCAAAAAAACAAACAGCCAAAGAGAAGGTTGTTTAAAAAGAAAGACTAGACTGTGTGTGGTAACGTTTCATTCAATTTTAGATGCCCACTTTATGGGTTCATTCTTCTCCTGAGAGAATTGAATTTAATTACTTATAATTATTAATTAGTGGTCCAATTCCAAATCTATTAGGCCCCAAATGAATTATCAAAATTAAATAAATAAACAAACAGTTTTGTTGCTCCCTTTTCATTAAATCCAAACAGCTTTTATTCTTCTGTTTTTTCTTTTCAAACTTTGTAATTACTATGTTTCTTTCTTTCTGTTCCAAACGGGACATCTTAATATGTTCGGCTGATATAAAAGCCATTCATTTAATTATTATTATTTTGGCTTGCAGTGGCACCATAGTTTAGAGGTGTTTTAAGAGGGGCAAATCAGTCAATAACATGAAAATTGACGTGAAGGAATCAACACTAGTGCCGCCGGCGGAGGAAACGCCGCGGTACGGCCTGTGGAACTCGAACGTGGACTTAGTGGTTCCGAGGTTCCACACACCGAGCGTGTACTTTTACCGACCAACTGGAGCAGCTAACTTTTTTGACCCGAATATCATGAAGGAGGCCTTGGCTAAGGCTCTTGTGCCGTTCTATCCGATGGCCGGACGGTTGAGGAGGGACGACGATGGTCGGATTGAGATTGACTGTAATGGAGAGGGGGTGCTTTTTGTTGTGGCGGAGACGAGCTCCGTCATCGATGACTTTGGTGATTTTGCGCCGACTTTGGAGCTCAGGCAGCTTATTCCCACCGTTGATTACTCCGGCGGCATCTCCACTTATCCTCTCTTGGTTCTGCAGGTAAGATATATATATATATATATAATTATATATATTGGGGCGACTATGGATTGTCTTGGAAGTGGGAACTCAATGTTTTGTTAACGTAGGTAACCTTTTTCAAATGCGGAGGAGTTTCGCTTGGCGTCGGCATGCAACATCATGCAGCAGATGGATTTTCAGGTCTTCATTTCGTGAACACGTGGTCAGACATGGCTAGAGGTCTCGATCTAACGATTCCTCCGTTCATTGACAGAACCCTCCTCAGAGCAAGAGACCCACCACAACCAGCATTCCACCACATCGAGTACCAGCCACCTCCGGCATTGAAATCGGCCTCCGAGACCTCAAAATCTGACAGCACCACCGTGTCCATGTTCAAGCTAACCAGGGCCCAACTGAACACCCTCAAAGCCAAAGCTAAGGAAGATGGCAACACAATTGCATACAGTTCCTACGAGATGTTGGCTGGTCATGTATGGAGATGTGTATGCAAGGCTCGTGAACTTCCCTATGACCAAGAAACCAAGTTGTATATAGCTACGGATGGCAGGTCAAGGTTGCAACCACCACTCCCACCTGGTTACTTTGGTAATGTGATCTTCACAACGACCCCAGTTGCTCTCGCCGGAGATCTTCAATCAAAGCCCACGTGGTTTGCCGCTGGGAGGATTCATGCTGGCTTGTTTAGGATGGACAATGATTATCTAAGGTCAGCCCTTGACTACTTGGAACTTCAACCTGATTTGACAGCCCTTGTCCGTGGTGCTCATACTTTTAAGAATCCAAATCTTGGGATCACAAGTTGGGTTAGGTTGCCAATTCATGACGCTGATTTTGGTTGGGGGAGGCCTATTTTCATGGGCCCTGGAGGAATTCCTTACGAGGGTTTGTCGTTTATCTTGCCAAGTCCAACAAACGATGGGAGTTTATCGATTGCCATTGCTCTGCAATCTGAGCAGATGAAGCTTTTTGAGAAGTTCATATACGAGATCTGAGGCATTCAGATGTGGAAACTTGCGATATTTCTTAATTTATTTTTTGGCGTGTGGTCTCGGAGGTGGTGGTGTATGTTTCAGTCTTTGTTTCTATACACTGTTTCTGTAAGGAACTGTTTAAAAGACAAAAGGACTCTCTAATAATGCTTCATACTGGAGAGCATATGAGAAAAGCAAATAGAATTTGTCTAAAGACGCTAACGTTGTTGTTGAGTATATATGTTGTTGTTGAAGTTCCTGAAGGTGTGTGGAGGGTTATGCCAATATTCACTTTTTGGCATAAGAGAGATTCATCGCCTTGATTCAGTGGTAATTGTAGTTCAGCTAGAGGTTAGCCTCCCTGCAGCCATATTCACAAAATTTTTGTTGTTATATGACACAAGAACTAGGCAATATGGACTAATTTAAGTTGTTATTTGGCAAAACTAACTATTTTAATTTCGAGAAAAAAAAAAGCTGGTTCCCCTCTACTTCTGACAGCATTGGAGCAGTCGCATGTTTCCAAAAGCTATCAGATAGAACTTGTGGTTTCTTACAAGAAACTACAAACTTGTTTCTTCGAAACATTACCACTTCATTGATTAGTTGTATTTTTACTTTCTGCTTATGGCATCAATGTTATTGTCACCTTGTTTGCTGTGCACATATACATACTAGTTGGAGAAACATTTCTTTCAAGTTCATCCCAGTGTTGTAAGACAACCAATAACATATCAACTTAGTACGTGAAAGAACGAACAATCACCAGAAAAAAGGACCCACAATGGAACAAGACAACCAAATACCTGAAGTTTGAAATAGCAGAAGGATATATAGAGACCACCGTCAACAATGCTAGATTAATATCTCTTAGATCTCGGAACAACTGACATCCTTTCTAGAATGTTATTGGTAAAGGAAATATGTGAGCCAAAGCCAAGGTCACGTTCAAGGCAGTGCAAATTGAAGCAAGAATGGATGGCCAAGCAGAAACTGGCGCATCACTTTTTTGTGCTGAAGCAGGCGTTTTGTGATTAATATTTGCACTACCGCTAGACCCCTTACCTCTATGCCCTGTTTTTATTAAGCGGAAGATTTCAGGTTTTTCCTTGCTTTCTACTCGGCCACTCCTTAGTCCATTCAATGTCATGTTGCCATTGACACCTGCACGTCTCGGTTCAGAGATCATATATATATATATAAATATATATATGTTATTACATTCTTCCTTACTGACTGACTACTGGAAAAAATAAAACAGAGAAATAAGTTGAATGATACCCTGAGACTGTTGTTGCGTAGAAGGCTTTGAAAGGTTGAAATCTTCTCCCAAAGTCACGTGATTGCCACATAAAATTATCAAGATGAGCCATGTAAGGAGCGAAATCTTCATTTCCTGCCTTTATATGACAATCAACTTTAGATTTTTCTCTTTGAATTGGAAGAGGAATGCGGGAAATGTTGTAGGCTTGGAAATGAGCCTTTTGGATAACCTAAAAAGGAGAGTGGAAAGTCATAGACATACATAAAGAAATATGGTGAGTAATTGAAGAAGGCAGAGAAGATGAAAATGCTGGGAAACAAATAAGAATGCTTAAAATAAAGCCTCAGAATATAATCCAATTGTTACTTTACTAGAGAGAAGATAGTATCTTTTGGAGAATTTCACTAGTTGGAAAGTCGAAAGTTTTATGCCAGAATAATTTTGGAGTTGGGTGTATCATAAGGCTGAATATGCTCAAACTTAGAATTACATAATATATTAATTAAAAGTCTTAGACTCTTAGTAGTTTAGTGGTAGGCGTTCATAACATGAATAAGACATATCAAGTTCAAATTCTCACCTCTGATCCTAGAGCTGGTGCTTTCTTCAAGAAAACAAAAGTTACATGCAAGTTGAAAAGTAAGAGAGACAACCACGATAGTAATGCTCTTTATTCCTTGATAAACTGGTAGAATCTAACCTGCTAAAAGAAGTTCTAAAGCACGTAAATGATAAGTTTTTACATCAATTTAAACCAAATTACCTTGCAAAACATATATGAGCGAATATTTTATGTATTATAAAAACGAAATTGAACTAAATAAAATACTACATGTAATTTCAAAAGTTAACATTATTTTCTTTATCTTCACATTTAAGACATGTAATAGTCATGTTAAAACAGACATTAAGTTCGTGCTAGAAATTATAATATAATCAAAATATTACAGATTTGGGAAAGGGATTGTTTTAGTGAACTGCATGCAATCTGATATTTTACTTTTGTTGCACCTGTCTACCTATGATATTTTGTTATCATACTATATTTTCAAAGTATAATATCTAATATGAACAACATACATACATATATATATATTTGCATAGAAAATTCACATGAACAAAATGTCAGTATATCATAACAAAATACGTTTATTGATGAGGGAAAAGAATATAATGAAGAAGACAACGAGTACATATAAAAAGGATGGACTGTATGGGTATACCTATACATACGATTCAACATCTCCTTAGTCTTGATCAATACGATTACACGTTACTGATGCACAAATCACCATTTTTACCATAAATATAATGATTGTGAATAAATTAATTAATTGTATAGTAATGAAATGGCAATTCACATGCCACTACAAAAATAGTAACATAACTACAACAAATTAATTGTTTTATTAAACTAATGCCCTTAGCAAGAACAAGAACAATAAAAATGTTAATTAAACATGATTATACCAAGCTTGCGGTAGTAAAGAAAAAAAAATCAAATATCCCACTTTCTAATATATATTATTGGATGAGATTGATATTACCTACAAAATGATTGATCTAAAAATATGATATAATTTAGAAGGGTGAATGTAAACATTTTAATAATCTTTGATGTCCTTATTTCTCAAAAAAAAAAAAAGTTTGGGAGAATAAAAAATATTGGTAAAATTATGTGTGCATGCTCGAGGGAGGACTATATGGATTCTTTTACCATATGTTGGTCATGGGAATGGCACATCTTTGTATTCTCTCTAATAAAAGTTGAAAAGTATTTTTCATTAGATAGAAAGAAAGCATAAAAAAGGAGTTATCTCTCTAATGGGTCCTAAGAATAAAGGTTTTGTTGGAATTTTGACATAAAAAGAATACTAAATTTATAACATCAATATGTTTCAACCAATTAAAATAATATTTTATAATTTTATATAAATAAATGAAATTAGAAAATACCCTTTAAGTGTGATGAAATTTGAATAGAAGTCATGATTCCTCGATAGATTGTTATAAGATAAAAAATCAGCATAATAAAGGGAAAAAACTAGGGCTCTTTGAATCTTATTCACTAATCTCTTCTACACAAGTCACCATACAACACTTAAGTTAACGAGAGGCAACAATACACAATACATCAATTAAGTTAAAATATAATTTATGGCAGGTTACAATTCCAATAGATAGGTTTAGGCTATATTAGTTAATGGACTCAAGGGCCCATAATATGATTAACAATATAATATACATCTCATAAATAGCTTAAATTCCATATACACATAATTAAGATGATAATTGTTGGATCGGGAAAAGAAAGCATGCTATATTTAGAGAACTGGTAGATTTCAAAACTTTTTAGAAATCATCTTTGCAGTGGAAGCAAGATATCTAAATCATCATGTCAATCCATACATGATATGGTATAAGGATAATAATAAACATAAACAAGATGAAGAGTATTATCGAC
>JAOSBK010000001.1:15356993-15368601 GCA_027568895.1 Erythroxylum shatona | reverse complement strand
ACAAATACCATACAGGGGCAAAAGAATTAATACAACCCAAAATATTATATGTTGTTGCTCATTTGACATGCGTTTTACCTATGTAATGGCGGGATAGGAAGGTATTGCAAATGACACTCAAGTTCTTTTGGAAACAGTGACAAATCCAGTGAATCAATTTCCTATATCTCCACAAGGTATTATATTATTTTAAATAAACATAGTAATTATGAGTGTTTTTAATATCTTTCTGTTAATATTATGTTCTTTCTATATTAGGTAATTACTATTTAGTTGACTCGGGCTACACTAATATGCTTGGATTTCTTTCACCATATCAAGGTGAAAGATATCATTTGCAAGATTATAGAGGTAGAGGAAGACCTCAAGGTCCATAAGAATTGTTTAACTACAGGCATTCTTCATTAAGAAATGTTATTGAAAGATGTTTTGGTGTTTTAAAAGCAAGATTCCCTATACTTAAAAACATGTCGAGTTATGATATGAAGAAACAAAAATACATCGTTATTGCTTGTTGTGTTATACACAATTATATTAGAATGTGTGGACAAAGTGATGAATTATTTGAAAGTTGTGCTGAAAATAAAGAACAAATTAACAAAAGTAAAAATGAAGATGCAAGTTCTCAAGTGGAGTATAATATCACTTCAGCACAACTTCGAGGTATGTCTTGAAAGCGAGATGAAATTGCTAGAAAAATGTGGAGTGATTATATTATTTCTAATTAATTTATGTTTTTTTGTAGATGATAGTACTATTATGTTTTCAAGAATTATAGTATGATAGACATTTTCTTTTGATAACTATGATGGACATATTTTATTGATTAGAATGATTTAATATAATTTCTAATTTATGTAATTTTATTATATACAATTAATGTGTAATTTTTTAATAATATTTGGTTTTCATATATTTAATTTTAGCTATAATTATAGCTAATTAATTTTAAAATATAATGTATTATATCATAATTATTACACATAATAATATAATTACAAAAGAATATAAACATGATAATAAAACCAAACATATTTTTGTTTTCAGTTTTTTATTAGGAATCTCAACCAAACGGGTTTTTGTTTTCAATTTTTATATTATAAATCTCAACCAAACATGTTTTCATTTTAAAAAAAAAGAAACCAAAAACAGGAAACAAAAACCAAAAACAACAACAGAAAAATAGAAGTGGAACCAAACAGCCCCTAAGTTTTCTTATTGTTTGCTTAAGTAAATTTGTAATATCTAATTTATTAAGAGATTCATACATTAAGAAAAGAGCAAAAAGACAATATAAAGATATATAATTTTCATTAAGATTGATCGAAAGTTACAGCAACTTATTCATCCATTGAAAAGATTATTAAAACATTCCCTCATATATCATCTTGCTTAAGGTATACAGTAGCTTGTTCATCCAGAAATGGATTGTAAAATATATAATTTTTTGGATTATCTTTGTTTGTAAAAGTTCATTGTTGATCTTGGACCAATCACTAAGATTTGTATTAAATCAATCATTGTAGCAAAAGTTGTTTATAGAATGGTAGCCAACATCGTTTGTGAGCAAATATGAAATCAGGTCTCTATAGCTCCTCATGTTGCTTTTTGAAATGTGCAGGTTTTCATATCAAACCTATAGCCTTCAGGGGTCTTATCATCTATATAGCCTCCAGTGGTCTCATTGCCTAAAACCCTGCAAAAGGAATAAGATGAGTTAAAAAACACATTTAACAAGAACTTGACACTCTTGGAAGGGTTATTGGTTAATGATCCTACATTTTTAGTGTTCCGAGTTTCTTGCCTTTTAGAGATAAACAGTAAGTGAAAGGTAAGATTTGGGAGTAGAAGAGAGTCACTAGTTGGCTATTATTAGTTTTGAGTTTAGTGAAACTTTGGAGAAACATTATATCATGTTAATTTAAGTTTAAATTTAACCATAACTTTTTCTTTCTAAACTCCCAATCATTACTTAGCCAAGTGGTAATGAGACCCATTATAAAATTATAAAAATAAACAGTAAGTGATAAATAGTTAATCTCATCAAATTTTCTCTCTAATTAAGGCCTATTTAGAACTTTTTGAAAATGTTGAGGTTTAAATTGAGCACTTTGAAACATTGCATTCAAATTATATTATGATGAAAATGTTTAGGTCCAAATGCACTTTTTATCTCACTACAAGAAAAGTAGAAATTAGGGACAAAAAATTACCGTCGGAAGAAAAACCGTTGCAAATTACCAACAGTTTTTATTTGTCCGTTGGAAAAGTTGTTGGGAAAATATAATTTAGTGATGAAAAAATACCGTTAGTAATTAAGGCGGGAATTTGAGACGAAATTATGAAGTTTTGACTTTTCCAACGGAGTGTTAGTGATGGAAATTGCTATCGGTAAAGTTCCAAACCAATGCATCATCATCTGGTTGCAGTTGAACGTTATTAACTTAAAGAAAATGATGTCGTTTGGTTTAATACCAAATGACATCGTTTTGGTAACGTTAAAACACACCCGAGCGTCCCTCCCCCTACACCGTCGGCTCTGCTTCTTTCTTCTTATCCTTCGTTTTGTGATTTCTTCTTCGGTGCGTTGTCGTCGGCATTGTAGTCAGTTGGTGGTGCGTTGGAAGCTTGTCGTCTTCTCCCACCATTTGCGAACTCGTGGAGGTATAAAGTTTCACTATGGTTTGATTTGAGTTTTTTAAGTATGTTTGAGTAATTTGTTTTATATGTTTGAGTATTTTATGATTGGATAAGAACATTTAAGGTTGAAATGTCAGTGTTAAAAGGTTGAGTTTTCAAATTTGCTTGTGAAGTCGGGATGATTTATTGATGCATATTAGGTGTTTGATGAAATTCTCTTGTTTGAAAATTTTGTTAATATGTAAAGGTGAAGTTGATTTGTATCAGAAAATGAGTTAATGGGTGAGCCTATTTGATGATTTAGCCTTATTTTATGATTAAGGCTAATGTATCAAATAATAGTTTTTAGTGTTTAGCCTTATTTGATGATTAAGGATAATGTATCAAATAATAGTTTATAATGTTTAGCCTTATTTGATGATTTTATTCTTATTTTTATAATCTTAGCTAAATTAAAGCTTGCTTGGTTCTTGTTTGTTGAGTCATCTTTTTAAGCGTCTCAATTTCTTTTAAAATTTGTCTTTAAATTATTTGAGTTTTCATGAATCATTGATTTAGATTGAATTGCAATAGGAAAACATGCATGAATGGTTGAGATCTTCCCTCCTAAATATTGATTAATTGTTTATGATGATTGATTTTTGAAAAATGAAATATGATCTAATACATGTTATTTGAAAGTATTTAACTTGTGAAGTGATTCAACTTGCATATGTGAATGTTCTTAGCTTAATTTTGAGAAATTTAACTTGTATTTTTTGTAGTTAGTCCCTGTAAGTACCTAATTATTCATCTAATTTACCCTTTAAAAACCACCCATATAAGTGAAAATAATGTTATGTTATTAAGTTTTGAGACCATGCTTGTAATGTTATCAAGTTTTGCACTATGTATAAAAGTATATATGTATTAACTTCAATTAGGCTTTATGCAAGATTATTATTGATTTCCTATAAAGTCATCACTCTTTTCACAAAATACATATCCTTTCATTTCCAAGAAACAATATAATCATTTGTTACCTTGTTTGTTTTAAATTTAAATTTCATTGGTTATCTTAAATTTTTTCTATTTTTCGCACAACTTTTAACATCTCTTTAGAATTTCTATTGCATTTGCATTGAGGTTATTAGTTCGGTGCATAAAGACACAGTGGTAGTTGTGTTGCGCAAGTGTCTTATAAAGTTGTAACATACATGCATCTTATGTTTTGTATTTCTTTTTTGTATATTAAACTCGATATTTATACTAGCAATCACTTATTATATTATTTGTGTTGTTCTTTATTTTTATCTCATAGTTACTTCATACTTTGATTCCTACAGTCAAAGAAACCTCTTCTTCGAACCGAAATCAACATTATATAGATATAATGTTGTCAACACCCTTACTAAAACTTTAAGTCATAGTCATAGAATTATTATTCTCCTTTATTTTTGTCTAAGTGAAATTGCTCCATCTAAATTTATATGCATGTACTTTATTTTTCATAGTAGCTCTGTCATCATCTTCTTTCACGTACTTCAGGAAGATCCTTCACATACTCCATGGATGTGTATGAAGGACGCATATATGTTCTTGACAATAATTGCGTCAGGCCTTTCAAATCCTAAGCATAAAATTGATGTTTTCTTACAACCGTTGATATCTGAATTGTAACATCTTTAGGAATATGTTGTTCAGACATATTATGTGTCTCTGAAACAGAATTTTATATTGAGAGCGGCATTGATGTGGACCATTAGTGATTTTTCAGTATATGTCATGTTGTCTGGATAGAGCACAGCAAGAAAACTAGCTTGTCCTTAATGTGGCAATGATTCTGATGCGTTTTATCTTCCAAACGGGGGAAAATTTTCTTGGTTTGATAATCACAAGAAATTTTTCCTCCAGATCATCCATTTAGAAGCAATAAACAAAAGTTCATTAAGAATATGATGGTAAAAACACCTCCTCCCCCTCACAAAGCTGGTGAAGAGATTTTACAGGAGGTTGATGAATTAGGCTGGCTGAAAGTTACATAATTTTAAGTTGATGAAGTAAATACAAGCATTAGTAAAAACTTTGGTAGGAGAAAATAGGATTTACCATATTAGAAAACTAATTTGATACGTCATATTCCAAATGTGATGCATATTGATAATTTTTTGACAATTTTTTCAATACCATAATGAACATTAAAGGGAGAACAAAAGACAATTCAAAATAACGAGTTGATTGTAACTTTTTTGTAAAAGAAATGAGTTACATAAGGATCTTCACAAAATATTCGAAAGCATGTTACACTTTGGACAAAAAACAAAAGGAAATATTGTGTGATCTAAAGTTTCCCGATGGTTATGTTTCCAACTTAGCAAGGTGTGTGGACATAAGGAAGTACAAATTATTTAGGTTGAAAAGTCATGATTGTCATGTATTTTTGCAAAGGCTAATTCTAATTGCATTTCAGGATTGCTAACGAATAAGATTTGGGAAGTGATAACAGAAATAAGTTTATTTTTCAAAAGTTTAACGTCATCCGAAATCAAGTTGACTGAAATGGAAATACTAGAAAGGAAAATTCCAATAATTTTGTGCAAGTTAGAAGGAATTCATTCTCCAAGCTTCTTTGATTGTATGGAACATTTGCCTGTGCATTTAGCACAGGTAGGCAAAACTAGCCTGTCCAGTTCAATATCGATGGATGTATCCATTTGAGAGGTAATTTAAATTCAAATTATTGTAATTGAAGTAATAACATGTTTTCATCATATTCTCTAATATAGGTATTTGGATCACTTGATGAAAAATGTCAAAAATAAGGCTAGAGTTGAAGGTTCGATATGTAATGCTTATTCAGTGGAGGAAGCTAATGTATTTTGTTCACATTATTTTGAGCTACATGTTCACACAAGAGAAAGAAAAATTCCTCGTAATGACGATGGGGGAGGAATGAGTGACGCTAATAGTAACTTATCCATTTTCACATATCTTGAGTGAGCATATGGACGTGCAACAAGAAGAATGTTAACAGAAGAAAAAATTGAGGCTACCCATGGTTACATTTTATTAAACTGTCAAGAGGTTCAACCTTTCGTGTAGTATTGAACATGATTTTATTGGTTTTCAAATTTTGTGTTATCCATAACTAATATTATGTATTTAGATTATACGAGACATTGTTACGTGAGATCATGCCAGACAACACACAGGATAAAGTAAATAAAGAAGTTAGAAGACACTTTCCACGATGGTTCAAGAGATATGTAAGTTTCCACTTACAAATATTCTCATAATTGAATTATAAGATTTAAATGTTGAAATGATATTATACTCATTGATATGATAATTTCTTTCTATATAGGCCTTAGAAAATCTAATAAAGAACAAGTTCATTTGTGATCTTGCTAAGGGACCTCTACGAACTTTTAAATCATATCCGATGTACTTCGTTAATAGATACAAATATCATACATAATATTATGGTCATAGCATGGCAATAATAAATAGTGGAGTTTCCATACAGGAGAATTGATGGATTACTATGGTAAAATTATTGAGATACTTGAAGTTGAGTACCCTGCATTGCCAATAAATTGAACTGTAATATTTAGGTGTGATTGGTTTGACCGGACTCTAAATGTTGAAAAAAAGTGCATAGCCGATACAATATTATTGAAATCAACAACCGAAGAAGATTGAGACAATTTGAACCTTTTGCGTTAGCTATGCAAGCGAAACAGGAATTTTATGTCCCTTTTTCCAGTTATAATGAGATAAGTCAGATTGGTTGGCAGTTTGCAAAGTTAAACCTAGAGGTGTTTTTGAATCACATGGAAAAGGAGAAAAGAATATTAAAAGTGAAGCGTTTCAGAAAGATGCTTATTTTATAAATACATCTGTCACATATGATGATAATGAACCTTTGAACGATCCATCTAAAGAATATGTTGAAATTTCATTTGGAGAAGATGATGAGGGTCAGAGATCTAAAGAGGAGCCAGATTTTGATTCTTATTCTTCAGAAAATGAAGATGATTGTAATTTAGAATTAAGTTATGATAGCGATTAATTTATGTTTGTAATTGAATATTTTATTCAACAAAGAAGATTATTTCCTTTTAAGTATATTGTGTCAAATATTGAATTCAATTTCTTAATCAAGGAATGTTAACATGAAGTCTGGTCCCAGATGGTAGTAATTCATTCCGTTGGGAGGAATGTCGCAAAATTTTCCCTGTTGAAAGAATAAACAATGAAACAAAAATCTCCACTTCTTCCAATAATGATCATTTACCTTCTATGGCTGATCTTCTACTTCAAGGTATGTAGTACCATCTGAACAACGTCACTTTCCTTATTAGGTACATCTCATTTTCTTTTATGAAGTTATTATATATATTCACATTTGATGGTATATACTACATGTTGTTTTAAGCTTGCTTAAATCTCGAAGATGACGTATATGCTGATGGAGGTGAGAGCAATGTCACAATGGTCCATAAAGGATTAGGAAAATGGGTAATTTTGGAAAATTTGTCAATTCCACAGAGATCATCTGGACATTCACGTATGAATGTCGCTCCAGGATTGGTTCATTTAACGATTCTCTAATATGACAATATATAAGTTCTATACTAATTATATTGTAGGTAAACCGTTTCATACTAACAGTTCATTTGGAGTTGTCTTAAATCCTACATATGAAGAGTCATTCACTGTATCGTCTACAAGTTTAGCAATAGCAAAAACGTTATTGCAAGAAGGTGTTAAAAACCCTACATGTGAGGGAAGAACTTTCTCTGTTTCTATTGATGCGTTCAAACATGCCTAGACCCTTCTTGGGAATCTAGACATCGGGGACTCATTTACCTTTACCGACTCTCATGTCATTTGGAATCCAAGAAAATAATTATATCATTGTGATTTATCGATGCAATACACTAAACTCAGCTTTAAATTAATTATATTATTGTTCTATAAATATAACAATTATTCTCCTAATTGAATTCAAAGTTTGTACTTGAATATGATATTCAACAAATCACCTTACTTCGCTTTGCATATGTTATGTAAAATATTGAATTCAAATTCAAATTCTTATATTTTTAGAAAATTCAATAAATAATAAATTTCAGGTAGAAATATGCCATCAAAGAGACAATGTGATGTAATGCGGCCCAGATTTAGACATATGTTCGAAGGTACTTATTGTGAAGGTGGACCATCACAGTCTCCAACTGCAACTAAATCACCACCTCCACCTCAAAGACCTACAGTTGCAGATAAAGCATCAACTGCTGCTCCTGATGCTTCACCATCCACCACTCATACATCATCTACTACCCATATAATGGATGAAGGAGACTACCGCCAACTTAAAGCTGAGGGACCTGATGGAAGAAAATACAAACAATTGTCAATAATCTATAAGTGAAATCGCATGAAATACTATATATGTTTATAATTAAATTATACGTTTAAATTTTTGCAAATGGTATAAAATTATTTGGTCTTATATTAGGTAGATTCCATCTGGATCGTGTTTTAGAAATATAACATCTACATTTAAGGAGAGAATTGATCTTCAGAGTTATGTATGGAAGAATATCTCTCAGGCCGCAAAAGTATTTTACTTTCAGAATTTTGAGGTACAATATACAAATAATTTTCTTTTTGATTGATTTGTATACATTAATTAGATAATATTATTAGATTATAAGCTATTGAATTTTTTCTTTTTATTTCAGAAAAAATTTTTTTCTAGAATTTTGGTTTCAACAGGGTCATATATCAAGTATGAGAGAGGCGAGCTCGTACACTTTATCACGACTTTATTGGTGCGATACACAAAGTGTACGACCGCTTTATATTTGTGAGGATATATGGAATCGTTGGCAGGAGTATTGGACATCACCTAAGGCAATGTCCATCTCAGGGTATAACTCGACCAATAGGCGTGGAGGCCAAGGGGAGACAGTCTTCCCATAAATACGGGATGATCAATTACCTACCACGGGCATGCAGAGAGACTTGTAAGTATCTAAAATTTACACTTATATTCTAATTTTTCAGTTTGTTGTATTTCAATTAAATTGATGTGTGATTGTTGGAATGAAAATATGTATATTATAGATAATGATCATGATATAAATATCTGTTGCCATATATGGCTATGTTGAGTTATTTTCTTTCTGCAACAGGGGTTAACTATCATAAAAATAGAGGAGAATTTGTCAAAATTTTTATAAATTCTAGTTAACTTATAACATATTATTGTTATACAGGAAAAGCCTATGGGCATGAGGCAAACACCCTGTCAGCTATTTTTACACACTCACACTAAGAAGCATGACGGTGTGACATTTGTCAATAGCCGATGTAAAAAATTGAATGTATGTGAAATTTACGCTTTAATATTCATTCTTAATAATTGTCACTTACTAATATAAACATTGTCTTCTAATATGACCAAATACAAGAAAGCATTCAACGACAGTCTCAGAGAGAATAAGTTGTTGGTGAGAGTCAGGCATATCTTCATGCAGTGGGTGGTAGGTATAGTCGTGGAAGGATCTTCGGGCTAGGCTCCTTTGCAAGCATATGTTATTCGCAATTCTCTATATCTAGTATAACAACATCTACTAGACGACCGACAATGAATGAATACCATAAGTTTCGAAGCACAATGCAAACATTGACAAGTCAGTTGCAACAGACGATGGAATGCATGGCTAAGCACCAAAATGAGATGGAACAGTTGAAGGGGAGGGTTAGCACCTCAGATCATCTGCGGTCACCAAAATAATAGGATTGTTATAGTCATTTGGTTTGAATTATGAAAGACTTATTATATACAATTTAATGTTTTTATTATCAATGAAGAAAATTTTAACTTTATATGATCAATCAACTTTCTGTCTAAACAAATTAAACATATAAACAAATCAAAAAATTATGCACAGATAATTCATAACTATTGTAATTATGCATTAATCATAAGAGATTTAATTTTAAGATTGTTAAAAAAATTAATATCTTTACCAATGGAAAATACAGTTCTGTTGGTAAAATGCATTATACTTACCGACTGTTTGCCATAAACTATTGGCAAAATGTAAGATATTTATTGATGAAACATTTGAACCATCGGTAGACTCACTAACGGATTACTCAAATTGTTGGAAAACTCATCGATGGATAACAATATCATTGGTAAAATTACCGACAGTTCCCACTATTGTCCGTCAGTAAATATACCGACGAATAGATTAGTCCATCGATACATTTTTTGACGGATATTAATGTCCGTCAGTAAATTTACCGACGACCTCTTTAACGAAGCCTATGTCCATCAATAGATTCCGTCGCTAAATTATATTCCGCCACTATGGAAGAGGGGACCATTATTACTAAAGTGATCTTCCAAGTATTGGAGCAGCTCAGCTTAAACACTGAGGGAAGGTAATTGGAGGTTGCTGGCTTATTTTTCTTTTTCTTGTTTCTTCTTTTATTTGTTATGCAGGTCCGCCTAAGGGTGTGGGAACATAACTTGTGTATCACTCTTCAACTCTTTTTTTATGGCAGAACCGTTGCAAGGCCTTGCAGCTGTGATTGGTATCCAATGCTACAAGCTCCATCCCCTTGGTACTTTCTCCATATGAGTGCCACTTCTAGCTGACTAAGCGAGAGCACTAGAACTTATTGCATTATTGCTAATCTTTGAGTCTTTTATTTCAATATGGTTATGTTGCTAGTTATCTAGTCTCTATTTTGGTCTTTGTGGATGTTGGACATGTTTTGTCTTGTTTGTGTTTGTTTGGTGGGGGCCATAGGACTAGGGCTCCTCATGTTGCTGTAAGTATCCTTGGTCGGGGTTAGAGACTGTCACTTTGGCTTTTTCTCGATGCACATAATTTTTCTTTAATTTTAAATTTTCTGAACTATCAAAAAAATAGTGCCTCTGTCATTAATAAGCTAAAATTAGTATTGCTTTATAATTTGGATATGATAAAACATGCTCTTTTCTAAATTAATGTTTAAACTAATTATTTATTTATTAAATAATTATTTAAAGGTAAATAGTTTATTCAATTAATTATAAATTGCTTAAGACTATATACGTGAAACATAATCTACTGGTTAATTTGAATGTATTTATTACATTTACTTTATTTAATTAAATAGTAAAACTCGAATATGTTTGAATCTTATTTCCAATATTATTTTATCTTATGTTTTTGTTTTATCTTATAAAACTTATGTCCTGATGAAACTATTTTAGTGAAATTTTATTGTTTTAATTCTCACGTGAGATATATCTTATGAAATCACATTGAATATTCATTGATATATTTCTAAAAGTTGATCCTTGTTTACCAACCACATATTGTCTAACCAAATCCAATTATCTCTTGATGTATTGTTAAAAAATTTTAATTTATATGGATTCTTCTACAACTAACGAAGCAAAATCGTCACATATGAAACTGAATAGTAACTAGCTCCTTGTTGTTTGAAGAACCTCTCCACTTTAATTAGTATTTTTTATAAAAAGCAAACTTGAGATAAAAAATTTAGTCTTTCAATAAGATTTTAAATAGTTGTCATGTATTTAAATTAAATATATTTCACCCTTTCCTCAGAGAAAGAAGATCAAACCATCTTTAATCATTTATATTGTAGCACCCCTTACCACAGGGTACACACCGGGACACCCGCTGGTCATTCCGGTACATATCCTACGATAAGGGTGAGCTACGTTCTACCACTACTTTACTTCACATGGCATCACAACTCTTTTTCACTTATAACGCATCAATTGAAAATCACAATATTTTTAAAATCAACTTTTCCCTCATTTCATTTCATCAAGATCAAAAGTTTACACGTCGTTCATTCTTTTCTGTCTGTACATCAAGCAACATCCTAGTACAAAAATACTACATGAAAGAGGAAAAACATCAGATCTATCTAGGCCATCCCAAAA
>JAOSBK010000001.1:15330855-15342099 GCA_027568895.1 Erythroxylum shatona | reverse complement strand
TAATTAAATCTAGAGATCGTATCCTAGGTTGTTCGGTGGTTAGGTTTAATTAATGATCGTATCTTGATTAAACAAAACCTAAGGAAAAACTCGGATTAATTGTTAACCCATGGTTAATAATTGCTAGGAGAGGTTAAAGAACAACAAATTAATAAAATAGGCTTAATCAGGGTGTAGGCCGAGATTGAATCAAAGAACTAGGTCTCCACCGAATTTTCCACTTTTATCAATTTTTGCATGTTTTCTTTAATTTGTTTTTTTATTAGCTAGTTTTATTTTAATTTATTCTTTAAAAATCCAAAACCCCCTTTTCTAAACACAGGTTAATTTCATTCCATAAACTTTACATATACTCTTTGTGGGATCGACCTAAACTCACTACTGCTATAGTAGTAGTCTAGTTATTTTAATTTTGACTAGCGTAACGACGCGCAATCAGAACTAGTTTGGCTTCATGCCAAGAAGGTCCATGATAAAAGCTTTACATTACCTTAGAAGATTAATGAAATATTAGAGGGAAAGATAGTCTAACCTACACATTTTTTTATTACCTTAGAGAAGACTTATGGTAGGATACATGTGGAGGTAATTAGAAGTTACAGGAGTTCTTATAACCCATATATATATATATATATATTAAGGATGATAGGAGGAGACATAGAGCATTTTTTTCTATTGATATTGGGCTATACCAAATCTCCTCATTGACCCTTTTTTTATTTGTAGTAGTGATGGGTGAGCTGTTCATGAATATTTAAGGGGACGTGCTTTGGTATAAGTTGTCTGTTGATGACATTGTTTTAGTGAATGAGACAAAAGAGGGTGTCAATGTCAAACTAAAACTTTAGAGAGATACGTTAAAGTCTAAGGACTTTAAATTGTGCAAGACTAAGTGATTAGGGTGTAACTTTTCAGGCTATAGGGTAGCTTTCGACGTAGAGGTAAAGATTAGTTCAAAAGTTATACCATAGAAAAAGTGTTTTAAGTATCTAAGATCTATTATCCAAAGTAATGAAAAGATCGATGAAGACATAGTTCATTATATTAACCAGGGTGGATTAAATGGAGAAGTATATCAAAAGTTTTATGTGACAAGAAGATATCATTCAACCTCAAAGATTATATCATTTAGTGATAAGGTTGGCCATACTCTATAGGGCAGAATGTTAGCCCATCAAATAGGCACATAGTCATAAATTAATGGTGGCAAAGATGAGAATGCTTTGTTAGATGTCCAACCTTACTAGAAGAGATAAAATCATGAATGTAATAGTAAGAGACAAATTAAATGTGGCTAATATTAATGAAAAATTAAGAGAAATAAGGCTTAGGTGGTTAGAACTTGTCAAGAGGAGACATCTTGATGCTCCTACGAGGAGATACGAGAAGATTATACTTAGAGACTGTAAAGAAAAAAAAAAAGAACGCTAAGAAAAGCTATGAGGAGTCGATCTTAGATGATATAGCTCCACTGGAACTTACTGAGGACGTGGCACTTATTAGAAAACTTTAACATACTAAGATACTGGTAAAAGATCTTACATAGAGAGGTCATGCTCTTTCTTATAGGTCTTGTAAACATTTTCCTTCAAGTCTTATGTCTTGTATCTAAGCTAAACATTTAATATTTAATATTTCTCTCTTAGTTATTTAGCCTAAACATTTTCTTGTGATGACTTATTTGTTTTATTTATTTACTTATCTTCTTTCTTGTTTATGTATTTATTTACTTATTTTATCTTTTATTTTTATTCTTTACCTTGTACTTTATTATTGTATTATATATTGTATTAATTATTTTTATATTTTTAATTATATCTATTTATTTATTTTATTTATTATCTTTTATGTCTATTTTTATTTTTATTTTATTTTATTTTTATTATTATTACTTTATTATTTTAATTTTTTTTTCATGTGAGTCTATCGAAAATAGTCTCTCTACCAGTTATGAGTAAAGCTACATACTTTTAAACCTCTTCAGACCTCACATTTAGCAAGACTTCTATTGGGTTGTTGTTGATGTTATTGTTATTATTAATAAATATATTGCATCTTAGCTTGCTAGGTTTAATGCTAGATTGGGGGTTTCCATAATTATACTTGAAGATCATAAATTTTGGTCTCAATGTCAATTTGTCATTTGAGTTTATGAGTCTTTGGTGAGAATACTTCATCTTGCTAATAGTGATGAGAAAGCAACAATGGGTTATTTTATGATGCTAAGAGAGGCAAAGGAAGCAATCAAGATATGAAAAATAACTCTTCTTTATACACACCTTATCTTATAGTCATCAATGAGAGATAGAATAGACAACTTTACTCTCTATTGTCTGTAGTTGAGATATTTTTAATCTTAGTGTCTATTTTAAACCAAGTTTTACAAAGAAAGCTGAAGTTAATAGGGAAATGTTATTAACTATTATAATAATTGTTGCTCATGAGATGATGCAAGATCTCTTAAGCTCACAATAGAGGTTTATATGGTGATTTTAAGTCCATTGTTATTCGTCAAAGAGACAAACCTATTCTAGGTTTATATTTTTTCACTTTTGTTATTTGTTGGAAATTAATCATTACGTTATTTGTTTATAATGTTGTTTTTGTTATCTTATAGTAGCTTGATGGAATCAATTCGAAAGTAGTATTCTAGAATTGTAAAGTTTTGCAATTTGAATTTTGAGTAAATATATGAGTGCAACAGGATGTGAAACGACTTGGAGCTAGCATATTTGAAATCACCCATTCTGAAAAAAGGAATAGCTTGGAACACAAAAGATTAAACAACCTGGTCTTTATTCGATGTAACTTAAAGCTTCAAAAAAGGTATATTATTATCATTATTAAGTTCAATATAATATCTTATAATTTCTTAATAATTTAATTTTAATTGTTTACTAGGACTTTTAATAAAACGAGTAGTCCTGTAGATCCAATTTATCTTATTCATATTGATCTTTTAGCGAATTGAGTTTCTAAGGAACCAAGTTTGATGGATGAGAGTAACTTAGGAAATAATCTTAGATGAGAAAGTATTAAAATGTTACTTAATGGAATGAATTTAAATAACAGTGATGATAGGACTCCTTTCAATGATGAATATTTTGTACCAAATGAGAGTCAGGATCATATGATTTGAGTGAATATTTGATTAAACAAAGTTTTAGATTTTCATTTTTTTTCTCTTTTTAAATTTCATTTATATTTGATGCATATGATAAATTCTATTTATGCAATATACTTATAAAATTTTAACTATAATTTTTTTTCAATTTTCATTTCTAGTTGATTGTGTTCCTCGATACAAACTCTTGTTGTAATAGTTATGGAGTAATAGAACTTTATTTTTCTTGATATTTAATGTTTTGATGTAATTTTCTTTATTATATGACAAAATTGTAAGATTTTAAGTATTTTATATTATCTTTAGTTTTATATTTGTATGATAAATAAACGATCTTTTCTATATTAATTTTGGATATTGTTTATATATGAAATATGTGAAAAGTAATATTAATAAAAATAAGTATATTATTTCAAATTTTTATTATTATAATTTCTGAAGACAAAGTTAATATAAAATTATAAATTATATATCAAAATATATTGAGAGACTATTTTACAATTTTAGAAAAATTTAGGAACTATTTTATGATTTTTAAAAAAATTATCCAAATTAGTATTGACCAATATTGGTACAGTACCATACTAAAACTAAATTTGGTATTAGTATTGGTATGATATTCATATCATTATGTTGGAGTTAGTTCTCAATGATTTGTTCTTTTAAGCCTTCAATTCTCATCCAACTTCATCCCATTTGCAAAAGGTATAATATGCTTTTTTATTTTCTTCCATTGATTTAATGTTTTATTTTCAATAGTAAAAGTCACAATTTTCATGTGGATTAAAATTTCGGAAAAGCTATTTATAATTTTTAATTTAAAACTCTTTTTATTAGACTTTTGTTAAAACATAATAGTAAAACACGTATAAGTTGAACATTATATATGGAAAAATCAAATATTTTTAATATAATAATTCAATTCAACTCTTAAATATGATTTGAACTAATTAAATATAACTTAAATTGATCATTCAAGATAATTATTAGTTTATGTTAGATTTAACTAGTTGAAATTGAATTTAATTATTTTAATTTTGGTTTCACGTTGTATTGAATAATTATATTAACAATATTTGATTATTCTACATGCACATTTATTATATTATTTTTAATGGGAATTTAAAAAAAGATATTTTTTATGAAAATTTTAGAAATTTCAGAGTTTTTAAAAGTATTATTTAAAATATAAGAAATGTCATATCTTTTACCCAATTTTCAATCTGTTGATTTTTGTATTGTGTTATTCGTATGTAGAAAACATAAAGGGGAACTAACTACTTATTGTACCTTCCACTTCTTAAGACCAAACCATGAAAACATTACAATATATAACTTGGGGGCCGTTGCCTTCAACAACAAATAAATCAAATTGGAAGAAAAGCTTGATACCTACATTTACCTACTTCAAGCAATTCCAGTTTCTTACGCCTATAAATACATTACGCATCATAAGCTTAGTGTCATAATAAGGAAAACATTAGCACTTCCAACTATGGGTTTACTTATTTTCCTTCCATCCATTATAGCTTCCTTATGGCTTCTTGCCCTTGCTGCTGAAGCTAGGCCTTTACCAGGTACTGTCCAAAATTTTATTGCATGTCCAATTTAATAGAAGAGGTTTCAAGAGAAATTAATCAATGCAATTAAATGTTTATAAGCTTCATGGGAGGTATATGTTGGACTCATGCACAATCATATAGCAAGATTAATCCTATTGATTCATGTCATTCGGAGAACATAACTATTACTTGTTTTTAACAATCATGTGTGTTTGTGGTTCATCAGATAGCTCTACCCTCAAACTTGCGATGATAAGCACTTACGCTAGACCTCGTTCACCTCCACCACCTTCTCCGGTTCCATCTCCCGAAACAAAGGAACTAACAGCCAAGTTGGACTGGTACTTCAACCCACCGCCACCTCCGACGACCACATCACAACCGATTCATCAACTGGCCGCTATACCTGGACGAAGTTCACCGTCACTTCCTTCATCTCCGGAAAGACAAGTGGGTCTTGTGACTCCATGCACTCGAGGCATCAGTGCTCCAAGCGACAGCTACATATCAATGGTTACAGACTATGGTAGAAAATCAAATTCGCCTCCACCAGCACCAAAGCTAGCTCCGCCAACACACAGTCTTTTTCTTGGGAAGAAAGGGCATGGAGGATCATCCCTGACTCTTACAAGTTACCTGGTTTCAACCTTGACCCAATATATCGATATATAAGCTAGAGTATTTGACCTGCATGTAGGCTTTGCTTGCAAGGGTTTAGTGTGTGCATTACGAAGTAAGCTGTAACATATGGTTATGATTGCGTGTAGCTTATACGTATGACTATTCTGTCAGTTTTAACCTTTGCTAAAGGAAAAGCTTCGAATGTTAGAGTTAATCCTCTTCCTATACAATTTCCGAGAGCGTTGCTCGACTAGTATATCTAATCAACTGAAAATGACTACATATCATGTCACGTCTAGTTTAATGAATATAGGAATCAATTTGTTAAAAAAAATGTTATAGTATCGTATCCATGCTTTAATGATTGTTTTATCCAGGATATATTATGTTGTTTGAGGTTGAAATTCTTATTGATCCTGATACACCAACCAAGCTACATTTCTTTGAAAAGAACTTAAATCCAGTTTATAACAAAGAGGAAGAATTCCAGTAGATTATGATTAAGTAAATAATTAAACACAAACATGAATAGGAATAGGAATAGGAGTATAGTCCAAAAACATCAGTTTACATGTGATTAAATGTTTTCTTAATTCGAATCGTTGTACCAGGATCAAATGCATCTTTACTGCTTTCTTTTAATTTTTTATTAGTTATTCTAATTGAAGTCTTATCGCAAAACTATTGTGTTAATGATATTCCCACGTCCCTTTTCACTATTAGAATCTATCCCCAAGTAATTCCCAGAACGTTTAGTCCATGTTTCATAGGATCATACAGTATCAGAAAAAAGATACTAATTGTATGATAGAGTTATAATTATATATATCTCTGATTCTATTGTATACTAGTTCAATGTTATAATATTACGCCTAAATATTAGTTAACAAAAATTGGTAATACTAAAAGAAAAAAATGAATTAACATGATCGTTGCAAGCTGTTTACAAGCTTAATTCAATTAACACTTTAATAAATAATGAAAAAGGGAAGCATGGGACGCAACATCGGGTACTACCGAAACTACCGAGTCAAGTGGAGCAGAGAAATGATGAGTTTCGCTGCGTCATACGTCAACATTGTTTCTATACGGGGCGTGACTTGGCTTGGTGGTGCCATTACAGAGTATATGCACATGGATGCTAATGAGTACCCTTACCCTACATTCGAATCTAACATGGATACACTTAATCAATCGGGAGTTTTAACATATCAATCTCAATTTCTCCGAACTACATTTAGGTGTGTAAAAATTTAATACCATTTTATTTTATTTCTTTTTTATGTAATTTTTGATATTAATTTCTACTTTTCAAATAAAAATAAGTTTTATTTAATTATTACTATAAATATAATTATATTTTATTACTAATAATAATTACATATTATATCAAATTTAAAGATAAATTCATAAAATTTTAAATCAAACTAGATTGAAAATAAGATGAATGCATATTTTAAATTTTGTTAAACAAGTTCCTTCTGAGCTAAAGGAAAACTAAAGTACTTATTAATCTGCCTTATCCTACAATTGTCCCTCTAATTTTTAGTTTTCCATCTTTGAGAGTTATTTCTAAATAAGGCCAATAGGTTATGCTATGAAGTGATTAAGTAGTTATAACATACAATAAACAAGCATTATGGTTGCAGCAACCTCCGCGAGTAAAATTCTTACATCACTGTCTAAAACAAGTATAGCATCTAAGATGTCCTTCATTGTGATCATACCAGAACGTTTTGTTCATTTCTTTTACAGATGATATTGCCAATAGCTAGTGGTGGTTATAATCTACCTTTATCTTTTTAGTGATAATGGGAATGTGGTCCCTGTGCCACTACCCGTTGAAATTGACAGAACTTGGTGAATCAAGCTTGATCTTCTTATAAAGAATAAAAGCTAATATCTTAAGGTAAAAATAAAATTTTCTAAAACGATTAAATAGTGAATGCATGAAATATATTCTTCATGTCCTGCTGAGCCTATTTGGTTGAACTTTTGGATAGTAGAAAAGTACTTTTTTCTACCACGAAAGCTATTTTTAAGAAAAATGAGTGTTTGACTGTAAAATCTAAAAGTACTTTTTAAATAAAAATGGCTTTTTTGAAAACTAAAATACATGGAGCTTTTTTAAAAAGCCCATTTTTGTAGCTTTTTAGGTAAACTTTATGCTTATAATTTCTGACGCTTACGTTTATAATATCTGATGTTTGGAAAGCCAAACTAAAATATCTCTCTTCTTTCTGCTTCAGCTCTGCATCCAATCTTTTTAATCCTTTCGTTGCTCTTCTTTACGGCTCACTATGCCTTCTTCCTTAAACAACCTAAGAGTGTAGAGTGTAGCCAAATTTGCCAAAGATTGCGAGATCCAGAGGTAATTTTTCTCTCCATCATTGCTTCCATTTCTTTTGATTCGTGGGTTACTGTTTCTTCTGTTTGATTGGCGGGAAATGGCCGAACCACTCCCTCATTTTTCTCTCCATTGTTCCTTTGTCTTTTTCTTTCTATATTATTTATGGAGTCATCATTTATATATTATGGTAATGGTGCAATGGCTAAACCTTCCCTAATTTATTCAACTTTAAGGCTCTTCTTAGAATCCCGAACTCAACAAGGTGATGCAAGTGTTAGTTGATTTTGTGCTTATTTAAACTGTATACTTAGGCAGTCTTCACTACTTTGGGCTCATTGTTGTTGTTACTTGTGCATGTCAAATTCTTTGTATGGATAGAAGTAATAATGGGCCAGTTTGTTTCTTTCTTGTTGGGGAGAATTAAAACTGGAAAAGGTTTGTTTTATTTGTGACTAACTTGTTATCATCAACAAGACATTTTAAGTGTTGAAGTCTAAGGGTTTTGTTGTATATATATCATTCTAGTCTTAAAGGAAGCCTTTATATAGGTGGGCTGATATACAAATTTGTTATAGAGATCCTATATTAAAGGATTATATTAAGGCATATCAATCTTGTCTCTTATAATACATATCCTACATAGGAAGATATACTCCCTCCCTCGTAAATCACTTACAAATTCATTAATCATATACTAACATTCTTCTTTAAATTGGTTCAGATGTATCCTTTAAGCCTAATTTGTCCATCAATTTATTAAGAACTTAAGTAGAAATTGCATGGGTTAGAATGTCTCTTAATTACTCACTTGATTGAATAAAAGGAATTTTTATCTTCTTCAAATTCAATTTCTTTTTTGATGAAGTATCTGTTTACTTCAATATGTTTAGTTCGAACTTTCTTGAGCTATTTGGTTATCACAGTATAGTAGTGTAGGCTTTTTTGGCTTTAAACCTATTTCAATGAACAAGATCTTAAGTCACAAAAGTTTATATATGATCCATGCCTTTATGTTCTATTTCTACTGGCGATTATGTTGTTATATTTTGTTTTTTGCTTTGTCATATAAGAAGATTGTCATTAACAAATGTAAAGTAACCAGAGCTAGAGTTTTGTGCAGTGATGTTTCTCGTCCAATTCACATTGCTAAATCCTTTTACTTCAATATGTCCATGTCTTTTGAATGTGAAACCTTTTCCTAGAGTGCCCTTTAGGAAATACTTAATTCTTATTACAACAATCCTATGATCTTCACTTGGAGCATATATATGCAATATCAGGGTGTATGTTTAACAAATAAATTAATTTATAATCTCCATTATGGGTTATCTTTAATTGTTCATATGCTAGCATACTAGTTTCATATGCTTTTAATACTGAGTTCACAAAAGATTTAATGCTTATTATGCTTTTGTCTATATCATTTTGGTTATGCTTTTATATTTTCTTATACTTGCTAAATTCATTGTTATATGCAGTGGAGATTTTGTTATTCATAGAAAATGTCAATACCAAGTCAAGATACCCAAGGTATGGATAAATTGAAAAAAATGGTTAAAGCAGAGTGGAATGATAGAACTCTTAAAATTTTAATCAAAATTTTTGTGGAAGAGACATTAGCTAGAAATTGACCAAATGGTCACTTTAATAAGATTGGATGGAAAAATATAGTTTCAAAATTTGCTTATGAAACTAAGAAGAATTATGAATACAAAAGATTTAAGAATAAATGGGATGGATTAAAAAAGGATTGGCAGCTTTGGACAATTTTAGTAGGTAAGGAAACTGGACTAGGATAGGATCCTATTAAGAAACTGGACTAAGATGGGATCCTACTAATCAAACTATTGATGCAAGGGAAGAATGGTAGGAAAAGAAATTGAAGGTAAACATTTAAGCTTTATATTTATAATGTCTAATGTTACTTGATAGTTTAATAACTTAAACAACATTATTGTAAGAAAATCCCGAGGCTGCCAAATTTTGAACTATTTGAAATATATTGAATAGTTGAATATTTTATTTAAAGATGTTATAGCTACAGGAGAAGGAGCTTGGGCACCTTCTTCAAGATTTGTAGCAAATGATGCTTATATGCCATTTAGAGAAAGCCTAGTTGATACCGATCATGATGATAACTTTTTTGAAGACATTACTTTCAATCAAGAAATTGAAAATATTAATAATGAGATTGGTTCATCAAATCCAACTCTAGGAACTTCTACAAAAGGAAAGGGAAAAAAAAAAGAAAGAAACATGATATTAGAACAGGGGCATCAAAAAGGTTATATAAACATGTGGATCATATATGTGATGTAGTAGAGAGTACAACTTCAGTAAGCTCTACTAAAAGAGATAAACCTGGTTGTAGCATTTCTGAGGTGATGGACATCTTACGAAGTATAAATGAAAAAGAGAAGGGAGGTGAACTGTTTATGTTAGCTACAAAATTATTTTTGAAGAAGGAAAACAGAGAGATGTTTGTTGCACTTAAGGCTATTGATCTTCAAATCGAATAGCTTAAGAAAATGAAATGATTGTGATTTTTGTAAAAAATTAGACATGTATTTGGTTACTAATATTGGACTACTCGTAATATGTTATATTGGAATTCGTTACTTGTAATGTGTTGTATTGGATCTATATTTGGTTAATTTTGTTGTAATGAATTAAATTGTACTATATTATTATTGTGTTATGATTATTGCTATATTACCTTGTTATACAATAAGCTTATTATTTATTTTTATATATATTTTGATACAGATGTCATCTTATGATAATGATTCTGACAATGATCATGAATATAATGAAGAGATTGAAGACGAAATTTTGCATATGGTTCAAATTGGAGTAACACTAACCATAAACCATTATATTAAATATTATATTAAAAAACCATGTAGAACATCTCCTCACACTAGATGGATGTTTGTAATGGATATTCTTAACGGCCATAAAGATAGATGTCATCAACAATTTAGAATGGAGAATGATGTTTTTATCAAATTATGTAAATTGTTGAATAAGTCATATGGATTAAAGAAAGGTATAGAAGTAACAATAGAAGAAGTTGTAGCTATGCTTTTGATCACTTTAGGTCATGGACTTTGCAATATAAAGGTTCAAAAAAGATTTCAACATTCTGGTGAAACAATTTCTAGATGGTTTGAAATAGTATTAGAGGTTGTTTCATATATGTCGACTGATTTCATAAAACCAAAAGATTCAACTTTTAAAGAAATTCTATATTGGCCTTATTTTAAAGACTACATTGGAGCAATGGAACACATATACTAGTTGTAGTTCCAAGGTCCAATCAAATAAAATGTATTAGGAGAAAAGGCATTCCTACGCAAAATGTAATGATTGTATGTGATTTTGATATGTGCTTTACTTTTGCTTGGGCTGGTTGGGAAGGCACCGCACATGATGCTCGAATTTTTATGAAGGCTTTGCATAATGTTCTCAATCTTTATTGGCTCGAGGCTCTTGATTTTTTTTCTTTTATTCTATGAATGTTCTATGAAGAGTTTTATTTAATTATATTATATTATATATTATATATGGATTAATATAGATTAATC
>JAOSBK010000001.1:15305704-15317843 GCA_027568895.1 Erythroxylum shatona | reverse complement strand
TAATAATGAAGCAGATGTTAGAATCATAAAAGAAGCCATGATCGTGACATTGAGAAAAAATCGAGACGAAGAGGCTGAATCAAATGAGGCACGATTGTGACTCCAAGTCATAATTGTAAAAGAAATTTTTTTATGCGTGATTTTTTTCGTGTTTTTAGGGTTTAGGGTTATTTTTGGAATCAAACAAAGTGAGGAAACCTTAGACA
The DNA here is from genome assembly GCA_027568895.1 of Erythroxylum shatona. NCBI lineage: Eukaryota > Viridiplantae > Streptophyta > Magnoliopsida > Malpighiales > Erythroxylaceae > Erythroxylum > Erythroxylum shatona. Next base: position 15,317,637 of record JAOSBK010000001.1, on the reverse strand, counting down.
CAACTCTAAAATCATAATGCGCTATATAAGAACATGAAAAATACCAAAAAGAGGCAGCGGCCACTACATCAAAGAAGATCAAGAGGATACATCAAAAAGAGCTTTAAAGAAATTCCAAATTTTCAGATCAAGACATAAACTAGTTTTTCTTTCTTTTCCCTTTAATTCTTTTTATTATCTTGGATGTTTATTTGGATTTCTAAGATGTTTAACATGATTATGGGGATTGTGAAACTTATTTATTATTAAAATTCAATACATTGTTGAATGCCTGTGATAATTATCGTGTATATACTTGATAATAAATCGAGAGAATGAACCAAAGTAATTAATGTTAAGGTTTGCAACGAGAGTTGACAACTTATTATATGTACAATTATTATATGAATGATCAATTGAAGAGAGATCCTAATTGTGAAATTAATTATCCATAGGATTGCTTTAGATCGAATTCAATTAGGGTTACTTGGTTAGATCTTAAGAGAAAGTAATCAAAACTTTAGAATATCTTAGATCAAACATAAATTGAATCAACAAGATTAAGGGAAACAAAATAAAGATAGAATACTTCCTAAGTCTTCAACTTTGATCAATATCAATTTCATTTGTAGCTCACTTATCAATTATTTATTTATTTTGTCAGTTGTTTTACATTCTATTATTTATTTTAATTCAAATCAATTCTTAGTACCTTAACCAAAGTTCTTATTAAAGTTGTTAAGGGTCTATATTCCTCGTGGAAACGATATCTTTGGATGCTACAAGAGACTGTATACTTGCAGTATTGAGAGTTTTATTGTTATATAAAACTTACTCATCAAGTTTTGGCATTGTTATTAGGGATTATAGCATCTCAACAATTTGAATTCCTTTGATTTAAGGATTTAATACTTTTATTGTGTGAGTATAGGTACCTGAACAAAAATATAAAATATATAAATAAAGTTTTCAAAAGAAGTCGAAGAAACAACAACTCTAGACATCCCAAAGTAAGAATGAGAAATCCAAAGCGGTAAACACTAAGAAGCAACAAAAAGAAAGATGGTGGAGGAATTAAAACACGAAGAGTAGCAAAGGACCCTTATAGACTTCGTGAGGGCAAGGTTCAATGCCAATCATCAATGACTTACATGACCATCAGTGCAAGTGACACACAATCTGTTAGAAGAGATGGCAAACAATAGCTATCTTTGGATATTTGAACGAAGTAGACTGTAGTCAACTTTTCAAGATCTAGAAGAAATGATTATTGTAGATTCAGTGACAGCATTGTAAGTTAAGATCACCAACCTAACCAAGTAATTAAACAGCCTAACAACCACCTCTTTCTCTTCACTCAAGCAACTCAACAAGGATGCAAACTATGCAGACAAATGAGCCGTATCATAACTAATTGCTTCATCGTGGAAAACAACATCGTGTAGCAGTCCAACTTCATGGGAGTACAATATGATATGGAAGGTAACAATCCTTATTCAAACTCATACAATACTGGGTGGCAAAACCATACAAATTACTTTTGGTTTAACACTGCAGGAACTTAATTTAGAAATCAAGGTCTATTGAGATTTCAGCAATACTTATTGTCTTTCTGTCATCTAGCCTAATAAATCATGATGTTTAAGAAAAATCAAATGAAAAATTAAAATAAGAAAGTAAAATAGATCAACACAATTAAATAACTAGAATGAAGATTAAACAAAGAAATAATTAAGGAAAATATTGGTAAATGAATTTCAGTTCCCTTTAAGACTTCTCGTGTAATCATGATTTCACTACTTAATTAAATCTTTTGTTTATTGAACTATGAAAATTCTTATCTTATGTTAATATCTTTCTTAAGACTATTAACAGCTAATCCTTGGTTGATTAATTAAAATTTCTATCTAGTTAAACCTCTAGAATTGCTTAATCAATTTGTGAATTTCACTTTTAGGTTTGACCCTAATCTAAAGGATTTATTTCGACCTATCTCTAAGTTTGCATACAACTGCTTTCAGTTATGGTAGATCTATTCATACAAAAGGATTTCTCAATCTCAATTGAATGAAATCGTAGATGAAATAATATGCTAGTAATATTAATTCAAGAATAATTAAGAACACATAATTGAATCTCAATGAAACCAAAGAATGAATTAAGTAAAAATAAAATCTCTACAAGTTCTATCCCATAGTTCATGTAATCCAAGTTCCAACAAAAGTTTAGCTCATTATTGTAACATCAAGACTAAAGGAAAAACATAAAACTAAAAGAACCATGATGAAATCCCTTTTAATCTTTATGAAATCCACTTTATATTGATTAAAATTCACCCAATATATGTTTCCTCTCTTATTATTCTCTCTCTCTATCATTCTAGGCCATTAATATATCTTTTCTTAAGCCTTTTAAGGCTCTTACAACCCCCTTTTTGACTTCCCCTCATTTTCTCTTTGTTTTATCCATTTATAGCTTGAATTTATGGTTTGTGGAGTAGACATGGTCAGTGTATATACAATTGTGTCCCTCAATCTTGCTTTAATCTTTGATAATTACAAAGAAACATAGTCCTTAAGAGCTACACAGGCAACCATACTATTGTGTAGACTTACATAGGCACTTACACGACCATGTAAACTTATATGGCAACCACCAAAATAACTTCAATTGTTTTATTTTTGTCCCGATTTTGCTCTAATTCTTCTCCTTTTATCCAAGAAGGTAAATAAGACCTAAAAATAAAATAGTAATAGAATAAGTACCATAAACAATAAGAAAATCTCAAATAAACAATCAAAATGTATTAAACATAGTGTTAAACATATAGTATGTTTAACATTTATCAACTACGGGGATGGATCACTAGTACATTATTAGTCGACATTCTTAGTGTTGTTGCTCGAAAACATCTATTAATGTGTGGAAGGATCTCAAAAATGAATGTGTTTAAGAATCTCAAGAGAGAGAATTGTATTTACTTTAGAAGTTCCATTTTTATTCAAACGATGAGTTAGGTAAGGTTGAATACATCCAAAATTTCGAAAGTATTTGTGATGATCTCACTAAAACAAGTAAACTAGTTAATTATCAACAAAAGTTCACTTTTCTATGAGGATTAGGGTTTGGTATAAGTCATTTGTAACCTTAAACCCCCAATTCCATCATACTCTAAAATTGTTCCGCTATTACAAGGCCATGAAACTATGATAGGTATGTACAACTCTCGTGGGACATAACTCATAAACCAAAAATATGACCTTTATGAGTCAATAGTTTCAAGGAAAGAGTGGGGGTAAAAATTTTCATAAACAAAACAATCAAAATCAGAATAATCAAAACTTTAGTTTTGAAAGTCATGGTTTTACTCAGACTAACTTTCAAAATAATCACTGTAACAGTCTACTAGGTGCTTATCCTCACTATACAAATTCTCCTTCTTCCCCCTAAGCTAAAGATAACAAAATTGATTGTCAAATCTATATAAACCTCAGACACAATGCAAAGAACTACTAGCATTGATTTAATCACTCCTATCAGCCTTAAGAGGCAGCTAAAGCCTTAGTGGTTATGAGTCTCGTGGATAGTCAAGACAATACTTGGTTTCTTAATATAGTTGTAACTCCTCACATGACAATAAATGGTGGTCAGCTTCATTCTATTTCTCTATATCATGGTCATGATAAAATACTTTTTGGGAACTAGAATGTATTGTATATTATGCACATTGGGAATGGAACTATAAACTTTCAAAATAATAAACTACAACTAAATCAAGTTTTGGTTGTTAGAAATTTTCCTCAAGGATGGATAATAATTAATTATAATTTTAACATTTTTAATAAATTTATTATTAAGAAAATAAAATTTGATCCAGGTAAAGATAATAAAATAACCTAATAAAGGATCTGAGTTAATGAGCTCATGTTCGATGAAAAAAAGGCCCTAGTCAGTGCAGGTCAAACCTACATTGGGCCTGTAATGGGGAAGTTCAATATAGAAGCTGTATATATAAAGTTAAGTCTCCTGTAGCTACTTAAACAAACCATGAACATTCAGATTCTCCAACCCTTCAAGTGGTTCATGTGTTAAGAAAGTTGTAGAAAGACATTAACGAATAACTTTCATGAAGGCATAGAGAAAATGAGTTTATTTCAATTTTGGAAAGCTTGTTGAAAGTAATGGACACAAAATTAGATATTTTCATGTTTTCTCCATTTCTTCCCTTTCATGTTCGATCATGAGTACCTAATGAAGGCTCGTGTTACACACTTCACTGGTTGTGAAATTAAGAAGAATATGTTGTTTATAAGTAAAATGACCTATGAATATCTATATAAAATCAAATTTGCAGTTAATCATTTTGTAATAAAGAACAGGTCAACTGACAAATGCTAGCAACAGCTAGTAAAAGTGGCGGATTATATACCTTGGCACCAAATAAGAATGAAGATTTCTTCTTTACCAGATTTTGAATAATAGATGATACAACATGACATCAACGACTTGGCCATTCACATATGAACATGGTAACTTTTTTATAAGCTTAAAATTATAATATTAGTTGTAATATAAATAAAACAACATCCATATGTTGTAGTTATCAAATGTCTAAAGCTTATCGTCTACCCTTTTATCCTCTAATAAAAGTTTGACTGGGTTATTGGTTGTTATACATTATGATTTATGGGGACTTGCTCCTATCCTATTTAACGAAGGTTTTAGATATTATGTCATCTTTATCGATGATTGCATGTTGGTTTAACCCATTAGAAGAGAAGTCAAAATTTTGCAATTTCCTCTTTGAGTTCCGTAAATACATTGATGGAAAATTTCAAAATTAGTTGCTACAACACGACATCGTTCATCATTTTTCATGACTTCACACACCTGAGCAAAATGGGTTAGTTGAAAGAAAACATAAAAATGTGACTAAGCTTAGCCTCACAATAATGTTTCATGATAATATACTGAAGATGTTTTGAGACTAAGCATTTAGTACAACATTTTAGTTAATCAATAGGTTATCATCTCAGGTTTTTCATTACAGAATTTCTTTTGAATTATTTTTGGGTAAACAACCAGATTATGGCTATATACAACTCTTTGGGTATCATTGTTTTCATTATCTTTGTAATTATGTAAAGACTAAATTTGATCAATTTACTACCATACATCTTTTTGGGATATAGCCAAAGTCATATGCTACTATCCTCCAATTGGATATGCTTTTATATCATGCCATGTTATCTTTGATATTCTAGTTTTCCTTTTCAAAATCCTGCAAGTTTATTTTCTCCTCTTGCTTATAATAAAGTAATAATATCTTTTACTGGTTGGTTTTCATTCCTAAATGATCAACCACACACTACTGCAGGGTTCCTAATGGAAGACTCTAACATCTTGCCAATTGCTAATGCTAATCCTCATGACATTACTACTATGCTACATACTACCTTTAAGCATATGGCTATTAATATGTAGTAGACGCTACTTATGAAGCAAAACATTCCTCATCCTTAACCCAAATTGAATATACAGGTACAACTAATTTGCACTTTCCCACTAACTTAGACATTGTAGAGTCCAATGATGCCTTAGATCAAAGTCCTCTTATCGAGCAGGAGTAATTAGAACCCACTACTAAAGACATCAAATTTCCAGCAACACCTATAAAGATTACAAACTCTATGGACGATTCATTTGATACCCAAGTCCATCACAACAATTCTCCAATGATTGTTACAACTACATCTAGTCATCCAGTGATCACTAAATCATAAGCTGTATTATTAAACCAAACCCAGAGTACTCTTCCTAATAAAACACCTTTCATACCCATTATACCAAACACAGTTAAATCGTCCATGAAATATCCTAGTTGGTTTACTACCATGAAGGAGGAAATATCTGCCCTCCAACATAATGATACATGAAACTTAAGTCCCTCAACTACTCGATATGAATATACTGGGCACTAAATGGGTATTCAAAACTAAGATACAATCAGATGGCTCTATTGAGTTCCTAAAGACACGATTAGTGATGTAGCAGTTTAATCAAACTCTAACCTTGGACTTCATTGAAACATTTTCCCCAATTATTAAGCAAGCTACAATTCGTCGCATCTTATGTGCTACTCTTACACATAATTAGGACATCTGCTAACTTGACATCAAAAATCCTTTTCTACAAGGATACCTCAATTATTCTTTATATATGTTGCAACTACTTGAATTTGTAGATTTGGAAAAACCCAACCATATGTGCAAGTTCAAACGTGCTTTATATGCCCTCTAACAAGCTCCATGACCTTGGTTTAATTGTTTCAGCTCATTTGTTATATCTTTTGAGTTCTTTTGTAGTGTTCCTAACTCTTCTCTATTCATCTATAATCATCTTAAAGGGGTTTGTTTATACTTAACTGATAGCAATCCCTCTCTTCTTACTTAATTCATTGCTGACTTAGTCAAGAATTTGTAATAAAAGACCTTGGCTACTTTCATTAATTCTATAGGATTAAAGTGACTCAGTTCAATAATGATCCTTCTCTACGTCAAACTGAATATGCTATCGACCATCTTGAACATACTCAAATGAATAATTTTCAATCTATCTTAACTATAGTAGTAAGTAAGTTTTGCTGTAGCGATGTTAATAATTCCTCCTGTCCTAACCCATGATTTTACCAAAGCATTATTGGGGGAGTTTAATATTTGACATTTACTAGACTGAATCTTTCCTATTGTGTCAATTATGTAATGTCAGTTCATGCACCAACCCATCAATTTTCATTTTCAACTAATTAAGTGCATTCTTCGATATGTCTAAGGCACACTTACATATGGTATTTGCCTTTTATCTAACAATCTCATAGTCTTGTATGGTCTTTTGGATGTTGATTGAGTCAATTGTCCTTTCACCGAGCATTTTACAAATATTTTTTGCACCTTTCTTAGTGTGAATTGTATTTCTTAGAGTTCAAAGAAGTAGCCAACTGATTCACGATCTAGCGTTGAAGTTAAATGTCATGCCATTGCATCAACTGTACCTAAAATTACTTGGTTATCTTATCTACTGCATAATCTTATACTTGTCTACATGCCACAACCTGTGATCTTTTATGATAATGTCTCTGCCTTACATTTGACCATAATCCAATTTGTCATGCTTGCATAAACTACATAGAGGTCAATTGTTAGTTTGTACATAAAAAGGTTGTAGCTAGTCATCTCACAACTCAAAATGTCACTTTATACATCAAATGGTTAACATTCTTACTAAGGCCCTTACTCGACAATCCTTTGAGTTGTTGCTTGCCAAACTACATCTTTGGGTCTTGCCTATATAACCAGTTTGAGGGGGCGTATCAAAACATAAAAATTTGGAGATCCAGAAGATTTTCAAAACAATTAAGCTATATTTATCACATTAGTTTTGACCAAAATCATCTCACTAATTTAGTTCTTGATTTTTGTCATGTATATATTCTTCCAATTAAAGTATATCAATCTTTTATATAAATCTATACAAGTATTGTTTTCATTATCAAGAAAACAAAATAAGAAAAATTATTTTCTTCAAATGTTGTTATTGTTGTTATTACTACCATCATTATCATCATCATTAATTTTCTTCTTTTTCTTATTATTATTATCTTCTTCTTCTTCTTCATCCTCTCTCTCTCTCTCTCCCTCTCACTCTCTTCATATGAGTCATTTACAAACAACCTCTTTACTTGTTAAGGGTAATATTGCATACTACGTAGATCTCACGTATCAACAAGATTCCTACTAAGTATTCTTATTATTATTGTTGTTGTTATTAAAAGGTGTCAAAGTCTACTTTGAACCCAACGTTAGCAAATACCCTACATCTACTAGTGTAAGGAATTACGAAGATTTTTTTTTTATCTAATCTTATTGTTACTTTGAAGTCCATTTTCAATTTACACTAACAACAATTCACATCTTTCATTTTCATTGAGATGTCTCATATGCTTTCTTTTTTTTTAACGTTTTCTTTTTCTATTGAATGTTTCTTCATTTTGCAAGGACAACTTAATGACTTGCTTAGTGTTGTAACTTTGTGTATTATAATCATGGTAAATTAAGACCTTATATTAATGCAAGTGAAGTTAAAATTTGACTTAGTGGAAACTAATGTATACAAGAGGGACCTTAAATTTAATCATGACCTTCTGCCATCTTGCCTTTTTGCCACCTCCTTCCTCCCTCTTTATTTAAAGCACATCACTCCTGAAGATGAAGCTCATAATCTTCCATGTATTTCTTGCCAAGAACTAGTTAATAAAAAATTGTAACTAGTCTCCACATTTATTTTCTTATGATGTTACTAAATTATATATAGTAGCATCATTATATACAATTCACAAGTTAGGAAGAAATACCCTTTAATGTATGCAGACCATAGAGCAAAAAGAATGCCTATTACTGATGTAGCTATAAGATAACAAGTAATGCCTTTTATAGTGTAGTCTATACCATAACAATCAATACCTGATGCTTTTACATAAATGATATAAGAGCTCCTTTTTTCTCTTTTATTTAAACAGAGTTCCACCATAATCAGTATTCAATATTATATGTGGACTATTCAATTGGCATTCAAATCTAACATTTCATGGTAAATATTAGACAAGCAAATAGCATCCAAGAAATTATGTGTGTGTGTGTGAATTATATCAACACTTAGAATGAACCCACTCATTTTGCTTCCTGGGCTACTATCATAAATAAGGGCCTAAGCCTCCAACTATAATACCAAGGCTTCTTCCGAGCACTCATCTAGTGTAGAGTCGTCAAGCCCAGTTTATGAACGTAGCCTAGACATCCATATAACTTTCCTGCCAAACCTGAAAGGTTAGAACTGTAGATGATAAGCATGATCTTGACGCCAAAGAGACCATCACAAGACCTGCACATGTACGATGACTGAACCCCAGATATTTGGACTGAGTCCTTCACTTGACTTAGTCCCAGATTTAGTTGTTTTTATCTTCCGTAGAGTTTGGCAACAAATAATGGAGGAATTAGTCTTCCAAGTTTTTAGGGACACGATCCCAATTTGCTTTCCCTTGCATTTTCCTTTGTTAATTTCCTTGTATTTAAGAAGGAAAAGATTAATAACAAAAAGGTGCAACAAGTCTCTCAATTGTTAACTTATTTTCTTAAAATATTCAAGCTTTTGATTGGGACCACTATCATTGTTATCAGAGCCTCATAACCATGGCGTCCAAGAAGGAAAGGATCGAATAGTTGGAAGCAGGTATCAGTACATTACATGACAATTTCTCATAGATACAGCTAGGCATAGCCAAAAAATTCCAACACTTGGAATCAACATTGAGTCATCTGATGGAGAACCTCACTGCTCCCTATAACGATTCAAGCACTACTGGTGGACGACGTAGTGATGGTAAAATCTATGGAAACACCCCTGGATGAACCAACAACAATCAACCAATGTTCTAATCCAAGTTGGCAAGGTTGGAGTTTCCTCGGTTCTCGGAAGGCGATCCAAAGGCTTGGTTGAGCACAGTCAAGCAATTCTTTGCCTATCAAGACACTCCAGAGGATCAGAAGGTGCAATATACATCTTATCACTTGGAGGATGAGGCAAATGAATGGTGATAAGCCATTAAAAAAGTTTATGACGAGGAATGGATGGCTGTCACATAGATGATCTTAGAGGATGAGTTATAGGCTCGTTTTGGGCCAACCAAATGCGAAGACTTTAATAAAGCACTATCTAAAATCAAGAAGATAGGAACTTTACGCGAGTACCAAACGACAATTTGAGAGATTGCAGAATATAAGTGACAAGTTGGTCACAAAAGGCATTGGTGGGAACATTCATCGGAGGACTAAACCCATCCATTGCAGACGGGATACGCATATTTTGTCCAAAAACTCTGAAGGAAGCGATCTTCTTGGCACCAATGCATGAAAAACAACTACAACGTCAATGACAAAATTATATGAGCAATCCTCAAAAAGCTCGTAACTATCAACCCATATCACACGATTCTCCAGCAGCTTCTATGAAAAAGCTAAATTGGGACAAGATAAGGAAAAAAGAAGCCTTGGTCTCCATTTTAGCTACAACGAATGGTACACCCTGGGTCACAAGTGTCTCCAATCCCATTTGTTATTTATGGAAGGCACAAACATAGGGGAAAACGAAGAGAACATGATGAACGACGATGAAATAGCTCCTGAGATCACAATGTATGCACTTTCTAACTGAAATAGCTCTTGCACAATGCAAATGTTTGCTAATGTTGAGAAGCGAAAAATGGTGGCCCTCATTCACAGTGGTTCCACCCACAACTTCATTAGCAAAAAAATGACAATGCAACTGCAACTCACGTAACTCCTGCAAAACCTTTCTCTGTTTGTGTTGTTAACGATTTTCCTTTGCAATGTCAAGGCAGATATGAAGATATTCCTTTCTCTTTAGGAGGCATGTCATTCTCCATAACACTGTATGTTTTGCCTATAGTCGGACTGGATCTAGTTTTGGGCACTCAGTGGCTTGAGTGTTTGGGGCTAGTGATGTGTGATTGGCGAGCACTGACCATACAATTTGATTAGGAAGGACAGCAATGCGTTCTACATGGTTTCAAGTCCATGCCAATCACAACAGTCGAGTTACATTATGTGTCCAAAGAAGCCCACAAAGGACATACGTTATTTGCAATTTGTGTTAGTAGAAACAGTGAAGAGGTGTACCCGATATTGCCAGAATTGTGAGAGGTGATTACAACTTATGATGATATCTTCAAAAAACCAACATAACTTCCACCCAAACGAGAAATTGAGCATCGAATCACTCTAAAGGAAGGTACTAACCCGATCAATGTAAGACCCTATCGATACACATACTTTCAAAAAGAAGAAATTGATCAACAAGTCGACGAGATGTTGTGCTAGGGGCTGATTCGGCAAAGCTCTAGCCCTTTTTCCTCCCCGGTGTTGCTGATTAAAAAGAAAGATAGATCATAGAGGTTCTACACTAACTATTGCATGCGTAATGCTACCACGATAAGGGATAGATTTCCAATCGCCACTGTCGAGAATATGCTTGACGAGCTACATAGTGCGTCTTACTTCAAGAAGCTAGACTTAATGGCTAATTGTCACCATGTTAGGATCCCATCCTTTTAACATCCACAAGACCACTTTCCGAACTCACGACGGGTATTATGAATACTTGGTGATGTCATTCAACCTTTACAATACCCTGTCAACATTTCAAGCATTGATGAATTCGATACTTCGACTATTCCTCCGTAAGTTTGTCCTTGTCTTTTTTGATGATATACTTATGTATAGCTCATCTTGGTAGGACCGTTTATGTAACATCCCATCACCGATGGGAAGGGTAAAATAATAATTTGGGACGAGTTACGAGTGTGTAAACTAGTCTCGGCATGTTCATGCATAATATGGCCTCCATATATACATAAATTGTAATTTTTGCATATGCACATGATTGTACATGCATTCATGACATTTTCCGACATATGTGTTTATTGTGAAAAGAATATGATTTTGTGCTTGGAAATTTAATCGGAGTGGATTTTTGTGTGTTTTACATTTTTGTGGAATTTTAGGAATTTTTTGGAAAATTTCGGGGAAACTTTCCGGACCAAAAAAATTGTCAAATGGCGGACTGATTGGATTTTCGGTACTGGAAATGACTGTCCAATAGCACTGGAAAATTAGAAACATGATTTTAAGATTTATTACTTTGAGCCATTGGAATTTTGGGGAGAAATTGGACTAAAAATTAAAAGTAAAGTGGAAGACATTAAGTGAACAAATAAGAGGGTGACATGTGGCAAGTGACATTTGTCACTTGCCTAACATGCCACCATGACTTAGGCTTAAATAAACATCATTCTTCCTTAGTCTTCCACGATGTTTTCT